>CM067552.1:17090047-17633120 GCA_034509755.1 Anisodus tanguticus | reverse complement strand
AGAAAGATGTAATTCAGTCGAAATGTTACAGTCACAACACAAAGCATCAGAGTGATGTAATTCCGACTGAAATGTTGCAGTCATCATTCAAAAGTCCGAGTGATATATTTTCAGCCGAAAGGCTGCAATCATTACTCCAAGTGTCAAAATGATATAATTCCGACCAAAAGTTTGCAGTCGTCATTCAAACGTCTGAGTGACGTAATTTCGGTCATCACACTAAGTGTTAAAATGATATAATTTTGGATGGAAGATTGTAGTTGTCATTCAAACGTACGAGTGATGTAATTCCGGTGGAATGGTTGCAGTCGTTACTTCAAGTATTAAAACGATGTAATTCTGACCAAAAGATTGCAGTCGTCATTCAAAGTGTGAGTGATGTAATTCCAGCCGAAAGGTTGTAGTAATCACTCCAAGTGTTAGAATGATGTAATTTCGATTGAAATTTTATAGTCGTCATTAAAAATTTGAGTGACGTAATTCAGGTTAAAATGTTTTAGTCATCACTCTAAGTGTTAGCCTCGATGTATTTTTACCTCGAAATATTATACTCGTCATTCAAACGTTCGTGTGATGTTATTCTCGGTGGAAAGGTTACAATACCACTCCAAATGTCGAATGATGTAATTCCGACCAAAAGGTTGCTATCATCATTCAAAGTTCGAGTGATGTAATCCGGCCGAAAGGTTGCAGATTATCTCTCCAAGGGTTAGAAAGATGTAATTCGTGTCGAAATGTTACAAATCACAACACAAAGCATCGAGTGATGTAATTCCGACCGAAATGTTGCGGTCATCATTCAAAAGTCCGAGTGATATATTTTCAGCCGAAAGGCGCAATCATTACTCCAAGTGTCAAAATGATATAATTCCGACCAAAAGTTTGCGGTCGTCATTCAAACGTCCGAGTGACGTAATTTCGGTCATCACACTAAGTGTTAAAATGATATAATTTTGGATGGAAGATTGTAGTTGTCATTCAAACGTACGAGTGATGTAATTCCGTGGAATGGTTGCAATGTCGTTACTTCAAGTATTAGAACGATGTAATTCTGACCAAAAGATTGCGTCATCGTCATTCAAAGTGTGAGTGATGTAATTCCACCGAAAGGTTGTAGTAATCACTCCAAGTGTTAGAATGATGTAATTTCGATTGAAATTTTATAGTCGTCATTAAAAATTTGAGTGACGTAATTCGGTTAAATGTTTTAGTCATCACTCTAAGTGTTAGCTCGATGTATTTTTACCGAAATATTATACTCGTCATTCAAACGTTCGTGTGATGTTATTCTGGTGGAAAGGTTACAGTCACCACTCCAAATGTCAGAATGATATAATTCCGACCAAATGGTTGCAGTCATCATTCAAAGTCTGAGTTATGTAATCCGGCCGAAAGGTTGCAGTCATCTCTCCAAGGGTTAGAAAGATGTAATTCAGGTCGAAATATTACAGTCACCACACAAAGCATCAGAGTGATGTAATTCCGACAGAAATGTTGCAGTCATCATTCAAAAGTCCGAGTGATATATTTTCAGCCGAAAAGCTGCAATCATTACTCCAAGTGTCAAAATGATATAATTCCGACCAAAAGTTTGCAGTCGTCATTCAAACGTCTGAGTGACGTAATTTTGGTCATCACACTAAGTGTTAAAATGATATAATTTTGGATGGAAGATTGTAGTTGTCATTCAAACGTCCGAGTGATGTAATTCCGGTGGAAAGGTTGCAGTCGTTACTTCAAGTATTAGAACGATGTAATTCTGACCAAAAGATTGCAATCGTCATTCAAAGTGTGAGTGATGTAATTCCAACGAAAGGTTGTAGTAATCACTCCAAGTGTTAGAATGATGTAATTTCGATTGAAATTTTATAGTCGTCATTATAAATTTGAGTGACGTAATTCAGGTTAAAATGTTTTAGTCATCACCCTAAGTGTTAGCCTGATGTATTTTTACCTGAAATATTATACTCGTCATTCAAACGTTCGTGTGATGTTATTCTGGTGGAAAGGTTACAGTCACCACTCCAAATGTCAGAATGATGTAATTCCGACCAAAAGGTTGCTGTCATCATTCAAAGTTCGAGTGATGTAATCCGGCCGAAAGGTTGCAGTTATCTCTCCAAGGGTTAGAAAGATGTAATTCAGGTCGAAATGTTACAGTCACAACACAAAGCATCAGAGTGATGTAATTCCGACTGAAATGTTGCAGTCATCATTCAAAAGTCCGAGTGATATATTTTCAGCCGAAAGGCTGCAATCATTACTCCAAGTGTCAAAATGATATAATTCCGACCAAAAGTTTGCAGTCGTCATTCAAACGTCTGAGTGACGTAATTTCGGTCATCACACTAAGTGTTAAAATGATATAATTTTGGATGGAAGATTGTAGTTGTCATTCAAACGTACGAGTGATGTAATTCCGGTGGAATGGTTGCAGTCGTTACTTCAAGTATTAAAACGATGTAATTCTGACCAAAAGATTGCGGTCGTCATTCAAAGTGTGAGTGATGTAATTCCACCAAAGGTTGTAGTAATCACTCCAAGTGTTAGAATGATGTAATTTCGATTGAAATTTTATAGTCGTCATTAAAAATTTGAGTGACGTAATTCAAAGTTAAAATGTTTTAGTCATCACTCTAAGTGTTAGCCTGATGTATTTTTACCCGAAATATTATACTCGCATTCAAACGTTCGTGTGATGTTATTCGGTGGAAAGGTTACAAATACCACTCCAAATGTCGAATGATGTAATTCCGACCAAAAGGTTGCGCTTATCATTCAAAGTCCGAGTGATGTAATCCACCGAAAGGTTGCGCTCATCTCTCCAAGGGTTAGAAAGATGTAATTCAGTGTCGAAATGTTACAAATACCACACAAAGCATCGTAGTGATGTAATTCCGACCGAAATGTTGCGCTCATCATTCCAAAGTCCGAGTGATATATTTTCAGCCAAAAGCCGCAATCATTACTCCAAGTGTCAAAATGATATAATTCCGACCAAAAGTTTGCAAAATCGTCATTCAAACGTCGAGTGACGTAATTTCGGTCATCACACTAAGTGTTAAAATGATATAATTTTGGATGGAAGATTGTAGTTGTCATTCAAACGTTCGAGTGATGTAATTCCGGTGGAAAGGTTGCAGTCGTTACTTCAAATATTAGAACGATGTAATTCTGACCAAAAGAATGCAGTCGTCATTCAAAGTGTGAGTGATGTAATTCCAGCCGAAAGGTTGTAGTAATCACTCAATGTGTTAGAATGATGTAATTTCGATTGAAATTTTATAGTCGTCATTAAAAATTTGAGTGACGTAATTCAGGTTAAAATGTTTTAGTCATCACTCTAAGTGTTAGCCTGATGTATTTTTACCTGAAATATTATACTCGTCATTCAAACATTCGTGTGATGTTATTCTGGTGGAAAGGTTACAGTCACCACTCCAAATGTCAGAATGATGTAATTTCGACCAAAAGGTTGCAGTTATCATTCAAAGTCTGAGTGATGTAATCCGGCCGAAAGGTTGCAGTCATCTCTCCAAGGGTTAGAAAGATGTAATTCAGGTCGAAATGTTACAAATCACCACACAAAGCATCAGAGTGATGTAATTCCGACTGAAATGTTGCAGTCATCATTCAAAAGTCTGAGTGATATATTTTCAACCGAAAAGCTGCAATCATTACTCCAAGTGTTAAAATGATATAATTTTGGATGGAAGATTGTAGTTGTCATTCAAACGTCCGAGTGATGTAATTCCGGTGGAAAGGTTGCGATCGTTACTTCAAGTATTAGAAAGATGTAATTCGACCAAAAGAATGCAGTCCGTCATTCAAAGTGTGAGTGATGTAATTCCAAATTAAAGGTTGTAGTAATCACTCGATGTGTTAGAATGATGTAATTTCGATTGAAATTTTATAGTCGTCATTATAAATTTGAGTGACGTAATTCAGGTTAAAATGTTTTAGTCATCACCCTAAGTGTTAGCCTGATGTATTTTTACCTGAATTATTATACTCGTCATTCAAACGTTCGTGTGATGTTATTCTGGTGGAAAGGTTACAATCACCACTCCAAATGTCAGAATGATGTAATTTCGACCAAAAGGTTGCAGTCATCATTCAAAGTCCGAGTGATGTAATCCGGCCGAAAGGTTGCAGTCATCTCTCCAAGGGTTAGAGAGATGTAATTCAGGTCGAAATGTTACAGTCACCACACAAAGCATCAGAGTGATGTAATTCCGATTGAAATGTTGCAGTCATCATTCATAAGTCCGAGTGATATATTTTCAGCCGAAAGGCTGCAATCATTACTCCAAGTGTCAAAATGATATAATTCCGACCAAAAGTTTGGTCGTCATTCAAACGTCCGAGTAACGTAATTTCATCATCACACTAAGTGTTAAAATGATATAATTTTGGATGGAAGATTGTAGTTGTCATTCAAACGTCCGAGTGATGTAATTCCGGTGGAAAGGTTGCAGTCGTTACTTCAAGTATTAGAACGATGTAATTCTGACCAAAAGATTGCAGTGGTCATTCAAAGTGTGAGTGATGTAATTCCAGCCGAAAGGTTGTAGTAATCACTCCATGTGTTAGAATGATGTAATTTCGATTGAAATTTTATAGCCGTCATTAAAAATTTGAGTGACATAATTTAAGTTAAAATGTTTTAGTCATCACTCTAAGTGTTAGCCTGATGTATTTTTACCTGAAATATTATACTCGTCATTCAAACGTTCGTGTGATGTTATTCTGGTGGAAAGGTTACAGTCACCACTCCAAATGTCAGAATGATGTAATTTCGACCAAAAGGTTGCAGTTATCATTCAAAGTCTGAGTGATGTAATCCGGCCGAAAGGTTGCAGTCATCTCTCCAAGGGTTAGATAGATGTAATTCAGGTCGAAATGTTACAGTCACCACACAAAGCATCAGAGTGATGTAATTCCGACTGAAATGTTGCAGTCATCATTCAAAAGTCTGAGTGATATATTTTCAGCCGAAAAGCTGCTATCATTACTCCAAGTGTCAAAATGATATAATTCCGACCAAAAGTTTGCAGTCGTCATTCAAACGTCTGAGTGACGTAATTTCGGTCATCACACTAAGTGTTAAAATGATATAATTTTGGATGGCAGATTGTAGTTGTCATTCAAATGTCCGAGTGATGTAATTCCGGTGGAAAGGTTGCAGTCGTTACTTCAAGTATTAGAACGATGTAATTCTGACCAAGAGATTGCAGTCGTCATTCAAAGTGTGAGTGATGTAATTCCAGCCGAAAGGTTGTAGTAATCACTCAATGTGTTAGAATGATGTAATTTCGATTGAAATTTTATAGTCGTCATTAAAAATTTGAGTGACGTAATTCAAGTTAAAATGTTTTAGTCATCACTCTAAGTGTTAGCCCGATGTATTTTTACCTCGAAATATTATACTCGTCATTCAAACGTTCGTGTGATGTTATTCGGTGGAAAGGTTACAATCACCACTCCAAATGTCGAATGATGTAATTCCGACCAAAAGGTTGCAAATCATCATTCAAAGTCCGAGTGATGTAATCCGGCCGAAAGTTTGCGCTTACCTCTCCAAGGGTTAGAAAGATGTAATTCGGGTCGAAATGTTACAACACCACACAAAGCATCGTAGTGATGTAATTCCGATCGAAATGTTGCGCTCATCATTCAAAAGTCCGAGTGATATATTTTCAGCCGAAAAGCCGCATTCATAACTCCAAGTGTCAAAATGATATAATTCCGACCAAAATTTTGCAAACTTGCATTCAAATGTCCGAGTGACGTAATTTCGGTCATCACACTAAGTGTTAAAATGATATAATTTTGGATGGAAGATTGTAGTTGTCATTCAAACGTCCGAGTGATGTAATTCCGGTGGAAAGGTTGCAGTCGTTACTTCAAGTATTAGAACGATGTAATTCTGACCAAAAGATTGCCGTCGTCATTCAAAGTGTGAATGATGTAATTCCAGCCGAAAGGTTGTAGTAATCACTCCGAGTGTTAGAATGATGTAATCTCGATTGAAATTTTATAGCCGTCATTAAAAATTTGAGTGACGTAATTCAGGTTAAAATGTTTTAGTCATCACTCTAAGTGTTAGCCTGATGTATTTTTACCTGAAATATTATACTCGTCATTCAAACGTTCGTGTGATGTTATTCTGGTGGAAAGGTTACAGTCACCACTCCAAATGTCAAAATGATGTAATTTCGACCAAAAGGTTGCAGTTATCATTCAAAGTCTGAGTGATGTAATCCGGCCGAAAGGTTGCAGTCATCTCTCCAAGGGTTAGAAAGATGTAATTCAGGTCGAAATGTTACAGTCACCACACAAAGCATCAGAGTGATGTAATTCCGACTGAAATGTTGCAGTCATCATTCAAAAGTCCGAGTGATATATTTTCAGCCGAAAAGCTACAATCATTACTCCAAGTGTCAAAATGATATAATTCCGACCAAAAGTTTGAAGTCGTCATTCAAACGTCTGAGTGACGTAATTTCGGTCATCACACTAAGTGTTAAAATGATATAATTTTGGATGGAAGATTGTAGTTGTCATTCAAATGTCCGAGTGATGTAATTCCTATGGAAAGGTTGCGAATCGTTACTTCAAGTATTAGAACGATGTAATTCTTTCGACCAAAAGATTGCAATCGTCATTCAAAGTGTGAGTGATGTAATTCCACCGAAAGGTTTTAGTAATCACTCCATGTGTTAGAATGATGTAATTTCGATTGAAATTTTATAGTCGTCATTAAAAATTTGAGTGACGTAATTCAAAGTTAAAATGTTATAGTCATCACTCTAAGTGTTAGCCCGATGTATTTTTACCTCGAAATATTATACTCGTCATTCAAACGTTCGTGTGATGTTATTCGGTGGAAAGGTTACAAATACCACTCCAAATGTCGAATGATGTAATTTCGACCAAAAGGTTGCAGTTATCATTCAAAGTCCGAGTGATGTAATCCGGCCGAAAGGTTGCGCAAATATCTCTCCAAGGGTTAGAAAGATGTAATTCGAGTCGAAATGTTACAAATACCACCACACAAAGCATCGTAGTGATGTAATTCCGATCGAAATGTTGCAGTCATCATTCAAAAGTCCGAGTGATATATTTTCAACCGAAAAGCCGCAATCATTACTCCAAGTGTCAAAATGATATAATTCCGACCAAAAGTTTGCAAATGCGTCATTCAAACGTCCGAGTGACGTAATTTCGGTCATCACACTAAGTGTTAAAATGATATAATTTTGGATGGAAGATTGTAGTTGTCATTCAAATGTCCGAGTGATGTAATTCCGGTGGAAAGGTTGCGGTCGTTACTTCAAGTATTAGAACGATGTAATTCGACCAAAAGATTGCAGTCAATCATTCAAAGTGTGAGTGATGTAATTCCACCGAAAGGTTGTAGTAATCACTCCATGTGTTAGAATGATGTAATTTCGATTGAAATTTTATAGTCGTCATTAAAAATTTGAGTGACGTAATTCAAAGTTAAAATGTTTTAGTCATCACTCTAAGTGTTAGCCTGATGTATTTTTACCCGAAATATTATACTCGTCATTCAAACGTTCGTGTGATGTTATTCTCGGTGGAAAGGTTACAAATCACCACTCCAAATGTCGAATGATGTAATTCCGACCAAAAGGTTGCAAATCATCATTCAAAGTCCGAGTGATGTAATCCGGCCGAAAGGTTGCAGTTACCTCTCCAAGGGTTAGAAAGATGTAATTCAGGTCGAAATGTTACAGTCACCACACAAAGCATCAGAGTGATGTAATTCCGACTGAAATGTTGCGTACTCATCATTCAAAAGTCCGAGTGATATATTTTCAACCGAAAAGCCGCAATCATTACTCCAAGTGTCAAAATGATATAATTCCGACCAAAAGTTTGCAGTCGTCATTCAAACGTCTGAGTGACGTAATTTCGGTCATCACACTAAGTGTTAAAATGATATAATTTTGGATGGAAGATTGTAGTTGTCATTCAAATGTCCGAGTGATGTAATTCCGGTGGAAAGGTTGCGATCGTTACTTCAAGTATTAGAACGATGTAATTCTGACCAAAAGATTGCAGTCGTCATTCAAAGTGTGAGTGATGTAATTCCAGCCGAAAGGTTGTAGTAATCACTCCATGTGTTAGAATGATGTAATTTCAATTGAAATTTTATAGTCGTCATTAAAAATTTGAGTGACGTAATTCAAAGTTAAAATGTTTAAGTCATCACTCTAAGTGTTAGCCTCGATGTATTTTTACCCGAAATATTATACTCGTCATTCAAACGTTCGTGTGATGTTATTCTGGTGGAAAGGTTACAGTCACCACTCCAAATGTCAGAATGATGTAATTTCGACCAAAAGGTTGCAGTCATCATTCAAAGTCCGAGTGATGTAATCCGGCCGAAAGTTTGCAGTTACCTCTCCAAGGGTTAGAAAGATGTAATTCAGGTCGAAATGTTACAGTCACCACACAAAGCATCAGAGTGATGTAATTCCGACTGAAATGTTGCAGTCATCATTCAAAAGTCCGAGTGATATATTTTCAGCCGAAAAGCTGCATTCATAACTCCAAGTGTCAAAATGATATAATTCCGACCAAAATTTTGCAGTCATCATTCAAACGTCTGAGTGACGTAATTTCGGTCATCACACTAAGTGTTAAAATGATATAATTTTGGATGGAAGATTGTAGTTGTCATTCAAACGTCCGAGTGATGTAATTCCGGTGGAAAGGTTGCAGTCGTTACTTCAAGTATTAGAACGATGTAATTCTGACCAAAAGATTGCAGTCGTCATTCAAAGTGTGAATGATGTAATTCCAGCCGAAAGGTTGTAGTAATCACTCCGAGTGTTAGAATGATGTAATCTCGATTGAAATTTTATAGCCGTCATTAAAAATTTGAGTGACGTAATTCGAGTTAAAATGTTTTAGTCATCACTCTAAGTGTTAGCCTCGATGTATTTTTACCTCGAAATATTATACTCGTCATTCAAACGTTCGTGTGATGTTATTCGGTGGAAAGGTTACAAATCACCACTCCAAATGTCAGAATGATGTAATTTCGACCAAAAGGTTGCAGTGATCATTCAAAGTCTGAGTGATGTAATCCGGCCGAAAGGTTGCAGTCATCTCTCCAAGGGTTAGAAAGATGTAATTCAGGTCGAAATGTTACAGTCACCACACAAAGCATCAGAGTGATGTAATTCCGACTGAAATGTTGCAGTCATCATTCAAAAGTCTGAGTGATATATTTTCAACCGAAAAGCTGCAATCATTACTCCAAGTGTCAAAATGATATAATTCCGACCAAAAGTTTGCAGTCGTCATTCAAACGTCTGAGTGACGTAATTTCGGTCATCACACTAAGTGTTAAAATGATATAATTTTGGATGGAAGATTGTAGTTGTCATTCAAATGTCCGAGTGATGTAATTCCGGTGGAAAGGTTGCGGTCGTTACTTCAAGTATTAGAACGATGTAATTCTGACCAAAAGATTGCAATCGTCATTCAAAGTGTGAGTGATGTAATTCCAGCCGAAAGGTTGTAGTAATCACTCCATGTGTTAGAATGATGTAATCTCGATTGAAATTTTATAGCCGTCATTAAAAATTTGAGTGACGTAATTCAGGTTAAAATGTTTTAGTCATCACTCTAAGTGTTAGCCTGATGTATTTTTACCTGAAATATTATACTCGTCATTCAAACGTTCGTGTGATGTTATTCTGGTGGAAAGGTTACAGTCACCACTCCAAATGTCAAAATGATGTAATTTCGACCAAAAGGTTGCAGTTATCATTCAAAGTCGAGTGATGTAATCCGGCCGAAAGGTTGCGATCATCTCTCCAAGGGTTAGAAAGATGTAATTCGGTCGAAATGTTACGGTCCACCACACAAAGCATCAGAGTGATGTAATTCCGACTGAAATGTTGCAGTCATCATTCAAAAGTCTGAGTGATATATTTTCAGCCGAAAAGCTACAATCATTACTCCAAGTGTCAAAATGATATAATTCCGACCAAAAGTTTGAAGTCGTCATTCAAACGTCTGAGTGACGTAATTTCGGTCATCACACTAAGTGTTAAAATGATATAATTTTGGATGGAAGATTGTAGTTGTCATTCAAATGTCCGAGTGATGTAATTCCGGTGGAAAGGTTGCAGTCGTTACTTCAAGTATTAGAACGATGTAATTCTGACCAAAAGATTGCAGTCGTCATTCAAAGTGTGAGTGATGTAATTCCAAAGAAAGGTTTTAGTAATCACTCCATGTGTTAGAATGATGTAATTTCGATTGAAATTTTATAGTCGTCATTAAAAATTTGAGTGACGTAATTCGGGTTAAAATGTTATAGTCATCACTCTAAGTGTTAGCCCGATGTATTTTTACCCGAAATATTATACTCGTCATTCAAACGTTCGTGTGATGTTATTCTCGTGGAAAGGTTACAACTCACCACTCCAAATGTCGAATGATGTAATTTCGACCAAAAGGTTGCGCTTATCATTCAAAGTCCGAGTGATGTAATCCGGCCGAAAGGTTGCGGTCATCTCTCCAAGGGTTAGAAAGATGTAATTCGAGTCGAAATGTTACAAATCACCACACAAAGCATCGTAGTGATGTAATTCCGATCCGAAATGTTGCGGTCATCATTCAAAAGTCCGAGTGATATATTTTCAACCGAAAAGCCGCAATCATTACTCCAAGTGTCAAAATGATATAATTCCGACCAAAAGTTTGCGTAACGTCATTCAAACGTCCGAGTGACGTAATTTCGGTCATCACACTAAGTGTTAAAATGATATAATTTTGGATGGAAGATTGTAGTTGTCATTCAAATGTCCGAGTGATGTAATTCGGTGGAAAGGTTGCGGTCGTTACTTCAAGTATTAGAACGATGTAATTCGACCAAAAGATTGCGGTCGTCATTCAAAGTGTGAGTGATGTAATTCCAAATTTAAAAGGTTGTAGTAATCACTCCATGTGTTAGAATGATGTAATTTCGATTGAAATTTTATAGTCGTCATTAAAAATTTGAGTGACGTAATTCAGTTAAAATGTTTTAGTCATCACTCTAAGTGTTAGCCTCGATGTATTTTTACCCGAAATATTATACTCGTCATTCAAACGTTCGTGTGATGTTATTCTGGTGGAAAGGTTACAGTCACCACTCCAAATGTCAGAATGATGTAATTCCGACCAAAAGGTTGCAGTCATCATTCAAAGTCCGAGTGATGTAATCCGGCCGAAAGGTTGCAGTTACCTCTCCAAGGGTTAGAAAGATGTAATTCGGTCGAAATGTTACGGTCACCACACAAAGCATCGGAGTGATGTAATTCCGACTGAAATGTTGCAGTCATCATTCAAAAGTCTGAGTGATATATTTTCAACCGAAAAGCTGCAATCATTACTCCAAGTGTCAAAATGATATAATTCCGACCAAAAGTTTGCAGTCGTCATTCAAACGTCTGAGTGACGTAATTTCGGTCATCACACTAAGTGTTAAAATGATATAATTTTGGATGGAAGATTGTAGTTGTCATTCAAATGTCCGAGTGATGTAATTCCGGTGGAAAGGTTGCAGTCGTTACTTCAAGTATTAGAACGATGTAATTCTGACCAAAAGATTGCAGTCGTCATTCAAAGTGTGAGTGATGTAATTCCAGCCGAAAGGTTGTAGTAATCACTCCATGTGTTAGAATGATGTAATTTCAATTGAAATTTTATAGTCGTCATTAAAAATTTGAGTGACGTAATTCAGGTTAAAATGTTTAAGTCATCACTCTAAGTGTTAGCCTGATGTATTTTTACCTGAAATATTATACTCGTCATTCAAACGTTCGTGTGATGTTATTCTGGTGGAAAGGTTACAGTCACCACTCCAAATGTCAGAATGATGTAATTTCGACCAAAAGGTTGCAGTCATCATTCAAAGTCCGAGTGATGTAATCCGGCCGAAAGTTTGCAGTTACCTCTCCAAGGGTTAGAAAGATGTAATTCAGGTCGAAATGTTACAGTCACCACACAAAGCATCAGAGTGATGTAATTCCGACTGAAATGTTGCAGTCATCATTCAAAAGTCCGAGTGATATATTTTCAGCCGAAAAGCTGCATTCATAACTCCAAGTGTCAAAATGATATAATTCCGACCAAAATTTTGCAGTCATCATTCAAACGTCTGAGTGACGTAATTTCGGTCATCACACTAAGTGTTAAAATGATATAATTTTGGATGGAAGATTGTAGTTGTCATTCAAACGTCCGAGTGATGTAATTCCGGTGGAAAGGTTGCGATCGTTACTTCAAGTATTAGAACGATGTAATTCGACCAAAAGATTGCAGTCGTCATTCAAAGTGTGAATGATGTAATTCCAGCCGAAAGGTTGTAGTAATCACTCCGAGTGTTAGAATGATGTAATCTCGATTGAAATTTTATAGCCGTCATTAAAAATTTGAGTGACGTAATTCAGGTTAAAATGTTTTAGTCATCACTCTAAGTGTTAGCCTGATGTATTTTTACCTGAAATATTATACTCGTCATTCAAACGTTCGTGTGATGTTATTCTGGTGGAAAGGTTACAGTCACCACTCCAAATGTCGAATGATGTAATTTCGACCAAAAGGTTGCGGTGATCATTCAAAGTCGAGTGATGTAATCCGGCCGAAAGGTTGCGCATCTCTCCAAGGGTTAGAAAGATGTAATTCAGGTCGAAATGTTACGGTCACCACACAAAGCATCGTAGTGATGTAATTCCGACCGAAATGTTGCGCTCATCATTCAAAAGTCCGAGTGATATATTTTCAGCCGAAAAGCTACAATCATTACTCCAAGTGTCAAAATGATATAATTCCGACCAAAAGTTTGCAACATCGTCATTCAAACGTCGAGTGACGTAATTTCGGTCATCACACTAAGTGTTAAAATGATATAATTTTGGATGGAAGATTGTAGTTGTCATTCAAATGTCCGAGTGATGTAATTCCGGTGGAAAGGTTGCGATCGTTACTTCAAGTATTAGAACGATGTAATTCGACCAAAAGATTGCAGTCGTCATTCAAAGTGTGAGTGATGTAATTCCAGCCGAAAGGTTGTAGTAATCACTCCATGTGTTAGAATGATGTAATTTCGATTGAAATTTTATAGTCGTCATTAAAAATTTGAGTGACGTAATTCGAGGTTAAAATGTTTCGGTCATCACTCTAAGTGTTAGCCGATGTATTTTTACCGAAATATTATACTCGTCATTCAAACGTTCGTGTGATGTTATTCGGTGGAAAGGTTACGATCACCACTCCAAATGTCAGAATGATGTAATTCCGACCAAAAGGTTGCAGTCATCATTCAAAGTCCGAGTGATGTAATCCGGCCGAAAGGTTGCAGTTACCTCTCCAAGGGTTAGAAAGATGTAATTCAGGTCGAAATGTTACAGTCACCACACAAAGCATCAGAATGATGTAATTCCGACTGAAATGTTGCAGTCATCATTCAAAAGTCCGAGTGATATATTTTCAGCCGAAAGGCTGCAATCATTACTCCAAGTGTCAAAATGATATAATTCTGACCAAAAGTTTGCAGTCGTCATTCAAACGTCTGAGTGACGTAATTTCGGTCATCACACTAAGTGTTAAAATGATATAATTTTGGATGGAAGATTGTAGTTGTCATTCAAACGTACGAGTGATATAATTCCGGTGGAATGGTTGCAGTCGTTACTTCAAGTATTAGAACGATGTAATTCTGACCAAAAGATTGCAGTCGTCATTCAAAGTGTGAATGATGTAATTCCAGCCGAAAGGTTGTAGTAATCACTCCAAGTGTTAGAATGATGTAATTTCGATTGAAATTTTATAGTCGTCATTAAAAATTTGAGTGAATTAATTCAGGTTAAAATGTTTTAGTCATCACTCTAAGTGTTAGCCTGATGTATTTTTACCTGAAATATTATACTCGTCATTCAAACGTTCGTGTGATGTTATTCTAGTGGAAAGGTTACAGTCACCACTCCAAATGTCAGAATGATGTAATTCTGACCAAAAGGTTGCAGTCATCATTCAAAGTCCGAGTGATGGAATCCGGCCGAAAGGTTGCAGTTACCTCTCCAAGGGTTAGAAAGATGTAATTCAGGTCGAAATGTTACAGTCACCACACAAAGCATCAGAGTGATGTAATTCCGACTGAAATGTTGCAGTCATCATTCAAAAGTCTGAGTGATATATTTTCAGCCGAAAAGCTACAATCATTACTCCAAGTGTCAAAATGATATAATTCCGACCAAAAGTTTGCAGTCGTCATTCAAACGTCTGAGTGACGTAATTTCGGTCATCACACTAAGTGTTAAAATGATATAATTTTGGATGGAAGATTGTAGTTGTCATTCAAACGTACGAGTGATGTAATTCCGGTGGAATGGTTGCAGTCGTTACTTCAAGTATTAGAACGATGTAATTCTGACCAAAAGATTGCAGTCGTCATTCAAAGTGTGAGTGATGTAATTCCAGCCGAAAGGTTGTAGTAATCACTCCATGTGTTAGAATGATGTAATTTCGATTGAAATTTTATAGTCGTCATTAAAAATTTGAGTGACGTAATTCAGGTTAAATTGTTTTAGTCATCACTCCAAGTGTTAGCCTGATGTATTTTTACCTGAAATATTATACTCGTCATTCAAACGTTCGTGTGATGTTATTCTGGTGGAAAGGTTACAAATCACCACTCCAAATGTCGAAATGATGTAATTCCGACCAAAAGGTTGCGGTCATCATTCAAAGTCCGAGTGATGTAATCCGGCCGAAAGGTTGCAGTTACCTCTCCAAGGGTTAGAAAGATGTAATTCAGGTCGAAATGTTACAGTCACCACACAAAGCATCAGAGTGATGTAATTCCGACTGAAATGTTGCAGTCATCATTCAAAAGTCCGAGTGATATATTTTCAGCCGAAAGGCTGCAATCATTACTCCAAGTGTCAAAATGATATAATTCGACCAAAAGTTTGCAACGTCATTCAAACGTCCGAGTGACGTAATTTCGGTCATCACACTAAGTGTTAAAATGATATAATTTTGGATGGAAGATTGTAGTTGTCATTCAAACGTACGAGTGATGTAATTCCTATGGAATGGTTGCGGTCGTTACTTCAAGTATTAGAACGATGTAATTCGACCAAAAGATTGCTGTCGTCATTCAAAGTGTGAATGATGTAATTCCAGCCGAAAGGTTGTAGTAATCACTCCAAGTGTTAGAATGATGTAATTTCGATTGAAATTTTAAAGTCGTCATTAAAAATTTGAGTGATGTAATTCAGGTTAAAATGTTTTAGTCATCACTCTAAGTGTTAGCCTGATGTATTTTTACCTGAAATATTATACTCGTCATTCAAACGTTCGTGTTATGTTATTCTGGTGGAAAGGTTACAGTCACCACTCCAAATGTCAGAATGATGTAATTTCGACCAAAAGGTTGCAGTTATCATTCAAAGTCTGAGTGATGTAATCCGGCCGAAAGGTTCCAGTCATCTCTCCAAGGGTTAGAAAGATGTAATTCAGGTCGAAATGTTACAGTCACCACACAAAGCATCAGAGTGATGTAATTCCGACCGAAATGTTGCAGTCATCATTCAAAAGTCTCGAGTGATATATTTTCAACCGAAAAGCCGCAATCATTACTCCAAGTGTCAAAATGATATAATTCCGACCAAAAGTTTGCAGTCGTCATTCAAACGTCTGAGTGACGTAATTTCGGTCATCACACTAAGTGTTAAAATGATATAATTTTGGATGGAAGATTGTAGTTGTCATTCAAATGTCCGAGTGATGTAATTACGGTGGAAAGGTTGCAATCGTTACTTCAAGTATTAGAACGATGTAATTCGACCAAAAGATTGCGTCGTCATTCAAAGTGTGAGTGATGTAATTCCAGCCGAAAGGTTGTAGTAATCACTCCATGTGTTAGAATGATGTAATTTCAATTGAAATTTTATAGTCGTCATTAAAAATTTGAGTGACGTAATTCAGGTTAAAATGTTTTAGTCATCACTCTAAGTGTTAGCCTGATGTATTTTTACCTCGAAATATTATACTCGTCATTCAAACGTTCGTGTGATGTTATTCGGTGGAAAGGTTACAGGTCACCACTCCAAATGTCGAAATGATGTAATTCCGACCAAAAGGTTGCGGTCATCATTCAAAGTCCGAGTGATGTGTAATCCGGCCGAAAGTTTGCGATTACCTCTCCAAGGGTTAGAAAGATGTAATTCGAGTCGAAATGTTACGGTCACCACACAAAGCATCGAGTGATGTAATTCCGACCGAAATGTTGCAGTTATCATTCAAAAGTCCGAGTGATATATTTTCAGCCGAAAAGCTGCATTCATAACTCCAAGTGTCAAAATTATATAATTCCGACCAAAATTTTGCAGTCGTCATTCAAACGTCTGAGTGACGTAATTTCGGTCATCACACTAAGTGTTAAAATGATATAATTTTGGATGGAAGATTGTAGTTGTCATTCAAACGTCCGAGTGATGTAATTCCGGTGGAATGGTTGCAGTCGTTACTTCAAGTATTAGAACGATGTAATTCTGACCAAAAGATTGCAGTCGTCATTCAAAGTGTGAATGATGTAATTCCAGCCGAAAGGTTGTAGTAATCACTCCAAGTGTTAGAATGATGTAATTTCGATTGAAATTTTATAGTCGTCATTAAAAATTTGAGTGACGTAATTCAGGTTAAAATGTTTTAGTCATCACTCTAAGTGTTAGCCTGATGTATTTTTACCTGAAATATTATACTCGTCATTCAAACGTTCGTGTGATGTTATTCTGGTGGAAAGGTTACAGTCACCACTCCAAATGTCAGAATGATGTAATTCCGACCAAAAGGTTGCGGTCATCATTCAAAGTCCGAGTGATGTAATCCGGCCGAAAGGTTCCGAAATCATCTCTCCAAGGGTTAGAAAGATGTAATTCGTGTCGAAATGTTACAGGTCACCACACAAAGCATCGTAGTGATGTAATTCCGATCGAAATGTTGCAGATCATCATTCAAAAGTCGAGTGATATATTTTCAACCGAAAAGCTGCAATCATTACTCCAAGTGTCAAAATGATATAATTCCGACCAAAAGTTTGCGGTCGTCATTCAAACGTCTGAGTGACGTAATTTCGGTCATCACACTAAGTGTTAAAATGATATAATTTTGGATGGAAGATTGTAGTTGTCATTCAAATGTCCGAGTGATGTAATTCCGGTGGAAAGGTTGCAGTCGTTACTTCAAGTATTAGAACGATGTAATTCTGACCAAAAGATTGCAGTCGTCATTCAAAGTGTGAGTGATGTAATTCCAGCCGAAAGGTTGTAGTAATCACTCCATGTGTTAGAATGATGTAATTTCGATTGAAATTTTATAGTCGTCATTAAAAATTTGAGTGATGTAATTCAGGTTAAAATGTTTTAGTCATCACTATAAGTGTTAGCCTGATGTATTTTTACCTGAAATATTATACTCGTCATTCTAACGTTCGTGTGATGTTATTATGGTGGAAAGGTTACAGTCACCACTCCAAATGTCAGAATGATGTAATTCCGACCAAAAGGTTGCAGTCATCATTCAAAGTCCGAGTGATGTAATCCGGCCGAAAGGTTGCATCATCTCATCCAAGGGTTAGAAAGATGTAATTCGTGTCGAAATGTTACAAATCACCACACAAAGCATCGAGAGATGTAATTCCGACCGAAATGTTGCGGTCATCATTCAAAAGTCCGAGTGATATATTTTTAGCCGAAAGGCTGCAATCATTACTCCAAGTGTCAAAATGATATAATTCGACCAAAAGTTTGCGGTCGTCATTCAAACGTCGAGTGACGTAATTTCGGTCATCACACTAAGTGTTAAAATGATATAATTTTGGATGGAAGATTGTAGTTGTCATTCAAACGTACGAGTGATGTAATTCCGGTGGAATGGTTGCGATCGTTACTTCAAGTATTAGAACGATGTAATTCTCGACCAAAAGATTGCGGTCGTCATTCAAAGTGTGAATGATGTAATTCCAAAAAGGTTGTAGTAATCACTCCAAGTGTTAGAATGATGTAATTTCGATTGAAATTTTATAGTCGTCATTAAAAATTTGAGTGACGTAATTCGGTTAAAATGTTTTAGTCATCACTCTAAGTGTTAGCCTCGATGTATTTTTACCTGAAATATTATACTCGTCATTCAAACGTTCGTGTGATGTTATTCTGGTGGAAAGGTTACAGTCACCACTCCAAATGTCAGAATGATGTAATTCCGACCAAAAGGTTGCAGTCATCATTCAAAGTCCGAGTGATGTAATCCGGCCAAAAGGTTCCAGTCATCTCTCCAAGGGTTAGAAAGATGTAATTCAGGTCGAAATGTTACAGTCACCACACAAAGCATCAGAGTGATGTAATTCCGACTGTAATGTTGCAGTCATCATTCAAAAGTCCGAGTGATATATTTTCAGCCGAAAGGCTGCAATCATTACTCCAAGTGTCAAAATGATATAATTCCGACCAAAAGTTTGCAGTCGTCATTCAAACGTCTGAGTGACGTAATTTCGGTCATCACACTAAGTGTTAGAATGATATACTTTTGGATGGAAGATTGTAGTTGTCATTCAAACGTTCGAGTGATGTAATTCTGGTGGAAAGGTTGCAATAGTTACTTCAAGTATCAGAACGATGTAATTCTGACCAAAAGATTGCAGTCGTCATTCAAAGTGTGAGTGATGTAATTCCAGCCGAAAGGTTGTAGTAATCACTCCATGTGTTAGAATGATGTAATTTCAATTGAAATTTTATAGTCGTCATTAAAAATTTGAGTGACGTAATTCAGGTTAAAATGTTTTAGTCATCACTCTAAGTGTTAGCCTGATGTATTTTTACCTGAAATATTATACTCGTCATTCAAACGTTCGTGTGATGTTATTCTGGTGGAAAGGTTACAGTCACCACTCCAAATGTCAGAATGATGTAATTCCGACCAAAAGGTTGCAGTCATCATTCAAAGTCCGAGTGATGTAATCCGGCCGAAAGTTTGCAGTTACCTCTCCAAGGGTTAGAAAGATGTAATTCAGGTCGAAATGTTACAGTCACCACACAAAGCATCAGAGTGATGTAATTCCGACTGAAATGTTGCAGTTATCATTCAAAAGTCCGAGTGATATATTTTCAGCCGAAAAGCTGCATTCATAACTCCAAGTGTCAAAATGATATAATTCCGACCAAAATTTTGCAGTCGTCATTCAAACGTCTGAGTGACGTAATTTCGGTCATCACACTAAGTGTTAAAATGATATAATTTTGGATGGAAGATTGTAGTTGTCATTCAAACGTCCGAGTGATGTAATTCCGGTGGAAAGGTTGCAGTCGTTACTTCAAGTATTAGAACGATGTAATTCTGACCAAAAGATTGCGGTCGTCATTCAAAGTGTGAATGATGTAATTCCAGCCGAAAGGTTGTAGTAATCACTCCGAGTGTTAGAATAATGTAATCTCGATTGAAATTTTATAGCGGTCATTAAAAATTTGAGTGACGTAATTCAAAGTTAAAATGTTTTAGTCATCACTCTAAGTGTTAGCTTTGATGTATTTTTACCCGAAATATTATACTCGTCATTCAAACGTTCGTGTGATGTTATTCGGTGGAAAGGTTACAAATCACCACTCCAAATGTCGAATGATGTAATTCCGACCAAAAGGTTGCGGTCATCATTCAAAGTCCGAGTGATGTAATCCGGCCGAAAGGTTGCGATCATCTCGTCCAAGGGTTAGAAAGATGTAATTCAGTCGAAATGTTACAAATCACCACACAAAGCATCGTAGAGATGTAATTCCGACCGAAATGTTGCAGTCATCATTCAAAAGTCCGAGTGATATATTTTTAGCCGAAAGGCTGCAATCATTACTCCAAGTGTCAAAATGATATAATTCGACCAAAAGTTTGCAAAATAATCGTCATTCAAACGTCGAGTGACGTAATTTCGGTCATCACACTAAGTGTTAAAATGATATAATTTTGGATGGAAGATTGTAGTTGTCATTCAAACGTACGAGTGATGTAATTCCGGTGGAATGGTTGCGAAATCGTTACTTCAAGTATTAGAACGATGTAATTCGACCAAAAGATTGCGGTCGTCATTCAAAGTGTGAATGATGTAATTCCACCGAAAGGTTGTAGTAATCACTCCAAGTGTTAGAATGATGTAATTTCGATTGAAATTTTATAGTCGTCATTAAAAATTTGAGTGACGTAATTCGGTTAAAATGTTTTAGTCATCACTCTAAGTGTTAGCCTCGATGTATTTTTACCGAAATATTATACTCGTCATTCAAACGTTCGTGTGATGTTATTCGGTGGAAAGGTTACAAATACCACTCCAAATGTCGAATGATGTAATTCCGACCAAAAGGTTGCGGTCATCATTCAAAGTCCGAGTGATGTAATCCGGCCGAAAGGTTGCGATCATCTCATCCAAGGGTTAGAAAGATGTAATTCAGTCGAAATGTTACAGTCACCACACAAAGCATCAGAGAGATGTAATTCCGACTGAAATGTTGCAGTCATCATTCAAAAGTCCGAGTGATATATTTTTAGCCGAAAGGCTGCAATCATTACTCCAAGTGTCAAAATGATATAATTCGACCAAAAGTTTGCGGTCGTCATTCAAACGTCGAGTGACGTAATTTCGGTCATCACACTAAGTGTTAAAATGATATAATTTTGGATGGAAGATTGTAGTTGTCATTCAAACGTACGAGTGATGTAATTCCGGTGGAATGGTTGCAGTCGTTACTTCAAGTATTAGAACGATGTAATTCGACCAAAAGATTGCGCAAAATCGTCATTCAAAGTGTGAATGATGTAATTCCAAATAGAAAGGTTGTAGTAATCACTCCAAGTGTTAGAATGATGTAATTTCGATTGAAATTTTATAGTCGTCATTAAAAATTTGAGTGACGTAATTCGTTAAAATGTTTTAGTCATCACTCTAAGTGTTAGCCGATGTATTTTTACCCGAAATATTATACTCGTCATTCAAACGTTCGTGTGATGTTATTCGGTGGAAAGGTTACAATCACCACTCCAAATGTCGAATGATGTAATTCCGACCAAAAGGTTGCGGTCATCATTCAAAGTCCGAGTGATGTAATCCGGCCGAAAGGTTGCGATCATCTCATCCAAGGGTTAGAAAGATGTAATTCAGGTCGAAATGTTACAGTCACCACACAAAGCATCAGAGAGATGTAATTCCGACTGAAATGTTGCAGTCATCATTCAAAAGTCCGAGTGATATATTTTTAGCCGAAAGGCTGCAATCATTACTCCAAGTGTCAAAATGATATAATTCTGACCAAAAGTTTGCGGTCGTCATTCAAACGTCGAGTGACGTAATTTCGGTCATCACACTAAGTGTTAAAATGATATAATTTTGGATGGAAGATTGTAGTTGTCATTCAAACGTACGAGTGATGTAATTCCGGTGGAATGGTTGCAGTCGTTACTTCAAGTATTAGAACGATGTAATTCTGACCAAAAGATTGCTGTCGTCATTCAAAGTGTGAATGATGTAATTGCAGCAAATTAAAGGTTGTAGTAATCACTCCAAGTGTTAGAATGATGTAATTTCGATTGAAATTTTATAGTCGTCATTAAAAATTTGAGTGACGTAATTCAGTTAAAATGTTTTAGTCATCACTCTAAGTGTTAGCCTCGATGTATTTTTACCGTAAATATTATACTCGTCATTCAAACGTTCGTGTGATGTTATTCTGGTGGAAAGGTTACAGTCACCACTCCAAATGTCAGAATGATGTAATTCCGACCAAAAGGTTGCAGTCATCATTCAAAGTCCGAGTGATGTAATCCGGCCGAAAGGTTCCGCCTCATCTCTCCAAGGGTTAGAAAGATGTAATTCGGGTCGAAATGTTACAAATCACCACACAAAGCATCGAGAGAGATGTAATTCCGACCGAAATGTTGCGTCATCATTCAAAAGTCCGAGTGATATATTTTTAGCCGAAAGGCTGCAATCATTACTCCAAGTGTCAAAATGATATAATTCTGACCAAAAGTTTGCAGTCGTCATTCAAACGTCGAGTGACGTAATTTCGGTCATCACACTAAGTGTTAAAATGATATAATTTTGGATGGAAGATTGTAGTTGTCATTCAAACGTACGAGTGATGTAATTCCGGTGGAATGGTTGCAGTCGTTACTTCAAGTATTAGAACGATGTAATTCTGACCAAAAGATTGCAGTCGTCATTCAAAGTGTGAATGATGTAATTGCAGCCGAAAGGTTGTAGTAATCACTCCAAGTGTTAGAATGATGTAATTTCGATTGAAATTTTATAGTCGTCATTAAAAATTTGAGTGACGTAATTCAGGTTAAAATGTTTTAGTCATCACTCTAAGTGTTAGCCTGATGTATTTTTACCGAAATATTATACTCGTCATTCAAACGTTCGTGTGATGTTATTCTGGTGGAAAGGTTACAGTCACCACACCAAATGTCAGAATGATGTAATTCCGACCAAAAGGTTGCAGTCATCATTCAAAGTCCGAGTGATGTAATCCGGCCGAAAGGTTGCAGTCATCTCTCCAAGGGTTAGAAAGATGTAATTCAGGTCGAAATGTTACAGTCACCACACAAAGCATCAGAGTGATGTAATTCCGACTGTAATGTTGCAGTCATCATTCAAAAGTCCGAGTGATATATTTTCAGCCGAAAGGCTGCAATCATTACTCCAAGTGTCAAAATGATATAATTCCGACCAAAAGTTTGCAGTCGTCATTCAAACGTCTGAGTGACGTAATTTCGATCATCACACTAAATGTTAGAATGATATACTTTTGGATGGAAGATTGTAGTTGTCATTCAAACGTTCGAGTGATGTAATTCTGGTGGAAAGGTTGCAATAGTTACTTCAAGTATCAGAACGATGTAATTTTGACAAAAAGATTGCAGCGGTCATTCAAAGTCTAAGTGATGTAATTCCAGCCGAAAGGTTGTAGTAATCACTCCAAGTGTTAGAATGATGTAATTTCGATTGAAATTTTATAGTCGTCATTAAAAATTTGAGTGACGTAATTCGGTTAAAATGTTTTAGTCATCACTCTAAGTGTTAGCTCGATGTATTTTTACCGTAAATATTATACTCGTCATTCAAACGTTCGTGTGATGTTATTCTGGTGGAAAGGTTACAGTCACCACTCCAAATGTCAGAATGATGTAATTCCGACCAAAAGGTTGCAGTCATCATTCAAAGTCCGAGTGATGTAATCCGGCCGAAAGGTTGCAGTCATCTCTCCAAGGGTTAGAAAGATGTAATTCAGGTCGAAATGTTACAGTCACCACACAAAGCATCAGAGTGATGTAATTCCGACTGTAATGTTGCAGTCATCATTCAAAAGTCCGAGTGATATATTTTCAGCCGAAAGGCTGCAATCATTACTCCAAGTGTCAAAATGATATAATTCCGACCAAAAGTTTGCAGTCGTCATTCAAACGTCTGAGTGACGTAATTTCGGTCTTCACACTAAGTGTTAAAATGATATAATTTTGGATGGAAGATTGTAGTTGTCATTCAAACGTACGAGTGATGTAATTCCGGTGGAATGGTTGCAGTCGTTACTTCAAGTATTAGAACGATGTAATTCGACCAAAAGATTGCGGTCGTCATTCAAAGTGTGAATGATGTAATTCCAAATAAAGGTTGTAGTAATCACTCCAAGTGTTAGAATGATGTAATTTCGATTGAAATTTTATAGTCGTCATTAAAAATTTGAGTGACGTAATTCGGTTAAAATGTTTTAGTCATCACTCTAAGTGTTAGCTCGATGTATTTTTACCGTAAATATTATACTCGTCATTCAAACGTTCGTGTGATGTTATTCGGTGGAAAGGTTACGAAATCACCACTCCAAATGTCGAATGATGTAATTCCGACCAAAAGGTTGCGGTCATCATTCAAAGTCCGAGTGATGTAATCCGGCCGAAAGGTTGCGATCATCTCTCCAAGGGTTAGAAAGATGTAATTCAGGTCGAAATGTTACAAATCCACCACACAAAGCATCGAGTGATGTAATTCCGACCGTAATGTTGCGATCATCATTCAAAAGTCCGAGTGATATATTTTCAGCCGAAAGGCTGCAATCATTACTCCAAGTGTCAAAATGATATAATTCCGACCAAAAGTTTGCAGTCGTCATTCAAACGTCTGAGTAACGTAATTTCGATCATCACACTAAATGTTAGAATGATATACTTTTGGATGGAAGATTGTAGTTGTCATTCAAACGTTCGAGTGATGTAATTCTGGTGGAAAGGTTGCAATAGTTACTTCAAGTATCAGAACGATGTAATTCTGACAAAAAGATTGCAGCGGTCATTCAAAGTCTAAGTGATGTAATTCCAGCCGTAAGGTTGTAGTAATCACTCCAAGTGTTAGAATGATGTAATTTCGATTGAAATTTTATAGTATCATTAAAAATTTGAGTGACGTAATTCAGGTTAAAATGTTTTAGTCATCACTCTAAGTGTTAGCCTGATGTATTTTTACCTGAAATATTATACTCGTCATTCAAACGTTTTTTGTGATGTTATTCTGGTGGAAAGGTTACAGTCACAACTCCAAATGTCAGAATGATGTAATTCCGGCAAAAATGTTGCAGTCATCATTCAAAGTTCGAGTGATGTAATCCGGCTGAAAGGTTGCAGTCATCTCTCCAAGGGTTAGAAAGATGTAATTCAGGTCGAAATGTTACAGTCACCACACAAAGCATCAGAGTGATGTAATTCCGATTGAAATGTTGCAGTCATCATTCAAAAGTCCGAGTGATATATTTTCAGCCGAAAGGCTGCAATCATTACTCCAAGTGTCAAAATGATAAAATTCCGACCAAAAGTTTGCAGTCGTCATTCAAACGTCTGAGTGACATAATTTCGGTCATCACACTAAGTGTTAAAATGATATAATTTTGGATGGAAGATTGTAGTTGTCATTCAAACGTACGAGTGATGTAATTCCGGTGGAATGGTTGCAGTCGTTACTTCAAGTATTAGAACGATGTAATTCTGACCAAAAGATTGCAGTCGTCATTCAAAGTGTGAATGATGTAAATCCAGCCGAAAGGTTGTAGTAATCACTCCAAGTGTTAGAATGATGTAATTTCGATTGAAATTTTATAGTCGTCATTAAAAATTTGAGTGACGTAATTCAAGTTAAAATGTTTTAGTCATCACTCTAAGTGTTAGCCTGATGTATTTTTACCTGAAATATTATACTCGTCATTCAAACGTTCGTGTGATGTTATTCTGGTGGAAAGGTTACAGTCACCACTCCAAATGTCAGAATGATGTAATTTCGACCAAAAGGTTGCAATTATCATTCAAAGTCTGAGTGATGTAATCCGGCCGAAAGGTTGCAGTCATCTCTCCAAGGGTTAGAAAGATGTAATTCAGGTCGAAATGTTACAGTCATCACACAAAGCATCAGAGTGATGTAATTCCGACTGAAATGTTGCAGTCATCATTCAAAAGTCCGAGTGATATATTTTCAGCCGAAAAGCTGCATTCATAACTCCAAGTGTCAAAATGATATAATTCCGACCAAAATTTTGGAGTCGTCATTCAAACGTCTGAGTGACGTAATTTCGGTCATCACACTAAGTGTTAAAATGATATAATTTTGGATGGAAGATTGTAGTTGTCATTCAAACGTCCGAGTGATGTAATTCCGGTGGAAAGGTTGCAGTCGTTACTTCAAGTATTAGAACGATGTAATTCTGACCAAAAGATTGCAGTCGTCATTCAAAGTGTGAGTGATGTAATTCCAGCCGAAAAGTTGTAGTAATCACTCCATGTGTTAGAATGATGTAATTTCGATTGAAATTTTATAGTCGTCATTAAAAATTTGAGTGACGTAATTCAGGTTAAAATGTTTTAGTCATCACTCTAAGTGTTAGCCTGATGTATTTTTACCTGAAATAATATACTCGTCATTCAAACGTTCGTGTGATGTTATTCTGGTGGAAAGGGTACAGTCACCACTCCAAATGTCAGAATGATGTAATTCCGACTAAAAGGTTGCAGTCATCATTCAAAGTCCGAGTGATGTAATCCGGCCGAAAGGTTGCAGTCATCTGTCCAAGGGTTAGAAAGATGTAATTCAGGTCGAAATGTTACAGTCACCACACAAAGCATCAGAGATATGTAATTCCGACTGAAATGTTGCAGTCATCATTCAAAAGTCCGAGTGATATATTTTTAGCCGAAAGGCTGCAATCATTACTCCAAGTGTCAAAATGATATAATTCTGACCAAAAGTTTGCAGTCGTCATTCAAACGTCAGAGTGACGTAATTTCGGTCATCACACTAAGTGTTAAAATGATATAATTTTGGATGGAAGATTGTAGTTGTCATTCAAACGTACGAGTGATGTAATTCCGGTGGAATGGTTGCAGTCGTTACTTCAAGTATTAGAACGATGTAATTCTGACCAAAAGATTGCAGTCGTCATTCAAAGTGTGAATGATGTAATTCCAGCCGAAAGGTTGTAGTAATCACTCCAAGTGTTAGAATGATGTAATTTCGATTGAAATTTTATAGTCGTCATTAAAAATTTGAGTGACGTAATTCAAAGTTAAAATGTTTTAGTCATCACTCTAAGTGTTAGCTCGATGTATTTTTACCGTAAATATTATACTCGTCATTCAAACGTTCGTGTGATGTTATTCTGGTGGAAAGGTTACAGTCACCACTCCAAATGTCAGAATGATGTAATTCCGACCAAAAGGTTGCAGTCATCATTCAAAGTCCGAGTGATGTAATCCGGCCGAAAGGTTGCAGTCATCTCTCCAAGGGTTAGAAAGATGTAATTCGGTCGAAATGTTACAGTCACCACACAAAGCATCAGAGTGATGTAATTCCGACTGAAATGTTGCAGTCATCATTCAAAAGTCCGAGTGATATATTTTCAGCCGAAAGGCTGCAATCATTACTCCAAGTGTCAAAATGATATAATTCCGACCAAAAGTTTGCAGTCGTCATTCAAACGTCTGAGTGACGTAATTTCGGTCATCACACTAAGTGTTAAAATGATATAATTTTGTATGGAAGATTGTAGTTGTCATTCAAACGTACGAGTGATGTAATTCCGGTGGAATGGTTGCAGTCGTTACTTCAAGTATTAGAACGATGTAATTCTGACCAAAAGATTGCAGTCGTCATTCAAAGTGTGAATGATGTAATTCCAGCCGAAAGGTTGTAGTAATCACTCCAAGTGTTAGAATGATGTAATTTCGATTGAAATTTTATAGTCGTCATTAAAAATTTGAGTGACGTAATTCAGGTTAAAATGTTTTAGTCATCACTCTAAGTGTTAGCCTGATGTATTTTTACCTGAAATATTATACTCGTCATTCAAACGTTCGTGTGATGTTATTCTGGTGGAAAGGTTACAGTCACCACTCCAAATGTCAGAATGATGTAATTCCGACCAAAAGGTTGCAGTCATCATTCAAAGTCCGAGTGATGTAATCCGGCCGAAAGGTTGCAGTCATCTGTCCAAGGGTTAGAAAGATGTAATTCAGGTCGAAATGTTACAGTCACCACACAAAGCATCAGAGAGATGTAATTCCGACTGAAATGTTGCAGTCATCATTCAAAAGTCCGAGTGATATATTTTTAGCCGAAAGGCTGCAATCATTACTCCAAGTGTCAAAATGATATAATTCTGACCAAAAGTTTGCAGTCGTCATTCAAACGTCAGAGTGACGTAATTTCGGTCATCACACTAAGTGTTAAAATGATATAATTTTGGATGGAAGATTGTAGTTGTCATTCAAACGTACGAGTGATGTAATTCCGGTGGAATGGTTGCAGTCGTTACTTCAAGTATTAGAACGATGTAATTCTGACCAAAAGATTGCAGTCGTCATTCAAAGTGTGAATGATGTAATTCCAAATTAAAGGTTGTAGTAATCACTCCAAGTGTTAGAATGATGTAATTTCGATTGAAATTTTATAGTCGTCATTAAAAATTTGAGTGACGTAATTCAAAGGTTAAAATGTTTTAGTCATCACTCTAAGTGTTAGCTCGATGTATTTTTACCCGAAATATTATACTCGTCATTCAAATGTTCGTGTGATGTTATTCGGTGGAAAGGTTACAAATACCACTCCAAATGTCGAATGATGTAATTCGACCAAAAGGTTGCGCTATCATTCAAAGTCCGAGTGATGTAATCCGGCCGAAAGGTTGCAGTCATCTCTCCAAGGGTTAGAAAGATGTAATTCAGGTCGAAATGTTACAGTCACCACACAAAGCATCAGAGTGATGTAATTCCGACTGAAATGTTGCAGTCATCATTTAAAAGTCCGAGTGATATATTTTCTGCCGAAAAGCTGCATTCATAACTCCAAGTGTCAAAATGATATAATTCCGACCAAAACTTTGGAGTCGTCATTCAAACGTCTGAGTGACGTAATTTCGGTCATCACACTAAGTGTTAGAATGATATACTTTTGGATGGAAGATTGTAGTTATCATTCAAACGTTCGAGTGATGTAATTCTAGTGGAAAGGTTGCAATAGTTACTTCAAGTATCAGAACGATGTAATTCTGACAAAAAGATTGCAGTGGTCATTCAAAGTCTAAGTGATGTAATTCCAGCCGAAAAGTTGTAGTAATCACTCCAAGTGTTAGAATGATGTAATTTCGATTGAAATTTTATAGTCGTCATTAAAAATTTGAGTGACGTAATTCAGGTTAAAATGTTTTAGTCATCACTCTAAGTGTTAGCCTGATGTATTTTTACCTGAAATATTATACTCGTCATTCAAACGTTCGTGTGATGTTATTCTGGTGGAAAGGTTACAGTCACCACTCCAAATGTCAGAATGATGTAATTCCGATCAAAAGGTTGCAAGCATCATTCAAAGTCCGAGTGATGTAATCCGGCCGAAAGGTTGCAGTCATCTCTCCAAGGGTTAGAAAGATGTAATTCAGGTCGAAATGTTACAGTCACCACACAAAGCATCAGAGAGATGTAATTCCGACTGAAATGTTGCAGTCATCATTCAAAAGTCCGAGTGATATATTTTTAGCCGAAAGGCTGCAATCATTACTCCAAGTGTCAAAATGATATAATTCCGACCAAAAGTTTGCAGTCGTCATTCAAACGTCTGAGTGACGTAATTTCGGTCATCACACTAAGTGTTAAAATGATATAATTTTGGATGGAAGATTGTAGTTGTCATTCAAACGTACGAGTGATGTAAATCCGGTGGAATGGTTGCAGTCGTTACTTCAAGTATTAGAACGATGTAATTCTGACCAAAAGATTGCAGTCGTCATTCAAAGTGTGAGTGATGTAATTCCAGCCGTAAGGTTGTAGTAATCACTCCAAGTGTTAGAATGATGTAATTTCGATTGAAATTTTATAGTCGTCATTAAAAATTTGAGTGACGTAATTCAGGTTAAAATATTTTAGTCATCACTCTAAGTGTTAGCCTGATGTATTTTTACCTGAAATATTATACTCGTCATTCAAACGTTCGTGTGATGTTATTCTGGTGGAAAGGTTACAGTCACCACTCCAAATGTCAGAATGATGTAATTCCGACCAAAAGGTTGCAGTAATCATTCAAAGTCCGAGTGATGTAATCCGGCCGAAAGGTTGCAGTCATCTCTCCAAGGGTTAGAAAGATGTAATTCAGGTCGAAATGTTACAGTCACAACACAAAGCATCAGAGTGATGTAATTCCGACTGAAATGTTGCAGTCATCATTCAAAAGTCCGAGTGATATATTTTTAGCTGAAAGGCTGCAATCATTACTCCAAGTGTCAAAATGATATAATTCCGACCAAAATTTTGGAGTCGTCATTCAAACGTCTGAGTGACGTAATTTCGGTCATCACACTAAGTGTTAAAATGATATAATTTTGGATTGAAGATTGTAGTTGTCATTCAAACGTTCGAGTGATGTAATTCTGGTGGAAAGGTTGCAATAGTTACTTCAAGTATCAGAACGATGTAATTCTGACAAAAAGATTGCAGCGGTCATTCAAAGTCTAAGTGATGTAATTCCAGCCGTAAGGTTGTAGTAATCACTCCAAGTGTTAGAATGATGTAATTTCGATTGAAATTTTATAGTCGTCATTAAAAATTTGAGTGACGTAATTCAGGTTAAAATGTTTTAGTCATCACTCTAAGTGTTAGCCTGATGTATTTTTACCTGAAATATTATACTCGTCATTCAAACGTTTTTTGTGATGTTATTCTGGTGGAAAGGTTACAGTCACAACTCCAAATGTCAGAATGATGTAATTCCGACCAAAAGGTTGCAGTCATCATTCAAAGTCCAAGTGATGTAATCCGGCCGAAAGGTTGCAGTTATCTCTCCAAGGGTTAGAAAGATGTAATTCAGGTCGAAATGTTACAGTCACCACACAAAGCATCAGAGTGATGTAATTCCGACTGAAATGTTGCAGTCATCATTCAAAAGTCTGAGTGATATATTTTCAGCCGAAAAGCTACAATCATTACTCCAAGTGTCAAAATGATATAATTCCGACCAAAAGTTTGCAGTCGTCATTCAAACGTCTGAGTGACGTAATTTCGATCATCGCACTAAGTGTTAGAATGATATACTTTTGGATGGAAGATTGTAGTTGTCATTCAAACGTCCGAGTGATGTAATTCCGGTGGAAAGGTTGCAGTCGTTACTTCAAATATTAGAACGATGTAATTCTGACCAAAAGATAGCAGTCGTCATTCAAAGTGTGAGTGATGTAATTCCAGCCGGAAGGTTGTAGTAATCACTCCAAGTGTTAGAATGAAGTAAATCTGATTGAAATTTAATAGTCGTCATTAAAAATATGAGTGACATAATTTAAGTTAAAAGGTTGCAGTCATCACTCTAAGTGTTAGAATGATGTAATTCTTATTGAAATTTTATAGTCGTCACTAAATATTTGAGTGACGTAATTCAAGTTAAAAAGTTGCAGTCATCACTCTAAGTGTTCGCCTGATGTATTTTTTGGGGAAATATTATACTCGTCATTCAAACGTTCGTGTGATGTTATTCTGGTGGAAAGGTTACAGTCATCACTCCAAGTGTCAGAATAATGTAATTCTGAATAAAAGGTTGCAGTCATCATTCAAAGTCCGAGTGATGTAATCCGGCCGAAAGGTTGCAGTTATCTCTCCAAGGGTTAGAAAGATGTAATTCAGGTCGAAATGTTACAGTCACCACACAAAGCATCAGAGTGATGTAATTCCGACTGAAATGTTGCAGTCATCAATCAAAAGTCCGAGTGATATATTTTCAGCCGAAAGGCTGCAATCATTACTCCAAGTGTCAAAATGATATAATTCCGACCAAAAGTTTGCAGTCGTCATTCAAACATCTGAGTGACGTAATTTCGATCATCACACTAAGTGTTAGAATGATATACTTTTGGATGGAAGATTGTAGTTGTCATTCAAACGTTCGAGTGATGTAATTCTAGTGGAAAGGTTGCAATAGTTACTTCAAGTATCAGAACGATGTAATTCTGACAAAAAGATTGCAGTGGTCATTCAAAGTCTAAGTGATGTAATTCCAGCCGTAAGGTTGTAGTAATCACTCCAAGTGTTAGAATGATGTAATTTAGATTGAAATTTTATAGTCGTCATTAAAAATTTGAGTGACGTAATTCAGGTTAAAATGTTTTAGTCATCACTCTAAGTGTTAGCCTGATGTATTTTTACCTGAAATATTATACTCGTCACTCAAACGTTCTTGTGATGTTATTCTGGTGGAAAGGTTACAAATCACCACTCCAAATGTCGAAATGATGTAATTCCGACCAAAAGGTTGCAGTCATCATTCAAAGTCCGAGTGATGTATTCCGGCCGAAAGGTTGCGATTATCTCTCCAAGGGTTAGAAAGATGTAATTCGAGTCGAAATGTTACTCGTCACCACACAAAGCATCGTAGTGATGTAATTCCGACCGAAATGTTGCGGTCATCATTCAAAAGTCCGAGTGATATATTTTCAGCCGAAAGGTCGCTATCATTACTCCAAGTGTCAAAATGATATAATTCCGACCAAAAGTTTGCGGTCGTCATTCAAACGTCCGAGTGACGTAATTTCGGTCATCACACTAAGTGTTAAAATGATATAATTTTGGATGGAAGATTGTAGTTGTCATTCAAACGTACGAGTGATGTAATTCCGGTGGAATGGTTGCGAAATCGTTACTTCAAGTATTAGAACGATGTAATTCGACCAAAAGATTGCGGTCGTCATTCAAAGTGTGATGATGTAATTCCAAATAGAAAGGTTGTAGTAATCACTCCAAGTGTTAGAATGATGTAATTTCGATTGAAATTTTATAGTCGTCATTAAAAATTTGAGTGACGTAATTCATGTTAAAATCTTTTAGTCATCACTCTAAGTGTTAGCCTGATGTATTTTTACCTGAAATATTATACTCGTCATTCAAACATTCGTGTGATGTTATTCTGGTGGAAAGGTTACAGTCACCACTCCAAATGTCAGGATGATGTAATTCCGACCAAAAGGTTGCAGTCATCATTCAAAGTCCGAGCGATGTAATCCGGCCGAAAGGTTGCAGTCATCTCTCCAAGGGTTAGAAAGATGTAATTCAGGTCGAAATGTTACAGTCACCACACAAAGCATCAGAGAGATGTAATTCCGACTGAAATGTTGCAGTCATCATTCAAAAGTCCGAGTCATATATTTTTAGCCGAAAGGCTGCAATCATTACTCCAAGTGTCAAAATGATATAATTCCGACCAAAAGTTTGCAGTCGTCATTCAAACGTCTGAGTAACGTTATTTCGGTCATCACACTAAGTGTTAAAATGATATAATTATGGATGGAAGAATGTAGTTGTCATTCAAACGTCCGAGTAATGTAATTCCGGTGGAAAGGTTGCAGTCGTTACTTCAAGTGTTAGAATGATGTAATTCTGACCAAAAGATTGCAGTCGTCATTCAAAGTGTGAGTGATGTAATTCCAGCCGAAAGGTTGTAGTAATCACTCCAAGTGTTAGAATGATGTAATTTCGATTGAAATTTTATAGTCGTCATTAACAATTTCAGTGACGTAATTCAGGATAAAATGTTTTAGTCATCACTCTAAGTGTTAGCCTGATGTATTTTTAGCTGAAATATTATACTCATCATTCAAACATTCGTGTGATGTTATTCTGGTGGAAAGGTTACAGTCACCACTCCAAGTGTCAGAATGATGTAATTCCGACCAAAAAGTTGCAGTCATCATTCAAAGTCCGAGTTATGTAATCCGACCGAAAGGCTGAAGTCATCACTCCAAGGGTTAGAATGATGTAATTCAGGTCGAAATGTTCCAGACACCACACAAAGCATCAGAGTGATGTAATTTCGACTGTTATGTTGCAGTCATCATTCGAAAGTCCGAGTTATGTAATTTCAGCCGAAAGGCTGCAGTCATCACTCCAAGTGTCAAAATGATATAATTCCGACCAGAAGTTTGCAGTCGTCATTCAAACGTCTGAGTGACGTAATTTCGATCATCACACTAAGTGTTAGAATGATATACTTTTGGATGAAAGATTGTAGTTGTCATTCAAACGTCTGAGTGATGTAATTCCGGTGGATAGGTTGCAGTCGTTACTTCAAGTATTAGAACGATGTAATTCTGACCAAAAGATAGCAGTCGTCATTCAAAGTGTGAGTGATGTATTTCCAGCCGAAACGTTGTAGTAATCACTCCAAGTGTTAGAATGAAGTAAATCTGATGGAAATTTAATAGTCGTCATTAAAAATATGAGTGACATAATTTAAGTTAAAAGGTTGCAGTCATCACTCTAAGTGTTCGAATTATGTAATTTCGGTTGAAAGGTTGCAGTCGTCTCTCCAAGCATTAGAGTGATGTAATTCTGATCGAAATGTTGTAGTAGTCATTCAAATGTCCGAGTGATGTAATTCAAGCCGAAAGGTTGTAATAATTACTCCATGTATTAGAATGATGTAATTCTTATTGAAATTTTATAGTCGTCACTAAAAATTTGAGTGACGTAATTCAAGTTAAAAAGTTGCAGTCATCACTCTAAGTGTTCGTCTGATGTATTTTTTGGGGAAATATTATACTCGTCATTCAAACGTTCGTGTGATGTTATTCTGGTGGAAAGGTTACAGTCATCACTCCAAGTGTCAGAATAATGTAATTCTGAACAAAAGGTTGCAGTCATCATTCAAAGTCCGAGTGATGTCATTCGGTCGAAAGGTTGCAGTTATCACTCCAAGTGTTAGAATGAAGTAATACCGGTCGAAATGTTGCAGTTGCCACACAAAGCATCAGAGTGATGTAATTCCGACTGAAATGTTGCAGTCATTATTCGAAAGTCTGAGTGATGTAATTTCAGCCGAAAGGCTGCAGTCATCACTTCAAGTGTCAAAATGATATAATTCCGACCAAAAGTTTGCAGTCGTTATTCAAAAGTCTGAGCGACATAATTTCGGTCGTCACACTAAGTGTTAGAATGATATACTTTTGGATGGAAGATTCTAGTTGTCATTCAAACGTTCGAGTGATTCAATTCTGGTGGAAAGGTTGCAATAGTTACTTCAAGTATCAGAACGATGTAATTCTGACAAAAAGATTGCAGTGGTCATTCAAAGTCTAAGTGATGTAATTCCAAATAAAAGGTTGTAGTAATCACTCCAAGTGTTAGAATGATGTAATTTCGATTGAAATTTTATAGTCGTCATTAAAAATTTGAGTGACGTAATTCAGGTTAAAATGTTTTAGTCATCACTCTAAGTGTTAGCCTGATGTATTTTTACCTGAAATATTATACTCGTCATTCAAACGTTCTTGTGATGTTATTCTGGTGGAAAGGTTACAGTCACCACTCCAAATGTCAGAATGATGTAATTCCGACCAAAAGGTTGCAGTCATCATTCAAAGTCCGAGTGATGTAATCCGGCCGAAAGGTTGCAGTTATCTCTCCAAGGGTTAGAAAGATGTAATTCAGGTCGAAATGTTACAGTCACCACACAAAGCATCAGAGTGATGCAATTCCGACTGAAATGTTGCAGTCATTATTCGAAAGTCTGAGTGATGTAATTTCAGCCGAAAGGCTGCAGTCATCACTTCAAGTGTCAAAATGATATAATTCCGACCAAAAGTTTGCAGTCGTTATTCAAAAGTCTGAGCGACATAATTTCGGTCGTCACACTAAGTGTTAGAATGATATACTTTTGGATGGAAGATTCTAGTTGTCATTCAAACGTTCGAGTGATTCAATTCTGGTGGAAAGGTTGCAATAGTTACTTCAAGTATCAGAACGATGTAATTCTGACAAAAAGATTGCAGTGGTCATTCAAAGTCTAAGTGATGTAATTCCAGCCGAAAGGTTGTAGTAATCACTCCAAGTGTTAGAATGATGTAATTTCGATTGAAATTTTATAGTCGTCATTAAAAATTTGAGTGACGTAATTCAGGTTAAAATGTTTTAGTCATCACTCTAAGTGTTAGCCTGATGTATTTTTACCTGAAATATTATACTCGTCATTCAAACGTTCTTGTGATGTTATTCTGGTGGAAAGGTTACAGTCACCACTCCAAATGTCAGAATGATGTAATTCCGACCAAAAGGTTGCAGTCATCATTCAAAGTCCGAGTGATGTAATCCGGCCGAAAGGTTGCAGTTATCTCTCCAAGGGTTAGAAAGATGTAATTCAGGTCGAAATGTTACAGTCACCACACAAAGCATCAGAGTGATGCAATTCCGACTGAAATGTTGCAGTCATCATTCAAAAGTTCGAGTGATATATTTTCAGCCGAAAGGCTGCAATCATTACCCCAAGTGTCAAAATGGTATAATTCCGACCAAAAGTTTGCAGTCGTCATTCAAACGTCTGAGTGACGTAATTTCGGTCATCACACTAAGTGTTAAAATGATATAATTTTGGATGGAAGATTGTAGTTGTCATTCAAACGTACGAGTGATGTAATTCCGGCGGAATGGTTGCAGTCGTTACTTCAAGTATTAGAACGATGTAATTCTGACCAAAAGATTGCAGTGGTCATTCAAAGTATGAGTGATGTAATTCCAGCCGAAAGGTTGTAGTAATCACTCCAAGTGTTAGAATGATGTAATTTCGATTGAAATTTTATAGTCGTCATTAAAAATTTTAGTGACGTAATTCAGGTTAAAATGTTTTAGTCATCACTCTAAGTGTTAGCCTGATGTATTTTTACCTGAAATATTATACTCGTCATTCAAACGTTCTTGTGATGTTATTCTGGTGGAAAGGTTACAGTCACCACTCCAAATGTCAGAATGATGTAATTCCGACCAAAAGGTTGCAGTCATCATTCAAAGTCCGAGTGATGTAATCCGGCCGAAAGGTTGCAGTTATCTCTCCAAGGGTTAGAATGAGGTAATTCAGGTCGAAATGTTACAGTCACCACACAAAGCATCAGAGTGATGTAATTCCGACTGAAATGTTGCAGTCATCATTCAAAAGTCCGAGTGATATATTTTCAGCCGAAAGGCTGCAATCATTACTCCAAGTGTCAAAATGATATAATTCCGACCAAAAGTTTGCAGTCGTCGTTCAAACGTCTGAGTGACGTAATTTCGGTCATCACACTAAGTATTAAAATGATATAATTTTGGATGGAAGATTGTAGTTGTCATTCAAACGTACGAGTGATGTAATTCCGGTGGAATGGTTGCAGTCGTTACTTCAAGTATTAGAACGATGTAATTCTGACCAAAAGATTGCAGTCGTCATTCAAAGTATGAGTGATGTAATTTCAGCCGAAAGGTTTTAGTAATCACTCCAAGTGTTAGAATGATGTAATTTCGATTGAAATTTTATAGTCGTCATTAAAAATTTGAGTGACGTAATTCAGGTTAAAATCTTTTAGTCATCACTCTAAGTGTTAGCCTGATGTATTTTTACCTGAAATATTATACTCGTCATTCATACGTTCTTGTGATGTTATTCTGGGGGAAAGGTTACAGTCACCACTCCAAATGTCAGAATGATTTAATGCCGACCAAAAGGTTGCAGTCATCATTCAAAGTCCGAGTGATGTAATCCGGCCGAAAGGTTGCAGTTATCTCTCCAAGGGTTAGAAAGATGTAATTCAGGTCGAAATGTTACAGTCACCACACAAAGCATCAAAGTGATGTAATTCCGACTGAAATGTTGCAGTCATCATTCAAAAGTCCGAGTGATATATTTTTAGCCGAAAGGCTGCAATCATTACTCTAAGTGTCAAAATGATATAATTCCGACCAAAAGTTTGAATTCATCATTCAAACGTCTGAGTAACGTATTTTCGGTCATCACACTAAGTGTTACAATGATATAATTTTGGATGGAAGATTGTAGTTGTCATTCAAACGTCCGAGTAATGTAATTCCGGTGGAAAGGTTGCAGTCGTTACTTCAAGTATTAGAACGATGTAATTCTGACTAAAAGATTGCAGTCGTCATTCAAAGTGTGAGTGATGTAATTCCAGCCGAAAGGTTGCGGTAATCACTCCAAGTGTTAGAATGATGTAATTTCGATTTAAATTTTATAGTCGTTATTTAATATTTGAGTGACGTAATTCAGGATAAAATGTTTTAGTCATCACTCTAAGTGTTAGCCTGATGTATTTTTAGCTGAAATATTATACTCGTCATTCAAACATTCGTGTGATGTTATTCTGGTGGAAAGGTTACAGTCACCACTCCAAGTGTCAGAATGATGTAATTCCGACCAAAAGGTTGCAGTCATCATTCAAAGTCCGAGTTATGTAATCCGACCGAAAGGTTGAAGTCATCACTCCAAGGGTTAGAATGATGTAATTCAGGTCGAAATGTTCCAGACACCACACAAAGCATCAGAGTGATGTAATTCCGACTGTTATGTTGCAGTCATCATTCGAAAGTCCGAGTTATGTAATTTCAGCCGAAAGGCTGAAGTCATCACTCCAAGTGTCAAAATGATATAATTCCGACCAAAAGTTTGCAGTCGTCATTCAAACGTCTGAGTGACGTAATTTCGATCATCACACTAAGTGTTAGAATGATATACTTTTGGATGGAAGATTGTAGTTGTCATTCAAACGTCCGAGTGATGTAATTCCGGTGGAAAGGTTGCAGTCGTTACTTCAAGTATTAGAACGATGTAATTCTGACCAAAAGATAGCAGTCGTCATTCAAAGTGTGAGTGATGTAATTCCAGACGAAACGTTGTAGTAATGACTCCAAGTGTTAGAATGAAGTAAATCTGATTGAAATTTAATAGTCGTCATTAAAAATATGAGTGACATAATTTAAGTTAAAAGGTTGCAGTCATCACTCTAAGTGTTCGAATTATGTAATTTCGGTTGAAAGATTACAGTCGTCTCTCCAAGCATTAGAGTGATGTAATTCTGATCGAAATGTTGTAGTAGTCATTCAAATGTCCGAGTGATGTAATTCAAGCCAAAAGGTTGTAGTAATTACTCCATGTATTAGAATGATGTAATTCTTATTGAAATTTTATAGTCGTCACTAAAAATTTGAGTGACGTAATTCAAGTTAAAAAGTTGCAGTCATCACTCTAAGTGTTCGCCTGATGTATTTTTTGGGGAAATATTATACTCGTCATTCAAACGTTCGTGTGATGTTATTCTGGTGGAAAGGTTACAGTCATCACTCCAAGTGTCAGAATAATGTAATTCTGAACAAAAGGTTGCAGTCATCATTCAAAGTCCGAGTGATGTAATTCGGTCGAAAGGTTGAAGTCATCACTCCAAGTGTTAGAATGAAGTAATTCCGGTCGAAATGTTGCAGTTGCCACACAAAGCATCAGAGTGGTGTAATTCCGACTGAAATGTTGCAGTCATTATTCGAAAGTCTGAGTGATGTAATTTCAGCCGAAAGGTTGCAGTCATCACTTCAAGTGTCAAAATTATATAATTCCGACCAAAAGTTTGCAGTCGTTATTCAAAAGTCTGAGTGACATAATTTCGGTCGTCACACTAAGTGTTAGAATGATATACTTTTGGATGGAAGATTGTAGTTGTCATTCAAACGTTCGAGTGATGTAATTCCGGTGGAAAGGTTGCAATAGTTACTTCAAGTATTAGAACGATGTAATTCTGACCAAAAGATTGCAGTCGTCATTCAAAGTATGAGTGATGTAATTTCAGCCGAAAGGTTTTAGTAATCACTCCAAGTGTTAGAATGATGTAATTTCGATTGAAATTTTATAGTCGTCATTAAAAATTTGAGTGACGTAATTCAGGTTAAAATGTTTTAGTCATCACTCTAAGTGTTAGCCTGATGTATTTTTACCTCGAAATATTATACTCGTCATTCAAACGTTCGTGTGATGTTATTCTGGTGGAAAGGTTACAGTCACCACTCCAAATGTCAGAATGATGTAATTCCGACCAAAAGGTTGCAGTCAACATTCAAATTCCGAGTTATGTAATCCGGCCGAAAGGATGCAATCATCTCTCCAAGGGTTAGAAAGATGTAATTCAGGTCGAAATGTTACAGTCACCACACAAAGCATCAGAGTGATGTAATTCCGACTGAAATGTTGCAGTCATCATTCAAAAGTTCGAGTGATATATTTTCAGCCGAAAGGCTACAATCATTACTCCAAGTGTCAAAATGATATAATTCCGACCAAAAGTTTGCAGTCGTCATTCAAACGTCTGAGTGACGTAATTTCGGTCATCACACTAAGTGTTAAAATGATATAATTTTGGATGAAAGATTGTAGTTGTCATTCAAACGTCCGAGTGATGTAATTTTGGTGGAAAGGTTGCAATCGTTACTTCAAGTATTAGAACAATGTAATTCTGACCAAAAGATTGCAGTCGTCATTCAAAGTGTGAGTGATGTAATTCCAGCCGAAAGGTTGTAGTAATCACTCCAAGTGTTAGAATGATGTAATTTCGATTGAAATTTTATTGTCGTCATTAAAAATCTGAGTGACGCAATTCAAGTTAAAATGTTTTAGTCATCACTCTCTAAGTGTTAGCCTGATGTATTTTTAGCTGAAATATTATACTCGTCATTCAAACGTTCGTGTGATGTTATTCTGGTGTAAAGGTTACTGTCACCACTCCAAGTGTCAGAATGATGTAATTCTGACCAAAAGGTTGCAGTCATCATTCAAAGTCCGAGTGATGTAATCCGGCTGAAAGGTTGCATTCATCACTCCAAGGGTTAGAATGATGTAATTCAGGTCGAAATATTCCAGTCACCACACAAATCATCAGTGTGATGTAATTCCGACTGAAATGTTGCAGTCATCATTCGAAAATTTGAGTGATGTAATTTCTGCCGAAAGGCTGCAGTCATCACTCCAAGTTTTAAAGATATAATTCCGACCAAAAGTTTGCAGTCGTTATTCAAAAGTCAGAGTGACGTAATTTCGGTCGTCACACTAAGTTTTAGAATGATATACTTTTGGATGGAAGATTGTAGTTGTCATTCAAACGTCCGACTGATGTAATTCCGGTGGAAAGGTTGCAGTAGTTACTTCAAGTATCAGAACGATGTAATTTTGATCAAAATATTGCAGTCGTCATTCAAAGTCTGAGTGATGTAATTCCAGCCGAAAGGTTGTAGTAATCACTCCAAGTGTTAGAATGATGTAATTTCGATTGAAATTTTATAGTCGTCATTAAAAATTTGAGTGATGTATTTCAGGTTAAAATGTTTTAGTCATCACTCTAAGTGTTAGCCTGATGTTTTTTTAACTGAAATATTATACTCGTCATTCTAATGTTCGTGTGATGTTATTCTGGTGGAAAGGTTACAGTCACCACTCCAAGTGTTAGAATGATGTAATTCCGACCAAAAGGTTGCAGTCATCATTCAAAGTCCGAGTGATGTAATCCGGCCGAAAGGTTGCAGTCATCACTCCAAGGGTTAGAATGATGTAATTCAGGTCGAAATGTTCCAGTCACCACACAAAGCATCAGTGTGATGTAATTTTGAGTGAAATATTGCAGTCATCATTCGAAAGTCCGAGTGATGTAGTTTCAGCCGAAAGGCTGCAGTCATCACTCCAAGTAGTTGTGATCGAATATCATGGGTGGCAATGCTTTCTTGAACCATTGCCGAATTACAATGATGAGTTGGTTCGAGAGTTATACGCGTCCTATGTTGCATCTGTAACAAAAAAGACAAAGGGGAAACCCAAAGCACTTCTTGAGGAGGTAGTAGTTTGTGGGGTTACCATCCGTTGTGATTGCACCGCAATCAATAATTCAATTCATCATTCTTTTGAATGTGACCGCATGGAGTTTGCCATCAAGATTACAGGTAGGTTAGATGATTTGCGCTTGTGGGCAGCGGTGATTGTGTCTAGTGAGACCCTGGAGTGGATATCCACATGCAAGAAGATATATATAAGAATACCTTGAAGAACGAGGCCAATTTTTGGTGGAGTTTTATGAGTAGTCATATCTGAGTGTAAAGATTGCACTCATTACTTGTATCATGAGCCAAGTCCATGTTAGTATGGGTGATGTGATAGAGAAAGAGCTGGGCAAGAGAGCTCAACAAGATAAGACCTTATTTCCTTATCCTCGCCCCATTACTTAGTTATGCCGGAGAGCCAATGTGCCTACCTTTCCTCAGGTTGACAATGTCATTGAGGCATCTGCGATGGGTGATATCTTAAGGTTACAAGATGAGGAAAATCAGGCAAGGAAGAAATGAAAAACACTAGTAGTTTAGTGGACACCTCTTCGCCTTTGGAGATAGCTGATTTGGAGGGCTCCACATCTGAGCAGACAGAGACACATGCTAGCACTTCTGCTAATTTTACTTCATCTATTCCCTCCATATCTGGTACTTCTACACCGACATGTACTTCCACCCCAATAGCCCCTACTCCTCCTGCATATTCATCTCATACAAGATCAGCTCATGTTCTATTGAGGGTCGGGATAGTGAGAACATGTCAAATTGCTGCAACTGCCTTCTTTAAGTTGTCTATATCTGCATGAAGTGAAGAAATATCACCACCAATATCAACCTCCAACCTCTCCATCCGGCCAGTTAATAGAATGAGTGTATCCTCATGATCCTTTTGTCTCTATTGTATTGCAGTCAAGTCCTCCTTCATAGGGGCTAAGTCACTCCTAATCAACTCTGATATGCTCTTCTCAATATTAGAGGACCTAGAGCTTGATGACCGTCAACATTGATGACCTTTTTTATTTCCCACTCCAGCCAGAGATTGTAGAGCCATAATAGGTGAGTGAGCTCGAGCTGGAGGGTCACATAGAGGGTGTTGGTGAGACTCCAGATGATACGGAGAGGTAGGATGATGATACTGGTGAGGAGGTACTTGATAAGCCCCCACAATGTAGCTGAGACAGTTAAGGAAGACCTGCATTTGGTTGAGCAGGCAATTCTTGATGCGGTTGGGGAGCAATCTCTTCTAGAGACTTCGATGATAGCACCAGTGGGGTGGTCCAAGAGACACATAATGAGATTGTTGTCGGAGGTTCTATTCCTCCGCCACTTATGGGCACCACTCCACAGGCCTAATAGACCAGTCCACCACCACCACTACAAACCAAGCCGATGATTGGTAATATAGAGGTACCCATCCTCGTTCCACAGTCGCAGGGCACTGATGCCCCAGCAGAGGCCACATTCGTGAGCCAGACTCAGGAGGGTGTATAGTGCGCCTCAAGGAGACCGTCAAACTTTTGTCCTTGTACTTTATATTACTTTATGCATTAAGGACAACACATGTTTTAAAAGTTGGGGTGGGGTACCATGTATGTTTTTGGGATGTTTTGAAACCTTTAAGACTTGACAAGTAGTTTTGTATATATGTGTTTTGTTATGTTATTGTTAGTTTTTTTCTTTTGAGGCAATTGTGTATGTGTTTGTTTAGTTCCCATTAGTTTTTCTTTGCTTGATTCTTTTTCAAGGGTGCATGTTCAGTAATCATGGCCTAGTGATAGAATAGCTTGACTTAGTTGGTACTTGTATATAGTTTCTAATATGTGTAGCTTCTTTTTGGTTTTGGTGACACCTCTCGAAAAAATGTGATTTTGAAAACAAGAGTAGCATTTCACTTTAATAATTGTTTTATGAAAGCATGCCTCATTTTGTGACTCTATGACTACTTGTGTTTTTATCTTCATGAGATTATATCCTTGTGCTTGATAGAGGGTATAAAATATAGCGGTTTTGGTAGTTCATGTGCATTGAGTGGTGAGGATATCTTGTGCTTTCTTGTATTATCTAGAATTTGCCTCGTTGGTTTATCACCGCAAAACTAGGAATTATTTGGTTGAGAAAAGGATCTTAGGCTTTCATATGAGAGTGAACCTTCTTGATTGAGACTTCTTTGACCTACCAGTGAGTTGAGAGAACTAGTTGTCCCCTTTTGAACTTTTGAACTTTTTCTTTGGGTACCACATTACAAATCAAAACCCCTTTGAAATAACCATCTTTTGAACCAAATCCCTCCTTAAAAGCATGAGAAGTGAGACAGGACATAAGCCTAAGTTGGGGGTGGAATATGAGAGAAAATAAGGAAAGAAGATTGCGATGTGAGTGGTACTAAAAATGAGAAAAAGAAGAAAATCAAATGCAAAAATAATAGAAAAGAGAAAAGAAAATGAAGCAGAAAAAGAATGAAATAAAATGGGGATACTTGAATAAAATAAGTGGAAAAGGAAGTTGGAAGAAGAAGGAAGTAATTGAACTAAAAAGTATAGTGCTAAAGGAGGGAAAAGTCACTTGTACCTAAATGAACATCCTACCCGTCCCAAATCCTACATTACAAGCTTGAAAAAGACATTTGAGATCTGAAACCGAGCATTCTTTGAGTAGTGGTGACTTAAAATATAGGAAATTCTATGGCATGATACTTGTGACACTTGACATTCCTTGTGACTGTGAGTGATTTTGTCCGTCCCCTGTTTTGAAAACTTCTTTTGATAGATTGGGACTTTCCTTGTTGTGAGGGCACTTGAATTTCATGAATATTGTGAAATGAAAGCTTCTTTAGTTGAATGCTTCATCTAGTCACTAGTATCATTTAAACACCTATTGAGGCTTGACTTTCATAGAATCATTGATTGTAGAATGCACTCGTGAGTTTTGTTTTGAAAACGTGAGGGAATGTCGATCTCATGAAACACATGTTTGTAAACTCATAAGAAGAACAAACCATAGTATGAAAAGACATAATCATAACAGTATGTTAAGTTGTCAAGGTTATTAGATGTGGCCCTAAGATTGGATTCTAGAAGGCATGAATTAACTAGCTTCAGATCAGTTTGCTAGTCTTTGGATATGATTTTGTGATTGAATGAGTTGCTTTTCTTTGTGTACTGAATGAGTTCTAAAATATAAGACCTGCCTAAATACTATTTTTGCTCTCCTAAATACTAGCCTAAGGTAAGAAAACATGTTAGCCTGCCTAAGATGCCCTCAATATGTTTAACTTAGCTTTTTTCTTTCCTATTTGGTTTAACTATTAAATATGCAAGAGAATAGTTAAAGATAATATATTCAACATTTAATAAAAGGGGAATTAAGGACCTGTTCTTGCTTACACATGTGCATCTATATTGCAGCTGTTTTTCTTCTTTTATACTCTATTGTGTTGTATATTATGTGTCTCTGTGATATACAAAGTGGGTATATTGACTGTATTCCAGGTATATTTAGAATATCAGGTATATCAATCGAGTATACCTTAGTGTATATCGATTTGGCTATTTTGATGATACACTTATTGAGCTTGGCCCAATTCTTTCACATGTCTAAGTTGTCTTCTCTGTTTGCTTACTACCTACACTGGGTTTAGACCATATTTCTCTATTATCCCTGCTTCATTTTTCTGTTAAAGTTAGCTGTTGTTTGTGCCAGGCCCGCATGTCTTGTATTTATTACATGTGCTTCACCGTTTGTTTCAAAGTGGCTCAGCCCATTTTATTTATTTTGTGATGTACATAAATATTAAGTTGTCTTTGCTATTTTGATTTGGGCCATGTTTATTTTTGAACTACTCTTGTTTTTTTTAAATTATCTTTATGGTTTGATAGTTTCGGGTACGTTCTAACTTGCATTCACTTTTTTCCTTCCTCTTTTCTTCCCATGTGCACCGAGATGGGTCCTTTGGGCCTCCTAATTTTTTCAGTCGGTTGGGCCAAAGACCCAACTAATCCTATTCATCGAGTCCGTTCGTTGTAGTTGCGCATGAAGGCTGAGGTATGGGTGAAAATAGCCAACTGATTGGCTTCAGTAGGCCCACTAGCCTAAACTCATCCTTTTTCATTTCAATGTGTATATATATAGTATAATACTTGTATAAAAATATATTTGATACTATTGGAATCATTGTGATTATGACCTAGGATTGACAAAAACGATACGTACATCGTTTAGTTTAGAATTGTCAAAAAATGAATTTCAAAACGAACTAAATTGACTTGTACATTTTCTTTAAAGGAAACGGATTAATTTTGAAAGATAAAAAAAAAGGGACTGGTTTGCACTTTTACAAATCTGGATCTTTTGGTATAAAAACCGGACTGTACAAGGATAAGATTTGGATTGTTTTGAAAAGAAAACAAAGCTAGGAACTTAGGCTAAAAATTTAAGTTTCAGAAACTGCTTTTAAGTGGAAATTGACCTAAGTTTCACAACCTTTAAGTGTTATTTTGTGCCAGACCCAACTCGTTTGATTTCCTAAAAAATGGAAGAAAGGCCTTTCACAAGCCTAAGTTAAGATAAAGGTTTTGGAATATGAGTTGACCTTTGAAATAGCATTAAAATGAAAAAACCTTATATTTTTTCTTAAACTTTAACATGTCATTCCAAATGAATTATACTCCTTTTTGAAAAATGATTTTCAAATAAAACGTATAAGGAATATTTTTACAATTTACTGGACTAAATAAGTGGAGTTTTACTCAAATTAAACTTTGGGTGTACTTTAGTCTAAAAGTAAATTGATGAAATTACCCCCTATACTAACCATTTTAAGCGGAGTTTAACTCTTTGGTTTTCAAAAGCCCCTTTTGTGAGTTTGAAATAAATGAATGACATGTTAATGACTTTTTGCGGGAAATAAATACTTTTAAGTAATTTATAAAAAACATGCTATGGAATTCGAAGGCCAATTGTATTCTACGGATCCTTAATAGCGGGATGTCTAACACCTTCTCCGGGGATTACCAGAATCCTTTCCTCGACTCTGATTTTAAAAAGGATTTTTCAGTAATTTTCCGAATAACCCTTTTAACTTGATTTTCCTAATTTATTGATAAATTAGGTGGCGACTCTAAAACTAAATTATCCAAATTATAGCACCAACAACCTCTTAGTAGATTTTATGTCTCTACGTAAAAGTGAACCGTAACAGATGTTGACTCCAATGGGGATAAACCTAGGTTCTAACCATAAGGATTACAATACAACATGTTTTAAATGTTATGAATTGCTTATGTGTTTACTTCCTGCAAAATATAATTGTCATTCCTGCATTTCATCATTCCGCCAAAAGTCACGCACACACACTCGCATCAGTGCACAAAGATGATTATGCGGTTTCGCAATCGTCATCCAGTAAAAAACTAAAATGCTTTTTTTGGAACACGTTCAATACGAAGTTGATTCTTGATTGTCCAACAGTCGATAACGGTTCACCCTGAGTAGTCCACTCGGGTCCCTTAGTCATTCGAAAAACCACTCTAGTTTTCCTAGAATAGAGTGAAGCCAAATTCCTACTGAACTAGTGCATGCTTACCTAAATGGGTTCGAATATGTTAGACGTATCTGGACCCATTAGGATGACTACTTCGTGTCTAAACGGTATATGACCCGACAACACTGCATTCAACTACTTGTTATATGGAAAGATGATTGTGCCTTATGTGATAAACCATTGTCCTTTAGGGGAAAAATTGACCGTGCTCTGTTATGTAGATGCATACAAACCTAAAGTTCGATATAGTTTTGAAAGAACCTAAGTTGCTGAGTTTTTGGTGGTCATGGCTAGACACCCCACAACAAAGAGAAGTCACAAACTATCTAGGACACCTACCCTCACTTATTACTATGAAAGGGAATAGGGAACTATTAGAAGTCCTCACCGAATATTGGGACTGTGATATAATGGTGTTTAGGTTCGGAGATTTTGAGATGACCCCGACCTTAGAGGAGATCCATGATTGCATAGATAGCAATCAGACGTGTATGAGAAGAAGAAAGAAACCCGATCATAACCTTCTAGTACCACATAGGCCCACACTCCATGAGATAATGAAGTTGTTATCCCTAGCCAGTGCCAATTGGATATTCGGTCCAACCGTAGCCTTCATGGAGCTTTACAACTGCTTTGGGTCCAAAAGAGGGTACCTAAAACACTCCATTGATTTTTGGTTTTACGCCGATTGGAAGCCAACCGAACCCTAGACTTTGCCATATGCCTACTAGGAACCATGGTCTTTCATAAAGATCGACACCTTGCCATAGATACCCGTGTCATTTATGTCAACCATGCTATCTTTCATGGCATAACCTAAAATGGAAAAACCAAATACTTTGACCAAGTCCCTATCATCATTACCGATATATACTGAGCTTTAGGTCAATGCTAAAACCTACATAGGTATTTTCAAGGGTGCAACCTACTAGTACAATGGTGGATTATCAAACACCTCAACAAAATCAAAGGTCCCTCATACTTAATCCCAGAATGTAGAAAGGATAACCTCCAAGCCATTTGTCCAGATTTAGGAAACCAAACCAAAGAGGGGTGGGCCTTCATCTTCTCGAGACTCCAAGAGGATAACGTACAGTGGAGATTCCATGTGTCACACCTCAACATTAGGGTGTGTGACCGACACCCGGTGCCACAATGGCCCGAGCATATTACCTAAATATCATCACGCGAATGTATAACCGTTTGGGCTGACAAGACCTCAAAATGATAATTGTAAAAACAACATGACATAATATCTTGCAAACAGAAGAATTCAACCTATGCATATATACACATTAAAGCCGACAAGGCCAACATAATCTCTAACCAACATCCATGCCTACAAGGGCATACTGAACAAACTGTACAACATAGGACATGTCTACAAAGCCTCTAAAAGGAAACATCAACATAATACATATGCAGGGATATGGCCCCCGACATTCCCACATACCAAAGAGGATATAAACATGACCCTGACTCATCAATACTCCAAGAGGAAATAGAGCTCACCAAGAAAAGTTGATAACTGGAGCCGATCTACGATGACAGATCCTCTCCTCACCTACTTGAACCTGCGTGGCATGAAACATAATGTCCGCAGAAAAAGGGACATTAGTACGAATAATGTACTAAATATGTAAGGCAAAAATGAAACAAAATAATAAGTAATCGTAAAAGAGACAGGTACGAATCAACCTGAACCTCTAAAGTGACACTGAGGGCCATAACATAAATAATGATCATTCTTATCTTATAGCCTTATTCTAAACCACTATATCAATGTCATAAATCTATCTACTCGACTGCCCAACTGATCAGTTGTAATTCCCCAACCGTCTGTAGCTCGGTGGTAAATATGTGTCTGCCCAGCTGGTGGTACGTAACGATACATAACTTCCCAACCGATCGTAACTGTCTGATCGATCGTAGCCCGATGGTAAATATGTGCATGCCAACTAGTGGTAAATAACAATACATAATTGCTCAACCAGTGGTAACTACCCGGTCATAGTTGGGTGGTAAGTAGGAATACCATAACCATGCCCTTATAGGTACTGTATATGTGTATGTAATGCCGTTACTCACTTACTTATACATAGACAATGCATCAAAAGCCTTTCATGATCGTTAGAACATCTTTCGGGGTAACCTATAGTCATTCACCCTCTAATTACGTTATGAACAATAACATCTTTCTCATATTCCTCAATAGGGATTTAGGGACATATTTAGACATGTTTTGAAATACATTTCATATGAATGAATAATGTGGACATCGTGAATTATTAAGAGTAGAATCATTTATGGAATAACATTACGTTTATGTTTTATATACTTCAGACATGCCAAAAGAAGGAAAGATTAGCCTTAACATACCTTGAATCCATCTTGAATGACTACAACGAGTCAATCCTTCCGATAGACATCTAACCTATTGAACGAGATTAATATCAACATGATAAGTTTTTCCTTTATACCTAATATGCCATACATTATTCCATTTTGTGATCAACAACTTCTTGAAAAGAACATGTCACGAACCATTATAATAGAACAAAGTTTGGCCTTAAGTGGCCTTGTATAGGAGATGGAGATTTTCCATCGTTAAGTAGTTACTTAGCTCATAAAGAATTTATACAATTTCATATAGTAAATATTATCATCTAAAGTTTTGTTTGGCATTTATTGTAATCCTTAGAAGTGAAGTAAGTTAATTGCTTCCACTAGTTAAACTTTAGTTATTATCTATAAGTGAGTTGGCACTAATGTGTATAAACACATGTTTCCACTACATTAGGGTGACGTGGAAAGAGTATAGCCCCTATTTTGATATGCATTGAGTTTAAATGGATAAAGACCAAAATGGTCCAATAATATCATATATGTCTTAATAAAGTAATACACATATTAAAGTTTAATAGTTCTCATTTCCATGTGTCATCCGTGCACTATATGCGCCTTTACTCATCAATGTAATTAAGAGCCCCCTAATGCCCTCCTTAAGCCTAACTATTGTCACTTGTCAAAGAACCACGTGGATTATATCCACATGACATTTATTCAATAATTTTAATTACTTTCTTATCTTCCCTTATAATTCTCCATTTAACTAATTACACATATAAATAATTTTTTGATTTCAATTCACTTAAAGAATAATCATTTTAACACACTTCATATTGTCATTATCATGATCAAGTAATATATCACTAATCAATAGCCTCTTTTAGTACACAAAATATTATTTTCAATCATCAATGTCACATTTTTTGTCCAAAATAAAAACGATCCGTAAACATTCCCAATATACCGAACTTCAGCGAAACTCTATATATTTGATTCATTTATCCTCTAATCCTTCTAGATTTCTCTCCTCTCAACCTCTCACAACAAGGTAAATTTTTTCCTAACGATTCCTTAGTAATTATGACATTAAATCATGATTAGTAACATGTTTCTTCAATAAAAAAAACATAGGATTAACGACATAATCCTTACAAGCAATTCAAGCTAGTATTTGAACCATTCTTTATCAGGAAACAACATAGTTCATTGCTAGGAGCGATTACAGGTATGTGAGGCTAACTCTATATGTGTGGGAACGTCTTTAATCATCCCCATGCCTTGTTCATTAAGATTACTATGAATTACTTCAGAATGTAAGATTATGCCCTAGTTCATGAAAAAGACTAGAATGTTTATCTTTAAGATTATAACTTTGTAGTTGTTCATAATTATCACTTTGATTGTTGTGAACTCATTACGTATTTTTTATAGACTCATGTTTGATATTACATGAGTCTCAGTCTTAGACATTAAAAATATTATACAGAAAGACTACTATAATATCCATGAATAGTTCATGAATCCATGTCCCAAATCAGTACATATGTAGTTAGTATTTTATATTAGAACTTCAGTATGAATTCATGTCCAGTATCTCATATTAGTATAATTCAGTTTACTATGAACAATTAATGCTTCAAAATTCATAATCAGTTTATGAGTACATGTCTCAATCTAGTTCTATTCATTATTTTCGGTATCAGTATGATTCAGTATTTTAGTATCATGTATTACAGTATAAGTCTCAGTTCCTTATTTTATATTCCTGAATGTTGAACACCTGTAATTTGGGCCCGAGGCCACATATGTATTTGGTCCCAAGGACATAGTTTATATATACATATACTTGGGTTCGAGGCCACAGATTTGTGCACATATATTGGGCCTAAGGCCATAGTTTGGGCCTAATGCCACATTTAATTATTTCAGTTAAACATGTGATTCTCCATTTCAGAATAAGAAGTATTCATATTCTTTACTTCTTCTTTTCACTTCAGTTATCAGTTATCAGTTCAGTTTCAATTTCAGTACATTATCTATTGATTGGTTTGGGTTGTCTTTTCCCAAACACCCCATTTACAGTTCTTTCATTCAATTATTTTATATGCCAGTATAATTCAAATGTATTGACGTCCCTATTGCCTAGGGCCTACATTTCATGATGCATCCGCAGATTTTTCAGGATAATGGATCTGCTCGTTTGGACTTTATCGTATCAGCTACTTGGTGAGCTCCATTTACTTCGGGACATTGTCTTTACTTTCAGCAGTCATGTCATGTTAGATAGTTAGGTATGCTGGGGACCTTGTCCCAACAATAGTCCAGTATTTTCACATTCATGTCAGAGGTTTCATGGACTAGTCAGTTTATCAGTTTTCAGTATTCAGATGGGTTTAGCCTTGTGGGATACACTACTATGTTTTCCAACTATTTCCGCATTTATGACTAACAATATTTTCCGTATTATTATTATTATTATCAAGACTCATGGTTTGCCCAAACTTTTCATATTTTAATTTATATTCCACTTTCAGTATGTTTTGATATCACATATTCATTTAGCCAGCCAGTTGGTTCGCTCGGTCACATACATCTAGGCACTGAATGTCGTGTTATGTCCAGACCATGGTTTGGGGTATGATAAAGTTTGATATCAGATTCTATGTTCAAGTGTCTTAGAGAGTCTATGAAACCGTGTCTAGTGGAGTTTTCTTTATATGGGTGTGTCGGCCACGCATATAAATGGTTAACTACCAAGACATTTAGGATTGTATCACTTCTTTCATACTCTTGATCGTGCAATTAGAGCTATGCCTTCAGGAATTTTTCTAACTTGTGCCATAAAGCTTAGAACAATAAGTAACCTTCTCTTCCTATCGAATTACATACGTTTCGAATGCGCAAGAGACGAGCAGGAAATTCAAGGTCCAACTAAGGATGATTACCCATGGGGGTACAATTGTGAAGTACTTACTAGTAACGAATGAGACTTGAGGTTATATTGAAAGTGGAATAAAGTGCACGTTGCCAGAGAAGGGGTGTTGTATAGTGAATTTGGAAAAGAGAAGCCTGGTGAACTAAGCTCCTGTTATGCGCGGGGTCCGGAGAAGGGCCGGATCACAAGGGGTGTAGTGAATTTGGAAGTTGAATAATAATGATGTACTTGAGAAAGGAGAATGAGAGAATGTAGGAAGAGAATTACAGAGAATTTAGCAAAGGAGCTAAGTATGTAGGAAATGTAAATCATGGAGGATATCAAGGAGGTGGAGGCAGACTATTTTCTACGGGAGGTTATTAGGACTCACTTTATCTACAACCAGTGCACCAATCCCGAGTTACAAATATGATCAGAAAGGTCAGTTCAGCCAGAAACTGAGTTTTAGAGCACCAGGCTCTTAGTCACAGACCAACATGGGCCACAAAGATTTTCAAAATCCTATGTCAACATGTGTGAATAGAGGCACCAAGGGGTGTATCGTTCAGGCATGGATATGTATTTTGGATATGACAAGCAGGGTCACTATCTAAAGAAACAGGGTGTCGGAGGTAACGTGGCTAAATCCACAAATTTAGCAGCCCCTCATAATTCTCAAACCCAAAGAAGGCGTAATTAAGCTAATTTTGGTAATATAGGGCACTACCAGACCCGCTTGTATGCTTCAGCGGGTCGTCAGAACTAAGAGAAATCCCTAGAAATCTCCACATGTATGATGATGATAGCTCTAATGCCAGACCCCATGGAGTACAATATTAGGAGTTTAGCTGCAGCGGGCAAAGAAATACATCACGATGATTTTGAGCAGAAAATAAGGGGGTCTAAGGACAAATTACTTGTGATTCTAAAGTGGTATGATTGTCAGAAGAAATATTTAGTTTTCACTCGACCCATGTACATAAATAAGAGGAGATAGTGTACGACATGAGAACGATGAGCAAACGATGTTAAATTTTTTGGCATAGTTTAAGTTGTTTAAGTTTAGTCAGATAAGAGTAGGAGAGTACAACATTAGTAAGTCACTATAAGAAGCAGAGATTATTATGAGATAAAAAGATGTAAGAGTTCCTTCTTAGGCTATGTGATTAAGTGTTTACCTCACATGTGTATAGTCTGGTGTAAGTTTGGAAGTGTATAGAAAGTTTGGGGTTAGGTATTTTAATCGTTCATTTAAGAGATACATAATTGCCCTAAGTGTGACTCATGATTGTAGTTCAGAAAGGATAGTCTACAACCTCGGATATGGTCAGATGATGAGGGGAAGTTAGAAATAACTTAGGTTATTCAAAGAAAAATAGGAGAACATGAGGCTAGCAGGTGGTTAGTTGAAGAATAGTAAGTAAGTCTTGAGAAAATACAGTGAGTTAGCAATTTTAGCAGAGCTAGTAAAGGTATGATTAATATCTTTAGTTAGGATAACACTAGTGAAGTGGGCAACAGTTTGAATACAATTTGAATGTGTGTTAGAATCCAAAGGGTTTAAGTTAAATTCGAGGTATAGAAATTAGTGAAAGAAGACATCATCTAAGCGGTAAGAGAGAAAGCTACAAAAGAATAGCTTTAAGAGTTATAAAAAAAATGGGTTTCCCTAGGATTGACAATGTGAGAAAAGTTAAGTCGTTAAGACAGAGTATGCCAGTTATGAATACATTAGCAACCCTTTCATGTAGGTAATTCAGTTTTCCCGGTAAGGAAGATTGCTCAAAAGTTATTCTTAAGATGAGTTCTTAGTAATTCAAAGTACGAAGAATTGTAGAAGATAAAGAGAAGTTAACTTGATCTTAGCAAATGAGAAGAATATTTGAGTATAAGACCTTAGCCTTTGTTCTAAGGGAGACCTGTGTAAATCATCAGTAAGTCCAGTTGGACATTTGAAACCCGAAGAGTTAGCATGAGTTATGAAGAAACCCAGTTCAGTAACATGAGCAAAATGATATAGTCACCATAAGGAGAAAAGAAATGCGAAGTGAGTAGGTTGATCGTCGATCGACTTGTGTCAAGATCAGTTATTCTGGATTAAACGATCTAAAAAGGGATCATTCCCATTTATGTGTCACAAGAGTTATGGCATTGCACGAGACTCTAATCTCCGGGGTGCTTGTCAAAGACTTATCGCGCAGCTATACTATGAGTATTTCGGAAATTTTCTCAAAAAGAAATCAATTATGGGGAGTTTATCTCATGTTGAGACAAATAAGAGAATCATGGCTAGAGAAGTTCACCATTTAGCAAACCTAGGAGTTCAACTTTTGGATCTCGAAGATGGTAGATTTGTTGTACAGAACAGAGTCAAATCCTCCTTAGTAGCTGAGAAAAAGAGGTAAACATTTTCATGATCCCTATCTATTGTAGCTAAAGGAAGGGATTCTCATACATAAACCCATGGTTTTGAACAAGGGGAAGATAATAGTACTCTAAGGTACCAAGTAAAATATATATGTCCCTGATGTAGATAGACTAAAAGAGAGAATTATGGCAGAGGCGCACAGGTTAAGATATTCTATCTACCCAAGCTCCACGAAAATGAATTATGACCTTGAGGAGGTTTATTGGTGGAATGACATGAAGAGTGATGTAGCTGATTTCATGGCTAAGTGTCCAAATTGGCGGCAAGCGAAAGATGATTCAGCAGACAAGTTGTATATTCAAAAAATCGTCGGGTTGCATGGGACTCCAATTTCCATTGTTTCGGATCGAGGTGTCCAGTTCACAATAATTTTTTTGGAAATTCCTTAAGAAAGAATTGAGTACCAAGGTAAATCCCAGTACATCCTATCGTCCTCATACAGATGCCCATGTAGAATGAACTATTCAGACACTTGAAGATATATTGAGAGCATGTGTCCCATATTTTAAGGATAATTAGGATGACATTTGCCTCTCATTTAGTTTATTTTTAATTATAGATATCATGACAATATCAATATGGCACCGTTTGGAACCTTGTATGGGCGAAGGTGTAGATCACCTATTGGTTGGTATGAAGTTGGCAAAACAGAATTGCTAGGGCCAGACTTGGTCCATCAGGCTATGGAAAAAGCTAAATTGGTTTAGGAGAGATTAAAAGTGGTTAAGAGTTGCTAGAAGTCATATTCAGACGTGCAACATAAAGATTTAGAGTTTCATATTACTGATTGGGAGTTTCTTGAATGTTTTGCCTATGGAAGGCATCATGCCCTTTGAGAAGAAAGGGAAGCTTAATCCTAAATATAATTTGACCATATAGGACCCTACGAAGGGTCGGTCCAGCGGTATACAATATGAAATTACCACCAGAGTTGGTCGTCGTACACTCGGTTTCATGTTATAACATTCACGTTTCTAGTATTCAGACCTCATATTTTAACATTCATGTTAACTCAGTACTGAAATATTCATGTCAGCTCAGTACTCAGATACTCATGTCAGCACAATACTCAGATATTCATATTAGTTTAGTAATTAGATATTCATGTCAATTCAATACTCTAACGTTCGTGCAAGTTCAGTCTTCAGTTAGTTCAGTATCTAGCCAGTTTAGTACTCATTTAGCTTATTCATTCAGTTCAATACTTATTCAGCTTATTAATTTAGTTTCAGTATTCATTCAGTCTAGTAACTCATTTAGTTCAATAAATATTCAGTCCATGATTCATGCAACCATATCCTTAAAGCATGCAAGTTCGACCATGAGAACCAAGACCCATCATTCAAGGATGAATGATCCTAAGGGGGAGATAATGTAATACTCCATAAATCTGGATTAGGTGTGGATGTGTTAAATGAGTATTAATGTGAAATTTTAGACACGTGAAGTGATTTAGAGATGAGTTTGGGTGGTGATAGTTGTTTTGAAATCAAGACGAGTAGTGAGGTGCTTGAGATTCGATAGAATCAGCTAAGTTTACAGCAGGTTTGTCTTCCAGTCTAATTTCATGAAACTCCATTGAGAATTGGAGAAAACTCAGAACTTGGAAGTTGTAGATCTTTGAAATACCTGTACAAATATATATGGTGGAGATCAATCGGAGCTTTGTTCTAGGATTTATGGCCATTTTACTGAACCCTGTCAGCAAAGTCAAAAAACGTGAATTTTGACTAAGTGTCAAATGGACCTAGGATCTCGCTGAGCACAGCTCAAAGAGATATAGGGTTGTACTTTGGACCTTGCTCATGGAGGTGTAGGGTCCCAAAAATGACAATTTTAGAAAAACTAGCCAAGTATATTTTGGACAGGTGAGCTCGCTGAGATTAGCCCAAAGCAAGGTAGGACCTCTCTTTGGACCTCTCTCAGCGAGACAGGGGGTCCAAATGCTCAGCCTTTAAATATAACACTTAGTCCAAAAAGTCATTCACCAACTCATTCAACCTCGTTGGAAACCCACTCAAGAGCATTTTTCTCTCCTCTCAACCCCCCACAACAAAGTAAGTTTTTTCCTAACGATTCCTTATTATTTATGACATTAAATCATGATTAGTAACATGTTTCTTAAATAAAAAACATAGGATTAACCACATAATCCTTGCAAGAAATTCAAGCTAGTGTTTCGTTAGGAACAACATAGTTCATTGCTAGGAGAGATTACAAGTATGTGAGGCTAACTCTCTACGTATGGGAATGTCTTTAATAATCATCATGCCTCGTTCATTAAGATTACTACGAATTACTTCAAAATTTGAGATTATACCCTAGTTAATGGAAAAGACTAGAACGTCTATCTTTAAGATTTTAACTGCATAGTTGTTCATAATTATCACTTTGATTGTTGTGAACTCAGTACGTATTCTTTATAGATGCATGTTTGATATTCCATGAGTCTCAGTCTCAGACTATAAAAATATTGTACAGAAAGACTACTCTAATATCCATGAATAGTTCATGAATCCATGTCCCAAATCAGTACAGAAGTAGTCAGTATTTTATATCAAAACTTTAGTATGATTCATGTATAGTATCTCATATTAGTATAATTCAGTTTACTATGAACATCAATGCTTCAAAATTCATAATCAGTTTATGAGTACATGTCTAGTTCTATTAAGTATTTTCAGTATCATATACTTCAGTATCATTCAATATTTCAATATCATGTATTACAATATGAGTCTCAATTCCTTATTTTATATTCCTGAATGTTAAACACCTGTATTTTGGGCCTGAGGCCACAAATTTGTGCACATATATTAGGCCTAAGGACAGAGTTTATTATTTCAGTTAAACAGGTGATTCTCTAATTCAGAACAAGAAGTATTCATATTATTTACTTCATTTGTTCACTTCAGTTATCAGTTATCAATTCAATTTCAGTTTCAATACATTATCTGTTGATTGATTTGGGTTGTATTTTCCCCGAACACCCCATTTACAGTTCTTTTATTCAGTTGTTTTAAAAGCCAGTACAATTCAAATGTACTAATGTCCCTATTGCCCGGGGCCTGCATTGCACCATGCATCCACGGATTTTCAGGATAACAGATCTGCTCATTAGAACTTCATCATATCAGCTACTTGGTGAGCTCCATTTACTTTGGGGAATTGTCTTTCCTTTCAGCAGTCATGTCATATTAGATAGTCAGGTATGATGGGGACCTTGTCCCAGCAATAGTCCAGTATTTTCAGATTCATGTCAGAGGTTTCATGGACTAATCAGTATATCGGTATTTCGATGGGTTTTCAGACTATTTTCGAATTTATGACTAATAGTATTTTCAGTATTATTATTATTATTATGAAGACTCATGCTTTACCTAAACTTTTCATGTTTTAATTTATATTCCGCTTTAAGTATGTCTTTATATCATATGTTGATTTAGCTAGCCAGTTGGTTCACTCGGTCACATACAGCCAGGCACCGGATGTCGTATTACGACCAGGCCATGGTTTGGGACGTGACAATCATAGACAGTTTGATCAAGGAGTTATACTTCACTCATGAGTGCTTAGAGGACCTTGATGCTCGGATCAGGATAGAAATAGATGAGACTGCACCTATGACCTTCACAAGAAAGGGTTCTGGTTTGATTTGTTAATGATGTCTACTCAATCCAGATTCAGATCGCCTTTCAAAAGGCCAATAAAGCTCAGAAAGATACAACTTCATCATCCGCCACTGGCGGCGACTTCAACTTATTCTCTTATTTATTGCTTTATCAATGTTTTGTAACTCCACTGGGGAAAACCTTATTATTAATGAAATATGATTATGGGGGCAATGGTTTAAACCAACATTTAGCACAATTATGTTTCAAATGATTAGAAAACCTTGGTTCAAAAAGGTTTATGAACGTGAATATTATAATTGCTAATTATATATGATTGTGTGATATAACTGCTTATATGCTTCATGTGTTTCGTCCGAACTCATGATTGGTTCCACATTCCGAACACCAGCCCAAAAGAAAAATACAAGAAAATACCAAAATTAAACCAAATTTGCACCTCCTTTAAAGGTTGATTAGCTACTAATGGATGCCCAAGATAGCCAAAGTTCCACATCACCGATTGTTGATCTAATTAATGACAAGGAAATCGAAGAGTCACTTCGGGTAAAGATTCACAAAATAGAGGAGAAGATTGACTTGGATAAAGCCAAAATAAAAGAGGTCGATCAAATTCTGGACTTGGTAGGAAACCTTCCAGAATAGACTACCGAGCAAAAACTCCACTGTCAAGACCTCCCAGATGAAGTCAAAGAAGTAGGTAATGACTACATCCCACTATTCAAGACACCTAAGCAGGAGTCCAAAGTTTCTGATGAAGATCTCGTGCCATATGCCGGGGAATCAAGTGGGCCACCTGAGGGAGTTACCCCAAATGTTTCCAAAGTTTCTAACTACTACAGGACACCACAAGGGTCATCCCGAACATCATCTTCTACTTGGTGGGCAATTTCTCTCAAAGCTCGCACTTCACCCTTCAGGGTTGCACCAAGGCCGGTGCGAAGTATCAAAGTGTACGAAGGATTGAAAGCTATAAGAGCATCGTGTTTCACCCATTTGTTCCCACAAGAGGTGCCCTTTCCACAAGAATCAACTTGGCCATGCCACAAATGAGTGTCTGGCCCTCAAGAAAATGATCATAAGGTTGATCGATGACAAGACTATCCGTTAACCTATAAGCCCACATTCCCTACTAGTTCACGACCACATCATGCTTGACGAAGGAATCACCATTGACAATCAACTTTGGTATTACAATTTCACTATCTTTGAAGACTCGTATGTAAGCCTCTTCTCCGCCTAGCTAGCACCGAAAAAATCCATCCGGTTATGAATACTTGGAAACCCTCCGCAAGTACATCAAATAGGAGGAAGATCTGCTTTGTACCACTCAAGGGCACCAGACACGACATTAAAGAATGTGAGGCTTTCAACTTCGAGCTGGAGCATTTGGCCAATACCGATCAGATCTGGGTAGTTCTACCCCGCCGCTATTAAGAAAAACCACCCGGAGAATACGCGGTCATAAGGACGACGGCCTGTCATGACTTCAGGGAGAAGTCATCTTTTGGATAGATCTAGGCATCCCTTTTATTTTTAATCAAATGTTATCCTTGGCCCTTTATTTTGTAAAAGAAACTACGTCTGACCTGATGCACCAATGGGTATACATAGTAAGCCCTTATCGTACATGGTCTGGGAAATAGTTCAAGTAGAATGAAATTAGGGATAATTTCTATGTAACCCGAACATGGAAGGGCCTGACTTCCCGCGAAGGATACGTAGGCAGTCCACAAAAGAGTTGGCCCCTATATTATATAAATTATAATTCCCCCTTTTATAATAGGTTGGTCTCGATGATGTCATGGTAGCAAATTAACCATAGACTTTCAAACTAAAACCCTCAAAACCAAATATGGCCAAAATGACCAAAATATCCCCGAAATGAAAAAAGAAATCAAGTGTTCAGATCAAACGCATGAGTCTATGTGTTTTTTATGCAATCTATCTGCGATATCTTGTACTATTATTTTTCACTAACGTTACTAACATCATTTTCCTTTGAATTTTTCTTATCTTAAGGAGGGGGTTGATCCGTGTCATATCATAATAGCATACTTCACCAGATCTAAAGCTACAACAGCATCCCTTTCTAAACAAAATCAAGCAAACATGATTGGTACTCCAGATGACGGGCGTAATAAGGAAGCCTTGGTTCTAGAGGACACCACACCTTAAGACTTTCGGAATCCATCACATCACGAGTACATGATTAACCTACTGTTCCAACAGATTGTGGACCTCTAGGAACATATCGCAAGGAATGAAGTAGTCAACGCTGCCAGATAAGTGGCCATTGAAGCGAGAAGGCCTCCACCGCCTTTTCCATCCTTGCGTTCGCCGGTACCCGAGCATTTTTCAAGCCACTCGAGCTCACAATAAAAATGTCTACATTGGTACCTCATACCAAACTCCACCTCCGGATAATGCCACTCATTTACCCAGGACTTTCCGTTCAATATCTTCATATCAGGCACCACCCACTTATACTAATCCTATCACACACCAAAATATCGTTACTCATCCAACGCCCAGAACTACTGGCACACCAAAAAATTGCCAAACATACCCCACAATATATTTTCACACCCCAATAACTCTCATTGACTCCTTACTTGAACTCGACCATTTTAAGGAAATAGAAAAGGCTTGGAGAGACGAACAAGATAGGAGAGATAAAGAGATAGAGCGGAAGATGGTAGATCTGCTCAAGAAGTCCAACAGAGGCTCTCGAAAGGTGACGGGCCTAAGCTATGATGATCCTTATATGCATCCGGAATTGGACTTGCCGGAAGGCTTCAAGGTGCCAAAATTCGAACTGTTTAACGGGACTGGAAATCCCAAGGCTCATTTGAGAGCATACTACGATCAACTAGTCAGAGTGAAAAGAATCCAGGCTCTAATTATGAGGCTATTAAGCCGAGGCCTGGCTAGAAAAGCCCCTGAATGGGTCACGACACTAGTTATACGCCATTGGGACACATGGGAGGACATGGAGGGTGCTTTCATGGAAATATTCTGGTTCAATGTAGAGAATGTGCCTGACCGTTACTACCTAGAGAAGGTCAAGAAATATTCCACAGAGAACTACCATGAGTATGCGAGACGATGGAGGGCCGAAGCTACCCTAGTGTAACCGCTAATGAGTAAGGAGGAAATGGTCTCCGTATTCATTTGATCACAGGAATCAAACTTCTATGACCGCATGCTATCCATGGCCGGGAGGCCATTCTCTGAATTAGTGAAAATTGGAGGCCATAAAAGATAGCCTCAAGTCGGGAAGAATTATCAGTGTAGATAATAATAATGGCCAACAGAGTACCATCGGGGCTATAAGGGAGAAAAATGAGGATGTGGAAAATGTCTCCCACACACCTAGCCCAGGAAATTGAAAGAAGGAAGGATCACATTCTTCCTTAAACAGATATCACTCTCCACCACCAAACAACTACATATCCTATATATACAGCCTTGTGTCATTTTTCTATGCACAACCCAACTATCAAACACCGTCTTTAGCCTACCAAGCTCTACAACCAAACTACTAAACACCAATACCTACTTACCAAGCTCCACAACCAAACTATCAAATGCTTGCACCCGTTTACCAAGCACCTCAGAACCACCAGCCACCTCTGGCTACATATGATTTGCCATGTTATAATTTTGAAAAGAAGCCTCCATGGGTGTTTACCTCGCTTTTAAATACTCGAACCAAATTGTTCAAAAGAATGAGTACTGGTGGAATCATTCAAGTTATTCCACCAAAACCTGCCAATCCTGGGAGTTGCTTCTACCGAGCCGACCAAACTTGTACATACCACTCCGGAGGAAGTGGGCATAGCACTGAAGACTGTATCAATCTGAAGCATAAGATACAAGATTTGATAAATAAAAGAGAGATCACACTGCAGACAGCAGTGCCAAACATGAACACCAATCTTCTTCCAATCACGACGCTAATTATATCCATATGATTGAGTGAGAGGAATACCGGGTTGTCTACCATTCACTAATTCAGAGCTATATTGAGAGTTTTGAATGAACAATAGCCTCTCTCACCCTTCATGAATGATCTAATTTCAAAGTGTTAATCCTGGCACCGGTCATGGCTCAAGTGTTACAAGAAGTAGTCAGAGCCCCAAGGAAAGAGTTTGTTGTCCAAGCAGTCGTGGCTCATAGAATGACAAGATCAGGGAGATGTTATACTCTCGAAGAACTGGCGCAGGGAGCACCCCACAAAGAAGGGAATCAAAGAGGGCCTATCACTAAAGGAGAGGGCGAGGACTTTTGGCATAGAATACAACCAAAAAAATATTCCATTATCGAGCACTTGAAAAAGACGCCAGCCCAGACATCGATAATGGAGCTACTATTAAGCTCATCGCAATACCGACAAGCTCTAATGAGAGTGTTGGACAAAGAACACGTCTCTGCGGGCATAGGTAGTGAAACATTGGCCGACATAATAGGCCACGTTATCGGGGCTCATCAAAGTTCTTTCACCCCTGGTGAGTTGCCAAAATAAGGCACAATTCACAACAAAGCTCTTTACATCACTATCAAATGTAGGGACAAAGTTGTAGCCCGATTATTGGTCGATAATGGGGCCAGTCTCAACATATGTCCTGAATCCACACTCAAGCAGTTGGGTTATGACATTGGGAAAATACGACAGTCGTACAAATGTGAGAGCCTTCGATGAAGCTTAACGTGATTCTATTGGAGAGATAGACCTCAATATCCAAATGGAGCCCGTCGAATTCACTACCGAACTCCAAGTCATGGCAATCACTACCAATTACAATTTGATGTTGGGTAGGCCTTGGATTCACATGGCCGAAGACATATTATCTTTCCAGCATAAATCTTTGAAGTTTGTGTGGGAAAACCATGAGGTGGTAATTCACGGAGGGGGAAACATCCATAACTACCCCAGCAATTCCGTACCAGTGATTGAGGAAGTCCCCAAAGATACGGACTTCTATGTGGGAGCTGCCCACAAAGGAGACGATGATCATAGTCTTATGCCACTAGTCTACAAAATGATTGCCACCACCATGCTTCAAATCATGTTCGAACCCGATAAAAGTTTAGGCATAGATCTACAGGGCATAACGGAATTGGTTTCTCTTTTGGATAATGGTTTCCGTTTTGGCCTCAGGTACGTCCCAAACTCAGTAAAATCCTCCAAAGTTGATCAGAATAAAATGGGTCTTCCACAGTTACATAAACCATTTCTGAGTTTTTACCAGTTATTCCCAGTCAGAATGCCCATGCACAATGGTAAAGATGCAGAAGAAGGGTTAGGGATGCTATTACAAGAGGAAAATTGTGATGTGATACTAGAAGAATGCTCTGAAGCGTCCACCATTCACAATGTTGATCCGAGCAAGCAACTATCCAATTGGATCTCTACCCTACTATTCGCTCCTCGGTAGATAAAAAAATGGTGAAAGTCGGCTGAGGCCTTAACTTTCACCATTTGCATCTTTATTTTCCTTGTAATGTTAAAAAAATGGAAATGAGTCGATGTTGATCCGAGTCAGGACCACAGTTTGTACTTCTTTTATCAAATTAATAAAAGCCTTAGTTTATGAGAAAAATAGTCTTTTCATTATATGTTTTTATACACTAATCGTGCTTTACCTTGATTTTCATTAATAATAATAAAACAACTCATAATATCATGACATGTCGCGAGACAAGTGAGTCGAGTGATATAAAAGAAAGAGAGTGCGAGGAATATGACAAGGACACCGAGTAATCAGAGTATCTCATAGATGAAGAAGACCAATATGAGAACAGGCATAAGCCTAACTTAGATAAAACCGAAGTAATCAACCTCAGAGACGAGAAAACAATCAATGAAGCGGGGATAAGTGTGCACTTGGAAGTGCCCTAGAAAGAAGAATTGATAGATCTTCTAAGAGAATACGTTGACATTTTTGTGTGGTCGTACACGGATAGGGTTAAGCATAGACATAGTGGCTCACAAGTTGCCTATCAAAGAGGGTTTCACTCCAATAAAGTAGAAACTCCAATAGTTCAAGCCAGATCTGAGCATCAGGATCAAATAGGAAGTCGAAAAATAGATATAGTCGGGTGTAGTGGAAGTAACCTCATATCCGACATGGTTGGACAACATTGTGCATGTGCCAAAGAAAGATGGGAAAATTTGGATCCGTGTGGACTACCGTGATCTAACTAGAGCTAGTCCCAAAGATAATTTTCAACTTTCAAACATTCACATACTCATCGACAATTGTGCGAAGCACGAGTTACAGTCATTCATAGATTGCTTCTCCGATTACCATCAAATTTTGATGAGTGAAGAAGATGCACAAAAATTAGCCTTCATCACTTCATGAAGAGTATACCACAACCGTGTAATATCATTCGACCTCAACAACGCCGGCGCAACTTACATGAGAGTAATGACCACCATATTCCACATAATAATACACAAAGAGATAGAGGTCTATGTGGATGATATCATAATCAAATCATGAGAAAGCTCAGATCACATCATGCACCTGCGAAAGTTCTTCGACAGACTTTAGAAGTTCAATCTAAAGTTGAACCCGGCCAAGTGAGCATTTGGAGTGCCTACTGGAAAATTGTTGGGGGTTCATAGTCAGCCACAGGGGCATAGAACTAGATCCCTCAAAGATCAAGGCCATCGAAGAATTGCCACCGCCAGAGACCAAGAAAGATGTCATGAGTTTTCTGGGCAGGTTAAATTATATCGGATTCTTCATAGCGCAGTCTATGATAATTGTAGAGCCTATTCTCAAGCTAATAAAAAATATGCACCCACCAAATGGACGGACGAATGTCAAAAAGCCTTTGATACTATCAAGAGATACCTCTCCAATCCGCCAGTTTTGTCCCTCCTAGGCCGGGAAGTCCATTGCTACTGTACCTGACAGTATCGGATAATGCGTTTGGATGCATATTGACGCAACACAATAAAATTGGGAAGAAAAAGCGAGCCATCTACTATCTCGACAAGAAATTCACCTCTTGCGAGTCAATGTACACTTTGGTGGAGAAAACATGTTGTGCTCTGACATGGGTAGCACAGAAGACAAGACACTACTTATCGTCTTACACTACCCATCTAATCTCCAAAATAGATCATTTGAAGTACATCTTTCTGGAGCCCATGCCTATAAAGAAACTGGCCAAATGGAAAATGCTTTTGAGTGAATTCGACATCACGTACATGGTCCAGAAAGTTGTTAAGGGACAAGAATTAGCCGATTTCCTAGTAGAAAGTCCGATTGTGAAGATTCCAAGCCACTCAGGACATATTTCCTGGATGAGGAAGTGATGACAATAGAGGGAGATACGGTCAAGACCTACTTAAGATGGAGAATGTTCTTCGATGGCGTAATCAATTATAAAGGTTCAGGAAATGGAGCAGTTCTAGTCTCACAAACGGGTCATCATTACCTGATAGCAGCAAAGCTCAACTTTCGATGTACAAATAACATGGCAAAATACGAAGAATGCATTCTAGGTGTTCGCATGACTTTCGACATGGATATCCAGGAGTTATTGGTAATAGGAGACTTATATCTATTAATTCACCAAGTCCAAGGAGAGTGGGCTACCAAGAACAAAAAGATCCTTCCATATATGAACCTCGCACAAAGGTTATGCAAAAGGTTCAGGGAAATGGACTTCCGGCACACACCGAGGGATCAAAACGAATTCGTTGATGCTCTTGCAACCATAGCATCCATGATACAACATCCTGAAAGCAGTCACATTAATCCTCTAGTAACCAGAATCAGGGAAGAACATGCTTACTATTCTCACGTGGAACTAGAACCAGACGGCAAACTATGGTACACCGACATATGCATATACTTGGAAAAGAGAGAGTATCCCGAGAATATCACAAGCAACCAAAAGAAAATCATCAAGATAATGGCTAACGAGTTCTTTCTAATCAAAGAAGTACTCTACAAGAGGACGCCTGATCTAGGGCTACTCAGATGTGTCGACGCCACAAAGGCTATAAAATTATTAAAAGAGGTGTATGCCGAAACTTGTGGTCCTCATATGAATTGGTTTATCCTAGACAAGAAGATCCTGAGAACAGGCTATTATTGGATGACCATGGAAACCGACTGTAGCAAATTTGTGCAAAGATGCCATCAGTGCCAGATCCATGGAGATTTGATTAGGGTCCCACCGAGTGAGCTCAACGTCATGAGCTCACTATGGCTATTTGTAGCCTGGGGCATGGATGTCATTTGGACCATAGAGCAAGCGCATCCAACAAACACTGCTTCATCCTAGTCGTCATAGACTACTTCACTAAGTGGGTTGAAGCTACTTCGCACAAATCAGTAACGAATAAGATAGTAGCATACTTTGTACGAAACAACATCATATGCTAATTCGGCATTCTCGAGTCGATCATAACTGACAATGGAGAAAATATTAATAGTCATCTAGTGAAAGACAATTGTGAACAGTTCCGCATAACTCATTGAAATTATACCGCCTACAGGCCACAAATGAATGGAGCCATAGAGGCAGCCAACAAGAACATTAAGAGAATACTGCAGAAAATGATAGACAATTATAAGTGTTGGCATGAACAATTTCCCTATGCATTGCTAGGATACCGAACAACCACTCAGACCTTAATAGGAGCAACTCCATATTTGCTTGTCTACGGTACTAAAGCACTGATACCAGCCAAGGTAGAGATACCATCACTCAGAATCATACAAGAAGTAGAGTTGGACAACACATAGTTGGTCCAGAAAAGATATGAGCAACTGGCTCTAATTGACAAGAAAAGGTTAGTCATTCTATGTCACGGTCAGCTATACCAATATAAAATGGCACGCGCCTTCAACAAATAGGTCAGAGCCCGAATCTTTTAGATATGACAACTGGTACTCAAGCACGTGTTTCCGCACCAGATGAGTGTAAAGGAAAGTTCGCAAGGTACTATCAAGGGGGCTGTGATTCTAACAGAGATGGATGGCCATGAGTAGCCCAAAGAAATCAACTCAAACACAATCAAGAGATACTACGTGTGAAGGCACGCCTTTTCAAATCATAATCGCATTTCTTTACTTGTATTCACTACACAAGACCTATCTCTTACAACAGAGATACGTAGAAAATCCTTATTGAATTTTCTCTTCTTCTTCTGTAATAGAAAAACCAAATGACATTTTCTTGTCCTATGAACTATGCGATGACTAGATTTCCTAAGGTGGGATACGTAGGCAGTCCATTTAGGACTCGGTCACATTATTATAAAAATCAACCATTTTTATTTCGAACTATGTTCGACTTGATTCCTGCTACGATGAAAAATGTAGGCTCTCTCTGAGCTTGGTCACACCAAACAAAAAACTTAAGAAACCCCTAGGAAGCCCCTAAGACACGAAGATTCGAAAATTGCCTCACAGAGTCTCTAGATCCCCAAACTTTCAACTTTCAACTAGGGAAGAATGTTTTAGAAGGTCTCAAAAATTCCTTCACCACGATGCAGCACAAGAGTTCACTGCAAGACAACCTTCAAACTGAGGCTAAATTTTGAGAGGGACTCAAACATTTCATTAGCCAAGAAAGGACCACACCATGGAGCGCCAAGGACGGCCAAAGAACCTCGCTCAAATCGTATATGTCATGACAATAAGATAATAATTTTAACAAACAAAAATATCTTTTTGTCAAATGTTGTTTAAATTTATGATCCACGTTGTCAAAAATATTTTTTCATATCATAAGTTAAATTCATCTCTCATAGTACCGAGCCCAAGAGGGTCGGCACCAGAAAGTAGAGAAAACAACATAGCAAGAGTCGATGGCACGGGTCGACCTCATGAAAACTAATAAATTTTCTGTGATTGCAGGGTCCCAAAATGCCGTCAGGAGGACAGTGAACTATTTCCCTAACTTGTTTGTTCATGATGAAACATATATAGCAAAGAAGAAACTCCGACACTAAAAGATGACACAATCTAGCCATAAGAGTCATGAAAATAGCAAAGCACCACAAAGGCATCACAATCCGGCCATAAGAGTCACGAAAATAGCAAAGGCATCACAATCCGTCCATGAGAGCCATAAAAAATAAAAGTGCCACAAGAGCAGCACAATCCAACGATGAGAGCCATGAAAAGAGAAAAGAGCTACAAAGGCAACACAATCCGGCCATGAGAGCCATGAAAAGGGTAAGATGCCACAAGGCCATCATAATCTGGCCATGAGAGCCACAAAAGGTCGATAGAAAGATAATCCAGACATAAAAGTCATAAACAGGATAAAACTCCCATCTGACCGGGAGGGTCACAACTGACAAAAGGATGAAAGAAAGACAATCCAGACTAAAGGCCATATCTGTCATAAAATGCATGCCGAGAGGGTCATTCATACAAACTGCATGCCAAGAAGTCCATTCATACAAATAAACATGCCGAAAGGGCCATTCATTCAAATTGCATGCTGAGAGCTCTATTCATACAAACTGCATACCGAGAGGGCTATTCATACACACAAGCATGCTGAGAGGGTCATTCATACAAACTTTATGCCGAGCGGACGATTCATAAAAATTGAATACCGAAAGGGTCATTTATATAAACAAGAATGCCGAGAGGGTCATTTATATAAACTATCATGTTGAGAGGGTCATTCATACAAACTGCATGCCGAGAGGGTCATTCATACAAACAAGAATACCGAGAGGATCATTCATACAAATAAGTATGTCGAGAGGGCTATTCATACAAATTGCATGCTGAGAGGGCCATTCATATAAACTGCATACCCAGAGGGCCACTCATTTAAACAAGCATGCTGAGAGATCCGTCTACTCATATGCAATTGACATGAAGAATATCTATGCAAATCAACTAAGTCATATGAGACGAACGATATTTGAGGAGGTATCCGTTGAAACAAGTGCATTCATACAAAGTCATATGAGCTAGATGATGTTGGAGGAGGCATCTGCTCGAACAAATGCATTCATACAAATCATACAAGCCAGATGATGTCGTACAAGGAATTCGCTCAAACAAGTGCATTCGTACAAATCATACGAGCCAGGCGGTGTTGGAGGTGTCACCCATTCAAAATAGTCACACAAGAGGGCACAACAAACAAAGCCATGTAGGTGTGGCATAACAAATAATCTAACACGTCAGTATCCCAGCAAACGGAAATATGTCGGAAGCTAACGGAGGAGGTAATCAAGCGAACCAGATCAAGACGCATGTGGAGCAAATGGGGAACCGTGTCTCAGGCAGTCGTTCAAAATATTGTACCAATGAGAGTCATGCTCTCTAGACTTGGGCTTGAAAAATCACTCCACTCCAAACTCGATTACAAAGGAAAAATTTTAGTTTTTAAAAGCCCATGACCAGTCAGGCATATAACAAAAAGGGTTTTCAAAACCAGTAAAGCATTCCCACATAAGAGATACCATTTTCAACATATTAAGTCAAATTAAAAGTGACCTGATTCCAAATAACCGAGGATATGTAGGCGAACTCAATACCAGAGGATCGATCACATTCCAATAAAGGTGCTCCGGGACTTTTGGTTCTGGAATTTACCTTATTTTTGTTGCTTTCTAGAAGTCTAATTGAGTCAAACTAAAAGTGGCATGAATTCTTATTCATCATGAGATATGTAGGAAACCTAGAGACCAGGGCAGACCACAATTTTCAAAATTTGCAGAAAAATGAGAAATACTTTTCAATTGATCAGTTAAAAACTTGGTCGGTAAATTTTTGTTGCTTAGGAATGGTCCCGCCATCCTCAAACAATGAAGGGGAAGTGTTGACACCTAATTTTTACCCTCCAATAATTTTATTTAATTATTCAGGATTTTTGAGTCATAGACGGAGTGAAATATGTTTTCTACAAGACGAAAATGATTTTATAAAATTATTCCAGAAATATTTTGTCACTTTATTGGACAATATATCATCCGGTATACGTATTATATATTATATCTTATTTTTACATTATTTTGATTATTAATTACAATTTTCAAAATTAAAGTAAGGATAATTGTGCAAATTGTCTAAATTCTCAATTTCAAAATGATCAATATTTTATTCCGTCAAAATTGGAATTTTTTTTAATTAAATAGGATAATTAAATTACATCTCAATTTCAAATCATTTTACATCATTTTTATGATATTTGTCTCATTTGATTTCAAACCATGGCTTGTTATTGGTCGAAAACTCTTTGGGAGAGAGTTTTCCCCCTAATTTTGTTCTCCTACACCGATTCAACTCCCAAAAACTAGAGTTTGGGGTTCTATAAATTGTACCCCAACCCTTCAATGTTAACGTCGGCAATTGAGTTTTCAATTTAAATTAGGTTATTTTCAATTTTTGGGTTTCAAGCCCTTTGGTGGAACCCTAAGTGTCGAAATTAGTCCTATCAGTTCTAAAACCTTTCTTCTTTTTTGTGAGTTATGCATAATCGAGTCAAGGAGTTGAAGATTCAAGACGCAAATCCGACTTGGCTGCCACTGCACAAGGTATTCCCCTTTCTTTTTTTAAGTTCTTGTCATTAAGTGTTAGTTAAATTATATGATTTTGTGTGCTCAAATCTATGAAATGGATGTGTTTATTAATTATTCTTAGGTTAACAGACTTAGACATGGCACATATTGTATTATATCAATTGTTTAGCTGAGAAATGATTGAGTTTAGCCCACATGTACTATCATCACTATTTTAAAAGGAAATAGTAGTAATATGGATGTGAAAATGACTTATTGTATGCTTAATGATCTTAAAAATGATGTATGTATGTTTCTCTAGTTATATTCATAGTTAAGTTCTAGGTTGGAGTAGTGTAAATTTACCTTGGAATGAATTTAGCAACAATACATAGGCTATATATGTTTTTAAATGTTAAAACTTGACATGACTTTGAGATGATAAGCTGGCCAGAACCTGTGAGCTATACATGCTTGGGTCTGAGGCCAGTTTAGCACAAAAAGAAAGTAATTCTATTCTAGTTTAACCTAGTATATGTAAATGTTTGAGAAATAAGAATAGATATGAACTCAGTAGGTCTTTTTATGTTTCATGAATCTGTTTGGTTTATGTTTTTGTTAAATCATATGCATATTGGGGTGGTTTGGGTTTGATATTTGATGTAATGTGGTTTAAATGTTCACTTATGTTCATTTGGTGTTGCCCATGTTCATTACTTGTTGAAACTGACTTAGCGTAGGTTAAGATGACTCTTTGGAACTCCTTAATCCAGTTCTTATACCCTTTAAGATTGCATATTGGATTTATGTCCTCTTTTAGGCTTAACTGTGTATCCATAAATTCGAATCCTGAAATGATAGTTTAGTGATCTTGTGTGATTTGTTAAATGTCTGTCTCAGTACTCCTGTGAACATTTAGGCTAGGAAGCCCTTCTGTATGCCTTAGTATGACTATGATATGTCTGTATGTTGATTGTTTTAAGGCATTTCACTTGTTTTTTGTTTCAGATGTCATGTCATAACCATGTCTACTTGTGCCTAAGTTCAGTTTAAATAAATGATTAGTCTTTAAAGGCTTAAAAGTGATATAGGACTTTGTCACAAGATCATGTTTAAGTAACTATTTACATATACTTATATGTCCATGCAGAAATTGCCAATTTAAGACTCAAATCATATGTTGGAAATCTGTAATACTATGTCATGTGTCTTGTTTAAGAAAAGGAACTAAGTTGAACCATGCCTTCTCATCTAGGAAGACTAGTTGTGTATATTTGAATTGACTGCTCTCATCTGTTATGTGGAGAAGAGGCTCAGACCTTGGGTGAAAATTGAACTTGATACCTTGTTATGCTAAAAAATTGTCTTTTCAGCCCTGTAACACATGATACATAAACTGCTACTAGGTTCATGAAATAGCTTAAGAAATGTTTAGTTTGATTCTAATGACATGCTTCCTTTCCCTACACAATGCTTGAACTAGTTCATCTTTTACTTAATAAAACTATAGAGGTTGTTTGAAAGTTGTGTAATTGTCTGCTCTGATATTATGTGATGGGTCCTAAACTGAATGAAAATACATAATCATAACAGTCTGTTAAGATGACAAGGTGATTGGATGTGACCCTACGATTAGATTCTAAAAGGCATGTAATTAATTAGCTTAAGATCAATTTGCTAGTCTTTGGATATGATTATGTAATTGAATGAGTTGCTTTTCTTTGTGTGTTGAATGAGTTCTAAAAGATAAGACCTGCCTAAATACTATTTTTGCTCTCCTAAATACTAGCCTAAGGTAAGAAAACATGCTAGCCTGCCTAAGATGCCCTCAATATGTTAACTTAGCTTTTTTCTTTCCTATTTGGTTTAGCTATTAAACAATGCAAGAGAATAGTTAAAGATAATGTATTCAACATAAGATATGTTCCTTCATGGCCATGCTGTTAAAGATAATGTATTCAACATAAGATATGTTCCTTCATGGCCATGCTGCTTTGTGTGATGATTCTGGTTCACATAGTATGAATATGGAGTCTGGAAGGGGCAATGAGTGTGTGTATCACCCTGTATACATATGTTAGCTCATGTTTTGTTTTATACACATAAGTTTGATCCTTTAACTGCAGTTGATAATTATGTTGGGATATCCATCTTAAAAATGTTTAAGAAAAGGGGAATTAAGGACCTTTTCTTGCTTACGCATGTGTATTGCGACTGTTTTTTTCCATGTATACTCTATTGTGTTGTATATTATGTGTCTCTATGATATACAAAGGGGGTATACTAATTGTATACCATGTAGATTTGGCATATCAGGTATACCAGTCGAATATACCTCCGTATATATCAATTTGGCTATTTTGATTATACACCCATTGAGCTTGGCCCAATGCTTTCACATGTCTAAGTTGTCTTCTATGTTTGCTTACTACCTGCACTGAGCTTATCCAATATTTCTCTATTATCCTTGCTTTATTTTTCTGTTAAAAGTTAGTTGATGTTTAGGCCAGGCCCGCATGTCTTGTATTTGTTACATGTGCTTCACCGTTTGTTTCAAAGTTGGGCTCAGCCCATTTTATTCATTTTGTGCTATACATAAATATTAAGTTGTCTTTGCTACTTTGATTTGGGCCATGTTTATTTTTGACATGCTATTGTTTTGTTTAAATTATCTATATGGTGTGATAGTTCCAGGTACGTTCCATCTTGCATTCTCTTCTTTTCTTCTCATGTGCATCGAGACTGGTCCTTTAGGCCTCTGCATTTCTTCAGCCGGTTGGGCCAAAGGCCCAACTAATCCTATTCATCCAGTCCGTTTGTTGTAGCTGCACATGAAGGCCCAGCTATGGATGAAAATAGCCAACTGGTGGGCTTCAGTAGGCCCACCAGCCTAAACTCATCCTTTTTCATTTCAATGTGTATATATATTGTATAATACTTGTATAAAAATATATTTGATACTATTGGAATCATAATGGTTACGATCTAGGATAGGCAAAAATGATAGGTACATTGTTTAGTTTAGAGTTGTCAAAAAAATGGATTTCAAAATGAACTAAATTGACTTGTACATTTTCTTTAAAGGAAACGGATTAATTTTTAAAGACAAAAAAATGGACTGGTTTGCACTTTTAAAAATCTAGATCTTTTGGTATGAAAATCGGACTGGACAGGGATGAGATTTGGACTATTTTGAAAAGAAAACAAAGCTGGGAACTTAGGCTAAAAATTTATGTTTCACAAACTGCTTTTAAGTGGCAATTGGGCTAAAGTTTCACAACCTTTAAGTGTTATTTTGGGCCAAACCCAACTCGTTTGATTTCCTAAAAAATGGAAGAAAGGCCTTTCATAAGCCTAAGTTAAGATAAAGGTTTTCGAATATGAGTTGACCTTTAAAATAGCATTAAAATGAAAAAAACTTGTATTTTTTCTTAAACTTTAACATGTCATTCCAAATGAATTATACTCCTTCGTTTTGAAGGGTATCACATGCCAAGTTGGAGGCAAATCCCCTCTTGCTCTTACCGCTCGCTAGCCTAGCAACGCTTTTCAGCAGCAAGCTTTTGATTAATTAACTAACGACCGAAAGCTCTTCGCTCGCCCTTTCTTTCCCCCTTTTTGATCGCCATCATATAGTGGGGCGCGTAGGATCACACCACCAAGGAGAAGGACGTCCTTCCTCAATTAGTCTAGTAACTCCCCCCTCATACTTTCAAAATGATTTTCAAAGAAAATGTATAAGGAATATTTTTACAATTTACTAGACTAAATAAGTAGAGTTCTACTCAAATTAAACTTTGGGTGTATTTTAGTCTGAAAGTAAATTGATGAAATTACCCCCTATACTAATCATTTTAAGCGGAGTTTAACTCCTTGGTTTTCAAAAGCCCTTTTTGTGAGTTTGAAATAAATGAATGACATGTTAATGATTTTTGCGGGAAATAAATACTTTTGAGTAATTTATAACAAAAAACATGCTATAGAATTTGAAGGTCAACCGTATTCTACAGATCCTTAATATTGGGGTGTCTAACACATTCCTTGGGGATCACCAAAACCCTTATCTTGACACTGGTTTTAAAAAGGATTTTTTTTCACGAATTTTTTGAATAAACCCTATTAACATGATTTTCCTAATTTACCTATAAATTAGGTGACGACTCTAAAACTAAATTATTCAAACTAGAGAACCAACAACCTCTTAGTTGCTTTTATTCCTCTGCGTAAAAGTGAACCGTAATAAACAGTATAAGAGTTAACATACTACACAAGTGAAACCATCACAGTTAGAAACACATTCAATTTTGTTAAGGTTCATAAAACTTAGGTCTTCCTTTATAAGTTCACCCTAAAGTCCATCCGACTATAATAAATCTTAAAGCCCAAACATTTATCATATTCATACATAAAGATTTAACCTTTTGATGATTATGAGCACAAACCTGAAGTCTTTTCATCAATTCAATTACAAATAACTCATATAGCCACATAATCAATAAGAATGAAATGAATGTAGATGATATGCAATGAAATCATATGCAGTGCAACAGACAAATATCTAACCTGATATACATATGCTCGGGCCTTTAGCCACGTAATCATAACCCATGGGGGACTCGCGAGGTCCATATACCACTCACGATCATCCGACATATATCCCTTGGACTGGTTGAGCCTTATATCATATCATCCCGTATCTTATTTTCTGATATCAATCATATTATATCATATTTTATCATATCAAGCGTTTCATATCATATTTCTCGTATAAATCGTATCTTATCACCCGAAATTATTTTCCCTCGGGCAGTGAAAACATCAATTTTACCTTTTTTCTGGCCTCATCGGACTATTCCGTAACTCAAATCAAGATTCACATCAACCACATGTGTGTATGAATGAATAGAGCATGCATAGAATCCAATCCAATAGTATCAAGTGAATAAAGAGAGGTAAACACTATCAAGTCCTCCCATATTAACACTTTTGTTTCATGAATAGTCATTTCTCAAAATATCATCACATATGAAGACCTGAATATGAATCAAACCAATTTACAAGTACAGTCACGCACGACTAGCATAGCCCACATAACATCTGTCAATCAATCCTAAGTGGATTTATGCACCACCTCCAATGCTCGAAGGCTCACATGAATACCTCAATAAAAAAATATACTCTATATACGCACCTCTAATCGGAGTCTAAAAGGGTAAGTCATAACCTACCTCGAAGCTGAACAGGAGCCATGAACCCTCAGGCCAACGCCTTCCCTTTTCGAAGTGTTTCCAAATGATCGGTGTCTAACAAATATGAATTCTACGTTAAAATATGAATCTAAGGACCCAAAAAGTCAACAAAATGCCTATCCCGAGCCCCGAATGCCAAAACTGTAATTTTATCACATAATCGGGTTCGATATAGTTAAAATAATACTCTATAAGGTTAAACGAGTCTGGTGATACCCATATTGCTACACTTTAATTCGGAATCCAAAAATGAAACCAAAAAGGTAACCCCGAGCCCCCAAGAGTAAAAAATTAAAATTTATTATAAAATTAGTTTAACCATAGCTTAATTAGTCTTAGTCCATAAAACCTATTCAAAAAGCCATCATCTTGATCCTCAAATCCATGATTTATTACTTTTCAACTTTTGTGTTCAAAACCCCAATTCCCCAACTAAAATAAAGGTTAAAACACAAATCAGTCTCGGGGTTCATGGAGAAATACAAAAAAGAGGTTAGGAACTTACATCCTCTTCGAGACGAATTCATAGACACCGAAATTTTCCTTATCGGAGCTCATAAACTTGTGAGAAAAAAAATGATTAAAATCCAAAACAAATTGGAAAACGCAGCAGCTAACCCAGCCTGAATCAGAGGCTAGATAATCACTAAACTCACTTTTGACAAGCCCAATATGATCCTTGTGAAATTTCACCCAAGACAGCCTTTTTAATCACCCAATTTAGCCTTAAAATGAGAAAGATACAATATTTTGAAGTTTTAATGGAAGTCCCAAATTTGTGGACGAAAATAGGGGCAAAATCGGCATTTCCAGAAATTTCTTAATTGCTTTCAAGAAAAACCAGCACATCAGCCTGTTTTAAACGGTCATAAGTCCTTGCACAGATGTCGAAATCATGAACGGCTTGAACCGCGGGAAATTATAGTCAAAGGGATACAACTTTCATCAAGACATCATCTCCAAATTCTTTATAGATTTCGAGAAATTCACGGCTAAAGTAAGGGGAAAAGCCACATTTCAACAGTTTTGAATTTTCTCCAAAATTTCTTCAAACGCTCGAAATTCATTCGGAACCTCCCAGACACAAAACCAATATGTAACTTGAGTATAAACAATACTACAAACTTTCTCGCGCACTCAAAAAACTGATCCAACATCGTTAGTGTACGCTTTTCTACAAATTTTCTACAAAATTCAAGCTTTGCGACAAAATGTCCAAAACCTTTCCGAATCCCTCGGGACGCGAACCAACTATCCAACTAAGTTATAAATCATGTTCCGGATATCATGAAACTGTCAGAATTCAATTACGGACACGTTTACCCAAAAGTCAACTTTTGGTCAAACTTACAACTTCAAAATTCCAAAACTTTGATTTTCTTCTTCGATTCTCACCCGTTCACTTAGGGAATGGCGTCACACATCCACACAAGCCATAAACATCAATATGAAGCTAACAGAAATAACAAATTTTCACTTCGAGACTTATTTCTTCCCGTGACCATCTTTTCACCATAAATAGGCATATTAAATACTAAAACTAACTTAATTGTCAAAAACCATCAAACGAACTCTAAAATTAGTTTCGTTAATTTAAACAGGTCATTAATAATATTACAAATCCAATGAAATCTTCATGTCACTAATCAGAGCACATTTTCTTAAAATGAACAATTAATCCAAAAAATTAAATACCGAGATTTCCAAATGAAACATTCTCCCAAAGTGAACCAAATGATATCCGTTTGACTTCAAATTTTGCAAGAAAGTTAAAATAATTATTACGAAGCTTCTGAAATAGATGACACGCAAAATAAAACATCGATTCTCAAAACGACCGACCGGATCATTACACCATTTTCCATTGGCAATTCCAATTTTATCGGAACCCCTTTCCTTTGGCATCTCACTCCAAACAAATCAATCTAAGCTCATTTTGAGTCCATCATGTGAACAATCATAAAATGTGGATATGAATTATCACAATAACAGAAACATCAGATGCATTTTAATATGATCATGAATCATACATGAACACACCTCTAACTCAATTAACACAAGAATATAGATGTAATGGAGTGATATATGCACATAACAAGCAATTAAGTCAAATAATCATCAACAAATGGCACATGTTTTGACATACTCGGATTATAATTCGTCACTACATAAAATATATTTTATCATTCATAACACCAGTACTTGTACCAATGCCCATTACACCACGGGTACAAGATACCCTCCCTTCGCTCTTTCCCATTGTCAATTCCATTTTTTAGTCTTTACTTGGCAAAAGTGTCACTCACCAAAGCCTAAAAAGTCTTAACATACCTCGAATGTCTAGCAAACGCGCCATGAACCTCAAAATTTTGCCTTTCCCTTCCATAAAACATTAGAATCCCAGTCTATTAAATATGCGTTCTCCGTAAGTAAACAAGTCTGTAGACACCCATATTGCTATAGTTATAACTCAGGCTCAAAAAGTCAATAATAAAAGTAATCCCGAGCCCTGAAGGTCAAGATTGTGATTTCGTTAGAAAATTAGCTTACCTATAGCCGAAATATCAAGAATCTAAAAAATCATCAAAATCCGATCACAAATCGACCTTCAATTCCATATTTTACTCAAATTTCATATTCATGGAAAACTCTAGTTTCTACAACCAAATCATGGATAAAATCGCTGAATAAAAGATGAGATCACGGGGAAATACCATAATAACGTTAGAAACTTACTCCTGATCCAAGACATGAAGATTGCCTTTGAAATCACCCCAAATCGAGGTCTCTAGCTCAATATATGAAATGAAATGTCTAAGTTCGAATTGGGGTTTTAATTTTGTGCCCAGGTGACCCCTTAATCGCGATCACGGATCCATCATCGCAAGCGCAGACCCAAGAACAACCTTCCTTCGTGATCGCGCATGCCACTTAACCCAGTTTTTGTGATCGTGGACCCCACCTCTTGATTGCGAAGAACAAAACCAAACCAGACATGAGATTTTTCTGGTGTCTAACAAACATGGAATCAACACCCGAAATCATCCCGGACCTCCTCGACACAAAGATATATGCAGTTCAGCCATAAACACACGCTACAGACCATCTCGCACGCTATAAACACTGGAAAGGAACCGTCTTGACCCGATGTTAACCATGGTCAACTCCAAATCCCTAACCTAACTAATTTCTCAACTAGTATCCCAAATCACACTCGAATCCCTCGGGACCTGAACCAACCATTTGACTAAATCATAAGTTACATTCCGAACCTTATGGAATCGATGAAACTCCCTTTCGACTTTATTAACACCCAATGTTGACTTTGATCAAACTTTCCATTTTCTTTAACTTGGAAACTTTTAATTTCACTAATTTTTCTCTGATACACACTCAATTGCCTCGGGAATCATGCCACCAATTCCCACAAGTCACAAATATCAATTTAAAGCTATAGGAAGGATATTTTGGGGGAAAAGAGTCTTAAAAGCTCAAAACGACCTGGCGGCTCGTTACAATTAAGATCTTGAACAAAGTCTTAGTATTATTAAGAGGTATTTTTGTGTGCATAATTTTCACCACCACTTCGTCCACAACCACTGGCCACCAACACTAAGCACCTACAACCACCTCTACTATCACAACCATCATCAAATACAAAGCCACTACCACCAACCACCACCACCACCACTATCAACCACCAGCCACTACCACCAACCACCTATGCCATCATAACCATCACTGGAAACTACCACCGCTGCCAATCACTACTATTAGTCGCAACCACACCTACGACCTCCATCATTATAATTATATACACTGACATTACAGACAACGTTGTTGCCTTCTCCGCCTCTTTCTATGCCTCTACCATCACTATCAGCCATTACCACTATTGCGGTTAGTCCCTACTACCTACCACCTCCACCCATCACAATTAGCACCTTTACCAACTACCATTAACATTATCGTCAACCACCACCACCAACACCGTCAACTACTAACATAAACCAACTCCACCATTACAATCACCACTACCAACCACCATCACAACCACCATTCCTTTTTATGGGTACTTCAGTCAAGCCTTGAAGTAGGGGACATTTGTAGATGTACTTCCGTTTTCTTGGAGGCTACTCCACCTTAAACCCTAGCTCACACCAATAAAAAGGGTACATATTTCATTAAAGAGACATCCTGAATATCCAATAGTCTTGAAACATCCACAAAGAGATCAAGGCATAAAATACTGCATTTGTCAAAGCCTTCTCGATAATCAAATATACCGTAGGGAGTTCCAAATCATCCTACATTTGAAAAATAAGCTACTAATTACGTTTCTCGAATAACAGAAAAAATACGGAGAGAAGAATCGAGGGATTAATAGAGTTGTACTCATAAATATTCATCAATAAAATCTTTTTTTATTCATATTTTATTTGTGATTGCAATTTATTTTCCATACTCGAAAATTTGTCGCAGACACCTCATATTTGCTTTTGCAAAGTAGTCTGTTTATTTATTTTGTAAGCTTCCTCTTTTTCTTTGTGAGATTGAAAAAGCATAGTGAAGGGATTAAAGTAAATCTACAAATAGGAGAAATCTTAAAAGGTTATATACACTTGAGGGCTAACTTATATTCACGTGGCCCTACTCTCTTTATTAGATTTGTTCTGTTGTCTCCCTCCCACTTGAATAAAAAGTCCATTCCAATTACACACTCTCAGAGTCACATCTGGTAAGCACCCCACCCCACACCAAGTTGAGTTCACATTCAAGCTACTCTTTTATCACTGTTTCCTCGCTAAGCATTCATATACACAGAGTTGTAACTGTCCATCAAATCTCTTACAGAGGCTAAAGACCATATTGAAATTTATATTGCTCGAGCTAATCCTGCATTTCATTGTGGCTTCCTGATCCAATCCGACAATGAATTCTCAAGCTTGAATTGAGTGACAGGTCATCTGGGATTCTTGATTTGGGGTTGAATGATTTGAACTTATCAATCCATTAGCTGTTTTTGAATTAATGAATTGAGGGACAGGTCATCTTGAATTCTTGATTTGGACTTTATAAATTGGATAGCTGTTATTTTGGATCAATCTGAGAGATGGGTTATTTTGAGTTATTGTTTTGGTGTTGAATTGTGGAAGAGACCGGGGGTAAAAGATGCGGCGGCGGGCGGCCGATTATCGGCGCCCGGTTAGAAGGAGGCTAAAATATTGGATCTGCTCACTTCTTGGAATCTTTTTAATTGCAGGTTTCATACTGTTTGTAGTTCATCATCACCATGACCAAGAGGATCATGTAGAACAGCCAATTTTGGTAAGCCACCAATAACCATGATCATACTTTGGTTCTTGAATTATCATTCTATTAAAAGCTCAATGTGCTATAAGTTTCAATAAGCTGCTCAATGTGTACTCTTATACATGGCATATAAGTTTTGTTATGATGATCAAATATAAGTCTTAGCTGACAAGTGTTTGGGGTTTTGTTGATTGATTGTTCGATCTGAATCTTTATTTGTTTGCTTTAAGATAAAAAGGGCTTTAGACTTTGTAGCTAGTCTTAGGAAGTGGTAAGGCAGTATTGATATCAATCTGTTCATATTGTGGTTCTTCCAGGTGATACTTATTGTCTTTAGATCTGATAACTGATCCCGTTGTTGCTTATAACTTAAGCTCGTGAGTTTGCTGGGCCTACTTTTCCTTGGTGTTCCGTCCCATATTACCTAAGCAAAATTTGAAACAAATAGCTGTGTATGGGTTAGATTTATCTATTTGTTTGATGGCTTTCTGGCAGGGAGTTTCATTTAGTTTGTTCAGAGAGATGTAGTCTATCTTCATTCAGAGTGTTAGTTACATATACCGAGGACAGAAAGTGCATGATCTGGGAGGTGTTCAGCCTGTCTTTGTTGAAGTTATACTTGATACAGTTTCCCTTTGGGCATTCTAAAACAAAAATTAAAATCTTTTGGATTGTTTATTAGTTCTATGAGCCATATGTTCATGTTTTGAACATTGCTTTGGAAACCAGTGACTTGTAGCTCAAGATTTTCCTTTTCTAGTTTCAAACAATTTCAACATCAAATGAAAAATTAATCTGAGAAGTTACTAATGTTTGGATTGGCTTTTAAAAAGTAGCTTATAAGCTAAAAGCCAAAAACCATAAGTTGGTAATACCCAACTTTTGGCTTATTTTTGTACATTTCATGCCTAAAAGTAGGTACTTTTAAGCACTTTTTTTCATTGCCAAACACCAAAAAAACTAGAAAAGTGCTTAAAAGCCAATAAGCACTTAAAATAAGCCAATCCAAACACCCTCTAAAATAGAGTTTGATTCTTATATATATAAATAAATACAAGCCCATGTGCATATGTGTATGTATTTCAATTGGTCTTCATTAAGAAATGTAAAAAACTTCATCAGGAAAAGCGAAGTAAAATTATATTACTCATTTATCTAGACGTACATGCATCTATAAATTGTTGTCGATCGAGAGAGAGAGAGAGAGAGAGAGAGAGAGAGAGCAGTATTATGGGAGAGTTTCACTTATCAAAAGAAAAAAATATTATGAGAGAGCCGATTATCAAGAGAAGGATTTTTACTTTTTCTTTCAGAGGGATACAAGGTTATTAAACATAAAAGTCTGTCTCAGTAGTTGAATCTCTAACATAAGTAATCCATTACAGACTGAATATTCTCCCTTTAAATCTGAGAACCGTGTCACTTTAGAAGTCGATAAATGTTTATAGTGTCATGGGAAGAGGTGAAGTTTGGGTTCTTGCCAACTTGCTTCTAAAGCTTCATTTTTATGTCGTCTTATCTTTTTTGTTGGAGATGTATTTGCGATCCATGGTTAGTTCAATCTTCTTGATTGTTGTAAAAACAATTGAGGAATGTTGTGTTGCCAGATCTTCTCTGCCCTCATGAACAAAATAGCATCTCATTTTGTAATATCCTGAACTCCTACAAATTATTGAGGACCAAAAAGCTCTTTGGATCGGCGAGGAACACCTAACGCGGAGGATTTATTTTCTATATATCATAATTAAAATTCAGGTTATTCTAATTCATATGTTGGTCTTGAAAGTGCACACTTGGTGCTAAGCAATTATTTTAAAGGAAAAAGCTCAACGAAAATTTCAGGTTATTCTAATTAATATGTTGGTCTTGAAAGTGCACACTTGGTGCTAACTACTAAGCAATCATTTTAAAGATAAAAGCTCAATGAAAGGTTTTTAACCAATCTTGAGATAAGGTGAATGCCTTTTGGAACTTCTTTTGTTATGATTACTATAAAATCCTAAATACATTTTATGTAAAGGGAGAAGTAGAGAAAAAGAAGAAAATAAACAGATAAAGTAGAGAAGCTGGGCAGAACATTCAGAAGAAAAAAAAGAAAGAAAAATATTTTGTAAATTAGTAATTAAAAAAGATGATCTGCAAACTTGAGCAACCAATACCCAAATACAGATACATCAATGCAAAGTAAATTTTCAAGGAGAGTTTGGGTTTCAACTAAGCTCATCCCTAGCATCGTTGAGGCAGTTCGGTTACACCTCAACTTGAGATGCACCTGAGCTTTACATTTTATAGCATTGGTGTTAAGGTGGTTTTAGGTGGATGTATAATAACCTCTTTTTCTGAATTTCCCTTGGTTTTTCCTTTGCATGTTTGGATAATGGAGTGTTTCGTATTGTTTTATTTTATCTTCTATTCTCCATTCATTCTCTAAGAAGAAAATGTATTGCACAAAGGGATTGGTGGTAACTTTAAGGCCCTAGGTAAGCTCGAGGTTAGCTTGTCAGGGTGAATGTAAGTAGTGGATGTAGCTTTTCTTCTTAAGTGTCTTAGTTCATAGCTGCCAGAGTGTACCATCACTTTTCCTTTAACTTGCAGTCACAAGTTCTTTTTTTCTTTTTAGTACCATCTATGACTAGCAAAGCACTCACAATAGCAGAGTTTCACATTTGATGACCTATAGGTCACAGGTTTATGTGGATAATCACAGGGGAAGACTACATATGGTGTACGCTCACTCTCCTTTCTCCTTCACCTACAAGAGAGCACTCATGCACGGGATAAGCTCTTTTCAATGTCCTATCCCCGCACTATTAGTACATCTCATCCCTATCAAGTGTATCTTAAGACTATGACCAAGTTTTGCTTCCTATTTGCTTTCCTCATCTCCACCTCCAGAACTATACGCTATTCACCTTTATCTCTCTTATTACCATTTCCACCATCTACCAGTCCTTGCAAAGTATCCAATTAGCAACCTGCCCAAGGCCTTGCCACAATTTCTTATTGTTGTTGACTCCCCCTTCCAAAGACCACCTTTTTCACTTCCATCATCTTCAGTGTGTACCTTGGCACAGTGGCGGAGGCAGGATTTTCACCAAGGGGTTCAAACTATGAAGAGGTAAACACGCGAAAATTACAGGATGAAAAAACGGAGCGGGGTGTGGGGGGAAACTAACCTAACCCGCTAACTCCCCTTGTCATGCCCCATTTAGTATTTTTTCCTACTTTTGTCCCGCTACATCTAGCGCTTCTTAGAATTTCTTGTGTTTTTCCTTTTCACTTTGCACGTTTACTTAATTTTAAACTTTTTGATTTTTTTGTGCCGAGGGTCTATCGGAAACAACCTCTCTACCCCATAAATGTCGAGGTAAGGTCTGCGTAAATACTACCCCCCGAGACCCCACTTTGTGGGATTAGACTGGGCATGCTTTTGTTGTTGTTGATTTTTTTCTTTTGAATAAGTGTCCTTTCAATCATATATTACTTTGAAAATCATTAAGGTTCTTGAAAAAAATGTGTAATAATTGAATTACTAATATTATTATACATACTACATATATATTCAATACTCGATAAAAAATAAAAGGGAAAAGGTTAAAATATACCCCTCAACTTTGCGATTTAGAGCAGATATACCTCTCGTTAAAAAAAAGTGGTGCATATATGCCATTACACAAATGATGCAAATATACCCTTTTTGCTGACGTTTTTAAAAAAAAAATCATTTAACGTATTTTTAATTAAAAAAATACCATGTGGCTTTAAAATAAATCTACTCATTTTTTTAGTAGAGTTATTTTATTAAGGGCACGTGGTAATTTTTTTTCCTGGTAGGTTGGGCCTGGTTCGTTTAAGAAAATGGGTAGACTTTTTTTTAAAGCCACGGAGATTTTCTTTAAATGAACCAAACCTGACCCACCAGGAAAACAATTACCACGTGGCTTTAAGAAACTAAGTCTACTAAAAATAATGGATAGATATATTCTTTTTAAAGTCACGTGATATTTTTTTAATTAAAACATAAGTTAAATGATTTTAAAAAAAAATCTGTCAGGGTATATTTGCACCATTTGTGTAGTGGCAGGGGTATATTTGCACCATTTGTGTAACGGCAAGGGTATATATGCACTACTTTTTTAACAAGAGGTATATCTGCTCTAAATTACAAAGTTGAGGGGTATATTTGCACCTTTTCCCAAAATAAAATAACAAAAGTGCTCAATAAATGATGGTATCATAATTGATAAGATTAACTGCTCAATATAATGGGAACAGAAATTTCATTTTAACGATAGGGTACAAGTAGTTAGGACTAACCCAAAGAGCTAGCAACAATTAGTTTTCTAAGATAGAATCAGTTAGTTAGGACTAAATGTGCTCCATTATTTGAAAGATGAAGGATTATTAGTGCTCCACCTCCATTGTGCCTTAAAGATAAGAGAAGATAGACTTTGTATCATAATGCGCATCTTGTGCAATTCTTTTCACACAAAGATAGACTTGATCCTGGGACGTTGGCGAAATGTTGAACCCCCTTAACCACTGAACCAAGCTTCTCAACTTTGACAAGGGGGTTCATTATAAAATATATATTCGTTAAACTCAAAGTTGGCCTTACATATACAGTGTAATTTTCCAGTGAAGGGGGTGAATCCCCTCGGCTCCACCTAGCTCCGCCCCTGCCTTGGCAAGGAGCTAGTACATTTATGGATATCTTATGTAGGTAAGGTGCTCAGCTAACATAAGAAATATCAATAGAGATGTCTCATAATTTTTTAAGTTAATGCAGATTGTTCTGGTAAGGTGTCTAGGTGCTCAAGTCAAAGCATTTCACTTAATATTGGCAGGATTCTAGGTCTTGTAAGTTTAAAATCCTTTTTCAATCTCTGGGATTATCCATTTTATTCATTAGCTGGTATTGGAGCAGAGAAAATAATCATATAAAAGCAACTTAAACTATCTCAAGGTCTACGAAACAATCACCTTCTTTGTGTGAAAAGAATTGCAAAATGATAGATAAATAGTCTGCATAGTCTAATAGTTGAAATGAAACTTTCTTTAGCAATGTTCCGTAATGTGATATTAAGATGTTACTCAATGACAACTTATCCCAAAAAATTTAAAATAAAGATGTGCACCGACAGTCATGTATTATACTTATATTTTAATCCTGTTATACCTAGATATTGAAGACTCATGAAAATAGTTTAATTTTTACCATTTAAGAACTTGATAATGAAGTGGCTTACTATTCTCTCTCTGTTAAAGGAAAGGGAATCCAGGAATGAAGAGGTTGTGCGTGAGCATGTAAATCTTACGCAAGAAATTTCAAGTGCTAATTCATATGCCAGACAGTTAGCAGAGCAGATGACTTTAGCCAAAGCTTATGTCGTTATAGCAAAAGAGCACAAGAATCTTCATCTTGCTTGGGAGCTAAGTTCAAAAATAAGAAGTTGTCAATTCTTACTCTCAAAGGCTGCAATGAAGGAAGAGCCCATTTCTCTGAATGAAGCAGAACCAATAATACAAAGTCTATCTTCTCTTATCTTTAAGGCACAAGATGCGCATTATGATATTGCAACCACTATGATGACAATGAAATCACACGTTCAAGCTCTAGAAGAGCGTGCTAATGCCGCGTCTGTCCAAAGTATGATGTTTGGACAGTTAACAGCTGAGTCCCTGCCCAAGAACCTGCATTGCCTTGAAATCAAGCTCATGGCTGATTGGCTTGTGAAGAAGTCACTGCAGGATTTTGCTGATGAGAGGAAAAACTCCCCTCGATTAGTGGACAATAATTTGTATCACTTCTGCATATTTTCAGATAATCTGTTGGCAATTTCAGCAGTTGTTAACTCAACTGTGTCCAATGCTGAGCACCCTAAGCAGCTTGTTTTCCATATTGTAACAGATGCAATACACAATGGAATGATGCAGGCTTGGTTCCTAAATAACGACTTCAAAAGTTCTACAGTAGAAGTGCAGAATATCGAAGACTTGACTTGGTTGAATTCATCTTATTCTCCAGCTTTAAAGCAGCTGAGAGAAGTAGACTCCAGGAACTATTACTTTGACGGGTCTCAGGACACAAGTATTGAGCCGAAGTTCTGGAATCCAAAGTATATCTCCTTGTTGAATCACCTTCGCTTTTACGTACCTGAGATCTATCCCCAGTTAGAGAAGATAGTCTTTCTTGATGATGATGTGGTAGTTCAGAAAGATCTGACACCTCTCTTTTCATTGGATTTGCATGGAAATGTGAACGGGGCAGTGGAAACTTGTCTTGAAGCATTTCATCGTTATTACAAGTATCTCAATTTCTCAGATCTACTCATAAGCTCGAGGTTTGATCCCCAGGCGTGTGACTGGGCATTCGGTATGAACGTTTTTGATCTTATGGCATGGAGGAAAGAAAATGTTACTGCACGATATCATTACTGGCTAGAACAAAATGCTGATAGGACACTTTGGAAGCTGGGTACCCTTCCACCCGGACTGTTAGCTTTTTACGGATTGACAGAGCCACTTGATAGGAGATGGCATGTATTAGGATTAGGTTATGACCTTAATGTTGACAGTCGCCTCATAGAGAGTGCAGCAGTAATTCACTTCAACGGGAACATGAAGCCATGGCTTAAGTTGGGCATTACCAGGTATAGACCTTTGTGGGAACGGTATGTAAATCTGACTCACCCATACCTTCGGGATTGCGCCACACATTAAATTGCTATAGTTTTCATTCTTAGAAGTATTACAATTGTATTTTTACATCATTGTAGAGTGGAAAGTACAAAATTTTGGCCTTGAAAGGAGTATTCTTTCAGTTTTATTAGCATGAAAGAGGAAAATGATTATTACCTTACAGTAGAAGCGAGCATGCATCAAGCTCTGGGTTTAGAGAAAACAACTTTTTGGTTCTGTCTTTACATATGATAGAAAAAATGTTCCTAGCAATTCTCATTATGATCTTTCAGCTCATCTGATTATGTCCAGTTGACCCTTTATTTTTTATTTTTTGTGCGTCGTTCAATACATGAATCCAATAGCATTAGTTACTGTAACATAAACTATAACATATCTTAAGGGTTTTTATAGCTAAATATGTTGCATCCAGATGACTATTGGTTCTTTCTTGACCATCTCTATGTACCGGTGTCACGATCCCAAACTCCCAATTGTGCCGTGAGGGCACCTACCTAACCCGTAGGCAAACACAAATAACAATCATATGAGTAAACGGAATTAAATGCGAAAATAAAGGAGTACAAGTGATAAATAACAAGTCTTAGAATATAAATACACAGTCTGAAGAAAATCCCAAAAATGATCCAGTAGTTATGAGTATCAAGCTCTAAATACTGAATACAAGTTTGGATAATGAAATAACAATACTGTTTGAAGGTAACAATACATTATAGTCTGAGAATAACAAGAACAAAATATAAAGGTAGAATGGAGCTTCAGTGTCGGGGAAGAAGCTGCGGCTCACCCTGGACTCCAATACTCTGATGAGGGGATCAAGCTACTCCGGTATCGCCTCCTGGCTCAGTACCTTCACATAGAGTGCAACAAGCGTAGAGTGAGTACGAAAAACACGTGTACTCAACAAGCATCGTCGATCGACCCTAGATATAACGGTGGCGAAGACTGGCACCTTCTGATACTTCTCTCTATTAATTAGTTACTTAAGGAAAGAATAAATCAGTTAACCAACCTACAATAAGCCTACAGTTCAGTTAAGCATAAGTACTCTCAAGTCACACATCACACAAGTCCAACCTAAACCCCGTTCAGGGTATCTAGATCCCTCAAGCTTCTCTACTCCAGTCTCACAACAAAATTAACATAAGCTAACAACATGCAATTAGCATAATCAATTTATCGGTGTTTATCAGTCTTGATCAAGTATTTAGACGAGGTGTAGAGTGATGAATGCATGACAGTCAAATCAGAATATCACATCAATGGCTACAAGCCCAAGTAAAACAACAAACATACCAAATTAAGACGACTCTTGCACCACACATCGTGGCCCGTAGGCTAATCACATAAACTCCTTCACTTGCTCTATATTAGTTCATTCATTACCCATTTAAGTTTACCCGGTACCCGTATTAGTACTCACCACCTCACTGATACAAGACCCCCAATTTTCCATTACTCCCCTTAGTTTATTACATAGCATACCAACACATAAATGCTACACTAGAGTCTAGAAAGTCTCAATTTGCCTGATATAACCGAAGACTCATGCAACTGCCTTTTCTTTTCATCGAGCCTCCTTACTAGCCCACTCTGAGCAATTACATCGAGTACACGAGATCACGGTCTAACATTACCCATAATCCCCCAAGCTAGGTTACAAAGGAACCCCGGGCCCACGCTATCAAAATACTAACTTTCCTACTCAATTAGTGCTAACACATGCTAGACATTCATAATCTCAAGTTAGTTGAATAGCAAAGTCCCAAAGGATCTCCCATTTCATGAATTAATAAAAAGCCCCAATTCTAACCCTAGAATTTCTCCCAATTTCCAAAAGGATTTATAACATGAAATTGGTCTAATGATCATCATCTACTAGTTAAATACAACACTAGTTTAGAACATAAGCATCAACGAATCAATAATCAATCCCCAATCCCTCATTACCATTCTTTTATTCTTCACAAAGTATTTCTACCTTTTCTCCACGTAATAAACATACTTAGGATGTAATATACTAGTTCAAATTAATGGAACGGAGAAAAGTTACCTTAATGATGAAAACCTTTTGAATTCTCCACTATCTTACTGCCCAAGCTCGAGTTCCTAGGAGGAAATAAATGTGGGGAATGAAATGAATTCTAGGTCTAACTTTACATTATATCAACATAGTAGTCCGCTTTGGTGGATTCGATTCTACTGAGGTGGACCCACTCTAGCGGAAAGCCTATCCGCTGGGGCAAAGGTCACTTAAATCTCGACTTTCACTGAGGCGCACACGCCCCACCGATGAACACATCCGCTACGACAGATCCTAGGCTGAAAGGGGAATCCGCTGAGGTTGACCCACTGAGGTGGACGACTGGCCGCCGGCGCGGACACTAGCAAACAACAACAATCCAAACTTATCGATTCCTCCGTCAACCACCCAAAACACTATCGGGACTTCCCGGACACAAACCAAACATGCTACCCCATCAGAAATCACATTCCAAACCAGCTTGTGTACTCAAATTTCTCGAAAAAGGTCTCTAAAGATCGAGTTTTACTAAAGTCAACACTTAAGTTCTAATTCCACAATTTTACAAACTAAGCCCCAAAACACACCGGACTGTCTTGGGACCCGAACCAAAGGCTTGACTAAGCCATAGTTTACCCAAAAGTCAACTATGGGTCAAACTCTTCTAATTTCTTAACTTTGGATTTCTCAAACTTAACGAAATGGGTCTGAAACCTAACTGATCACCTTACAAACAATCACGTAAATACCAGGGAAGGGTAATTTAGGGGTTTCTAAGAAAAGACAACAAAATGACTTTTTGAGTCGTTACATCAGGTACCACTTAAATATACGTTCGTCCTTGAACGGTGAAGAAAAAGAAATACATGGGCTCTCAAATAGCTCGGGGTAGTTAGCCCGCATATCGGACTCGGTCTCCCACGTAGCCTCCTTCATTGGACAATTCCTCCACTGCACTTTCACGGAAGCTATCTCTTTGGACCTCAACTTTCTGACATACCTGTCTAGAATAGCTACATGCTCCTCCGCGTAAGCTAGATCCTGGTCCAACATACCGAGTCCCAACTAATCACATGAGAATCATCGGGAACATACTTCTTCAACATCGACACATGGAACAACGAATGCACACCAGATAAACTAAGAGGTAAAGCCATCTCATAGGCTACCTCACCAACTGTGTCTAAGATCTCAAAAGGGCCAATAAACCTCGGGCTAAGCCTGCCTTTATTCCCAAATCTCATCACACCTTTTATGGGTGAAACCTTTAGTAATACCCGCTCACCAACCATAAACTCCAAAGGACTAACTCTCTAGTCAGCATAACTCTTCTGTCTACTCTAGGTGGTAAGAAGCCGATACTGAATCAATTTAACCTTATCCAGTGATTCTCTCAGAAGATATACCCCAAGGTTGAACGGGGCCATCTCAATACTCGAATAGTAACTATTTATGTAAGCAAACCCCGCCAAGGGTAAAAATTGGTCCCAGTGACCCTAAAATCAATCACACAAGCTTACAATATATCCTCGAGAACCTCAATAGTCCACTCAGACTGGCCATCAGTCTGACGGTGAAAAGTTATACTAAGATCCACTCTAGTACCTAACTCCTTCTGCATGGACCGCCAAAAGTGAGAAGTAAACTGCATATCCCGATCAAAAACAATAGAAATGGGCACCCTGTGCAATCAGACTATCTCTCTAATTTAAATCTTGGATAACTTCTTAGAATTATAGGTAGTCTAAATTGGAATGAAATGGGCAGATTTGGTCAACCTGTCCATAATGAACCATATAACATCAAACATGCCCAAAGTATGGGGCAGTTCTACCACGAAATCCATGGAAATCCGCTCCCATTTCCACTCGGAAATGGGCATCCTCTGAAGTTCACCACCAGGCCTCTAGTGCTCGTACTTCACTTGCTGGAAATTCAAACATCAGGACACAAACTCTATTATATCACTCTTCATCCTACACCACCAATAATGTTGTCTTAAGTCACGGTACATATTCGTAGCCTCTAGATGGATGGAGTACTTTAAACTATGGACCTCCTTCATGATAATCTAGTCAAGTCGCCCACTCTAGGAACACAAATTCGACCATTGATCCTTAAAACACCATCACTATCAATCACTGCCTCTTTTGCCTCTCCCCGCAACACCTTGTCACGGATTATGCACAACTGAGTATTATCAAACTGCTGGGATCGAATCAGCTCTAACAAGGAAGATCGTGCCTCTACACAAGCTAATACCATACCAGGCTCAGAGATATCAAGTCTAGCAAACTGATTTTCCAAAACTGAACATCCATAGCCATAAGATGCTCCTCCATATGTAACATAGCCATGCTACCTATGCTTGCTGCCTACTACCACATTTGCTTTGCCTGGGTGATACAAGATAGTCATATCATAATCCTTTATTAGCTCTAACCACCAACACTGTCTTAAATTAAGATCCTTCTGGTTAAACAAGTACTGAAGACTACGATGGTCGGTGTAAACCACACAATGCACACCATAGAGGTAATGTATCCAAATCTTCAAAGTAAACATGATCGCTGCCAACTCTAAGTCATGGGTGGATTAATTCTTTCATGAACTTTAAATGCCTCGAACCATAGGCTATGACGTTCCTTTTTTGCATCAACACACACCCAAGACCTACTCCAGAAGCATCACAATACACAGTAAAACTCTCTCGCTCGACCAACAATGTCAAAATAGGAGCGGTAGTTAGTAAGGCCTTGAGCTTTTGAAAGCTTGCCTTACAAGCATCAGACCACTCGAAATGCACCTCTTTTTGAGTCAATCTAGTCAATCGAAGCTGCAATAGATGAAAATCCCTCTATGAATCATTGATAATACCTTGCGAGTCCAAAAAACTCCAAACATCGGTAACTAAAGCACGCTGCATCCAATCTCGAATCGCCTCAATCTTCTTGGGATCCACCATAATACCATCCTTAGTCACTACATGACCCAAGAAAGCTACCGAACTAAGACAAAACTCGCGCTTCAAAATTTTTGCATAGAGTTGCTTCTCCTTCAGAATACCAAACACGATCCTCAAAATGATGCCTATGCTCCTCCTTGCTCCGCGAGTATATCAAAATATCATCAATAAACACAATCACAAATGAATGGAAGTAGGGTCTGCGCACCCCATTCATCAACTTCATAAAGGCTGCAGTGTATTGGTCAACTCAAACGACATCACCAAAAACTCATAATGTCCATATCTGGTCTGGAGCGCTATCTCAGGAACATCCTTAGCCCTGGTCTTCAGTTGATGATAGTCGGGCCTTAGATCAATCTTCAAAAATAATAAAGCACCCTGTAGTTGATTAAATAAGTCATCAATGCGCGAAATCAGATACTTGTTCTTGATAGTTACCTTGTTCAGCTTTCTGTAATCAATACACATGCGCATGGATCCATCTTTCTTTTTAACGAACAATACTGGAGCACCCCACGACAAAATGTTGGGCCGAATGAATCCCTTACTCAATAGATCTTTCAATTGTTCCTTAAATTCTCTCAACTCAGTCAGTGTTATCTGATATGGAGCCAAATAAATGGGCTGAGTTCCCGACTCTAAATCAATGCAGAAGTCGATAGCACGGTCCGATGGAGACACCTCTTCTCTACCATCTTCTGAGCTTTCAGAAATGAGATCACCCTTTTCAGATAATGACTAAGAGCACCCTTCCAAACTAACTGAGGAATACTAGACATGGTTAATGTGATGCTCTTGGCATAACAATCCAAGATAGCATGATACAGAGCTAACCATTCCATACCCAATATAGCATCAATGTCTACCATATGCAAAACTTTCAAAAATACCTGAGTATCATACCTATCAATGTAACTACACAACCCAAATAAGCCCGATCTACCACTACAGAATCCCCAACGGGTGTAGAAACATGCATAGGCATCGATAGAGATTCACATATCAAATCCAAATTCAATGAAAAGTCGGCAGACACATAAGAATAGGTAGACTCTAGATCGAATAAAATTGTAGTAGGTTGATGGCAAACTAAAAGAGTACCTATGATCATATCATCAGACTTCTCTGCCTCGGGTCTGCCTGAAAAAGCATAGAAATGGTTGTGATCACACCCACATTCACCATTTCGGCCGAACTGAGCACTGCCTAGACCCGTCTGAGGGCCACCTCTACCTCCATAAGCACCACCCATAGCTCCCTGAAACCCACATCTAGTCAGCAAACATGTTGTTCTAGCTCAAAAACTTTTATATTGTTTACCCTGTCTGAGTCTACGGCAATCCATCTTGACGTGCCTAAGATCCCCACACTCAAATCAACCTCTCGGAACTGTCGACGACTGAGAAGAAGAAGAACTGGCGCCCGAATGACCACCACGACTAGAGGGCCGATAAGAACTCGAGGCCACCTGCCCCGATCCATGAGAAGTACACACAGTCTGGCCTTTCTCTGATGTAGGCATAACAACAACAACTGATCTGGAACTTATATGGTGATGGCCTCCACTATAATATCCTCTGCCTCCAAATGAGGCAACTACATGAATGATGAAACGAGGCCTCTTGACTGATCTCTCATCATAATCCTTTGTCTGAATGAACTCGACCTCTCTCACAACATCAACAATCTGCTGGAAGGTGGAGCCTGTGGCAACCATCTATGCTATGATCAAACGAAGAGGACATATCAATCCCTCAGTCTCATAAGGTAGAATCATCAAATCATGGCGAGACAAGGCGTGGAAACGCGTCTCATACTCAGTCACAGACATATGCTCCTGGCGTAACCCCTTAAACTGAGCCCGTCTCCTCTCTCTGACACTATGAGGAATGAACTTCTCTAAGAAGATCTGGGTAAATAAAACCCTGGTAATAGGATGGGACCCTGCTGGTCTGGACTCAAGATAGGAACGCCACCACTGCTTGGCTGGGTCAACCATCTGAAAAGTAGTATAATCAACACCATCAACCTCTCATGACAGTTGATCAGAAACTCATATGCATCATCCTCGGGATCCCCATCATATCTAGGAGAATCCAACTTCCTGAACCTCTAGAACATCTTCTGCTCCTCAATGGACATGGTAAGCTGTGGAGCTGGAGGTGTAGCAAGACCAAGTATAGACACACCCAAAAACTGAGGAACTGTAGTCGATGCTGGATGAACCCTAGGTGTCTGAAATCCCGGCATAGCAGCATGGTCAGGAGTCTGTCCTCCGACCCTAGTATGAGATCCATCAAAAGTAACCGGATGGACACCCTGAGCGATAGACTCCAGAAAACTCATTATCTAAACCAAAGTCTCCTGAAGTACTAGTGTGGCAATAAAACCCGGAGGCATCTGATCCTGTCCAGACCTGTCAGCCTGAACCTGCTCATCCTCCTAATCAAAACCTACTCCTACAGAATAGCATCAAGCTCCGGAGACTCCACTCGGTCATGGGCCCGAGAAACTGCAAGTGCTCGACCTCGATCAATAACTCGAGGTCTACCTCTGGCTCTACCTCGCTTCCTGCCCCGTGCACCACCTCTGACAATGGGTGCTGGTACATGTGCGGGATCAGGATCTCCTCATGAGGTTGATCTAGTCCTCACCATCTATGAGAAGAATGAAACAAAGAAATTTTAGAATTCAATCATAATCAGTCTCACGAAAGAATAAAAGAATTGAAATTTCCTAAATGTCTTATAGCCTCTCGAAGATAGTTACGGAGCTATTCGTACCGATCCGCAAAACTCTACTAGACATCGCTTGTACTCATGAGACCATTAGCCTAGGGCTCTGATACCAATTTGTCACAACCCCAAATTCCCAATTGTGCCAAGAGGGCACCTACCTATCCTGTAGGCGAACCCAAATAACAATCATATGAGTAAACTGAATTAAATATGGAAATAAAGGAGTATAACAGAAATAATTAACAAGTTTTAGAATATAAATACATAGTCTGAAGAAAACCCCCTAAATGATCTGGTAGTCATGAGTACCAAGCTCTAAATACTGAATACAAGTCTAGATAATGAAATAACAATACTGTCTGAAGGTAACAATACATCATAGTCTGAGAATAACAAGAACAAAATATAAAGGTAGAATGGAGCTTCAGTGTCGGGGAAGAAGTTGCGGCTCACCCTGGACTCCAATACTCTGATGAGGGGATCAAGCTACTCCGGTATCGCCTCCTGGCTTAGTACCTTCACATAGAGTGCAACAAGCGTAGAGTGAGTACGAAAAACACGTGTACTCAACAAGCATCGTCGATCGACCCTAGATATAACGGTGGCGAAGACTGGCACCTTCTGATACTTCTCTCTATTAATTAGTTACTTAAGGAAAGAATAAATCAGTTAACCAACCTACAATAAGCCTACAGTTCAGTTAAGCATAAGTACTCTCAAGTCACACATCACACAAGTCCAACCTAAACCCCGTTCAGGGTATCTAGATCCCTCAAGCTTCTCTACTCCAGTCTCACAACAAAATTAAACATAAGCTAACAACATACCTTCTATCAGTCTAAAGATCACAAGTATAATGGAGTTCAGTCCAGGCACATACTGCATCAATTGCCTTTTAAGATATGTAAATGAATGCAATGCGGGATGATATGTATGAATGCAAGTGACCACAAATACCTAGTAGATACACGCTATTGCAGTAGCTATCACGTGACCCATGATGGACTCATGAGGTCCATATACCCATGCGATGAATCGACGAGGCGAGTGTTCTCGAAGAGAAAATCCTGGTGAAAAGATCCCATTGGATACCAACACGAGGGTTGAAGTGTCGTATCAGTCGTCACTCTCGTAAACATGTATCATATCCCTTAATCCGACTTCCCAAGTATAAATAATGTATGAATGAGATGGATATGAATACACCATGTCATTAGCATAATCAATTTATCGGTGTTTATCAGTCTTGATCAAGTATTTAGATGAGGTGTAGAGTGATGAATGCATGACAGTCAAATCAGAATATCACATCAATGGCTACAAGCCCAAGTAAAACAACAAACATACCAAATTAAGACGACTCTTGCACCGCACATCGTGGCCCGTAGGCTAATCACATAAACTCCTTCACTTGCTCTATATTAGTTCATTCATTACCCATTTAAGTTTACCCGGTACCCGTATTAGTACTCACCACCTCACTGATACAAGACCCCTAATTTTCCATTACTCCCCTTAGTTTATTACATAGCATACCAACACATAAACGCTACACTAGAGTCTTGAAAGTCTCAATTTGCCTGATATAGCCGAAGACTCATGCAACTGCCTTTCCTTTTCATCGAGCCTCCTTACTAGCCCACTCTGAGCAATTACATCGAGTACACGAGATCACGGTCTAACATTACCCATAATCCCCCAAGCTAGGTTACAAAGGAACCCCGGGCCCACGCTATCAAAATACTAACTTTCCTACTCAATTAGTGCTAACACATGCTAGACATTAATAATCTCAAGTTAGTTGAACAACAAAGTCCCAAAGGATCTCCCATTTCACGAATTAACAAAAATCCCCAATTCTAACTCTCAAGTCACAAATCACACAAGTCCAACCTAAACCCCGTTCAGGGTATCTAGATCCCTCAAGCTTCTCTACTCAAGTCTCATAACAAGGTTAAGCATAAGCTAACGTCATACCTTCTATTAATCTAAATATCACAAGTATAATGGTGTTCAGTCCAGGCACATACCGCGTCAATCACCTTTCAAGATATGTAAATGAATTCAACGCAGGATAATATGTATGAATGCAAGTGGCCACAAATACTTGGTATACACACGATGCTGCAGTAGTTGTTACGTGACCGATGAGTGACTCATGAGGTCTATATATCCATCTGACCCCATCAAAGACCAGCACAAGGGCTGAAGTGTCGTATCAGTCATCACTTTCATAAACATGTATCATATCCCTTAATCCGACTTCCAAGTCATTCTTAGTGATTTATCAGTAAACCAATACCAAGTTTATATAATGCATGAATGAGTGGATATGAATACACCATGCAATTAGCATAATCAATTTATCAGTCTTAATCAAGTGTTCAGACGAGGTGCAAAGTGATGAATGCATGATATCACATCAATGGATACAAGCCTAAGTAAAACATCAAGCATACCGAACCAAGCAGACTCTTGCACCTCTCATCGTGGCACGAAGACTAACCACATAAACTCCTTCACTTGCTTTATATTAGTTCATTCATTACCCATTTAAGTTTACCCGGTACTCGTATTAGTGCTCGTTACCTCACTAATACATGACCCCCAAGTTCCCATTACTCCCCTTAGTTCATTATATAGCATACCAATACATAAATGTTACACTAGAGTCTAGAAAGTCTTAACTTGCCTGATTATAGCTGAAGACTCAAGCAACCACCTTTCTTTTTTGTCGAGCCTCCTCATGAACCCACTCTGAGCAATTACATCGAGTACATGAGATCACGATCTAACATTACCCATTGTCCCCCAAGCTAGGTTACTGATTATTCTCTATATTAGTTCATTCATTACCCATTAAAGGTTACCCGATACCCGCATTAGTACTCGTCACCTCACTAATACAAGACCCCCAAGTTCCCATTACTCCCCTTAGTTTATTACATAGCATACCAACACATAAGCGCTACACTAGAGTCTAGAAAGTCTTAATTTTCCTAATATAGCCGAAGACTGACGCAACTGCCTTTTCATTCCGTCGAGCCTCCTCACTAGCCCACTTTAAGCAATTACATCGAGTACATGAGATCAGAGTCTAACATTACCCATAATCCCCCAAGCTAGGTTACAAAGGAACCCCGGGCCCATGGTATCAAAATACTAACTTTCCTACTCAATTAGTGCTAACACATGCTAAGCATTCATAATCTCAAGTTAATTGAACAACAAAGTCCCAAAGGATCTCCCATTTCACGAATTAACAAAAATCCCCAATTCTAACCCTAGAATTTCTCCCAATTCCCAAAAGGATTTATAACATGAAATTGGTCTAATGATGATCATCTACTAGTTAAATACACCACTAGTTTACAACATAAGCATCAACGAATCAATAATCAATCCCCAATCCCTCATTACCACTCTTTTATTCTCCACAAAGTATTTCTACCTTTCCCCACTTAATAAACATACTTAGTATGTAATATACTAGTTCACATTAATGGAAGGGAGAAAGGTACCTTAATGATGAAAACCTCTTGAATTCTCCAATATCTTACTACCCAAGCTCGAGTTCCAAGGAGGAAATAAATGTGGGGAATGAAATGAATTCTAGGTCTAACTTCAAATTAAATCAACACAATGGTCTGCTCTGACGGACTCGATTCCGCTGGGGCGGACCCACTCCGGTGGAAAGCCTATTCGCTGGGTCGAAGGTCACTTAAATCTCAACTTTCGCTGGGGCGCACACGCCGCAGTGAGGAACACATCCGCTATGGCGGATCTTAGGTTGAATAGGGAATTTCGCTTCGGTGAGCCAGACCTCCATTGTGGAGGACTCGTGGAGGCAGATGATTGGCCGCTGGCGCGAACACCAGTAAACATGAATGGTTCAAACTTATCAATTCCTTCGTCAACCACCCAAAACACTGTCGGAACCTCCCGAACACAAACTAAACATGCTACCCCATCAGAAATAACATTCCATACCTGCTCGTGCGCTCAGATTTCCCAGAAATGGTCTCTAAAGCTCGGGTTTGACTAAAGTCAACACTTAATTTCTAATTTCACAGTTTTACAAACTTATCCTTAAAACACACCGGGCTGCCTCAGGACCCGAATCAAAGGCTTGACTAAGACATAAACGTCATTCCAGAGCTAATGGAACCAATGAAACTACGAACAGAGCTCGTTTACCCGAACGTCAACTATGGGTCAATCTCTTCTAATCTCTTAACTTAGGATTTCTCAAACTTAACGAAATGGGTTTAAAACCTACCCGATCACCTCGGAAACTATGCCACCCATCCCTGGAAGTCAAAAGCAATCCAATAAATACTTGGAAAGGGTAATTTAGGGGTTTCTAAGCAAAGCAAACAAAATAACTTTTTGAGTCATTAAAATCAGTGGCATAATAATAAATGTAATTTTAGATTATGAATTTACTTTTGGTATGTGGGGTAAAGTGGAATAAGTATCATTGGAGAATACCCCTTAGATTGTAAGAAATTATAGGTAAATTTTTCTAAAGCTGCTACTGCTAGGATAGATGAAGGTCTCTAGTTCAGACACTTGTTGTGGGTGGGTTTAGGTTATCAACTCTTTGTTTTAGGAGTGAGATTTTTCTGTAACTATAAATCTCATTCATAAGAGAAGAAGAAATAAAAGTGGCACTTGAGCTAAGTTGTTGTATAGATCTCATCCGAAATGTATGATGCTCTTAAGGGTTTCTCTGATGATTGTGTAGGTTAGATGAATTTCCTAGTAAATAGATCAAATTCGAACACTGTTGTTGACACGGACTTGATCGCTCCTACCCAATGGTTCACTAATAGTACCGTCGTACAGCAGCAGCTCGCTCGACATGGCTGACTGGGATCCAGTGATAAATGACGTGATAGATTGTTTTTGGGCATGGAGATGTTCATCTTGTAGTGGTTATTTCTTTGCCAAAACATATTTATTGGTGGAAATGGATGCAGTGATAGCCGGGGTTGGAAAATGGACGGTTCAAATCGAATTCGAATGGATTAAAATGGGTTGAATCAATAAATCAATCATGATCAAACTCTATGGAAGTCAATTGTTTGGTTTAGTTGGATATTTTTGAAAGAAATTATATCATACGAATTTTTGAGTAATATATCTATAACCAAAAAGATCATTTTTTAGAACAATTGAAACCTATTTCATTTTTCTTTTGTATTGGTTGGTTCGGTTAATTCGTAGTACAACGTCTCAGTCCCGAATAAGTTGTGTTAGCCACATTAATCTTCACTCTCTATGTTTCTCCTTCTAACTCAACTTATATCATCATCACACTAAATAAAAATAAGAGTGAAAAATAAGTTAAGTATATAAATAATAATAATAATAATAATAATAGACTTAATTACGCACTCACTCCCTCCTCATCCCCATCTCTCTCTACACGCAAAAAATGATCTCCTACTTCGCCGAACCATAATCATCGGCCAATGTACCTGGATCTAAAAAATTCCTCCCAACAACGTCGCCGCAGCTGACGGTCGGCACAATTGGAAAGGACAGAGAGACAGAGAGTTCACCGGCTAGTGTACTACATTCGCCTAGATCTCAAAACATATCTCCCAACAATGCCACCGTCGGCGATCAGCACCACTGGAAATGATAGATGTCATGGAAGGAATAAAATGAAGAAAATGAGTTCTCGAAGATCTGGTGGCACCACCACCTTCTCTCTCTCTCGCTCTCTCTCTTTCTCAGATTTGGTGGTGGTGAGCATGGTGGTGGTGAGCATGGTGGTGTGGCTGGTGGTTTTTGTCGAAGATCCTCTGCTACTGCTGCTTCATCGTTGGTGGTATTGGAGTTCGCCGGAGAACGGAACTCCGACGCTGGCTGGTGGCTGCTGTTGCTCCGTCGTTGGTGGTGTTGGAGTTAGTTTTTGTATAATATTATATAATAGTGTATACACACCTCTTATATAGTACTATACATTTTATACACCCATATACATACTGTATCTGTTGTATAAAAGTGCAATTCTTATTCAAAATCAGTCCAAATCTATGTATTTTACCACTTATACAATATTTTATAATTGCCACTTATACAATATTGTATAATTGTGTATAAATATGATTAAGCGTGTATTTTCATGTATAATATTGTATAATTATTTTTAAGGTATATACCTACACATTATACACTTTCATACATCTATATACATGATTTACAATCTTTTGTATATAAGTGTATAACATTGTATAAAAATATTTTTGGGCTATATTTTTGCAATGTAAGTTTTATGCTATATTTTTGCAATGTAAGTCAGCTAAATGTACTTTTATGAAATTTTTCCATAATAATAATAATAATAACGATTTCCTATATCATCATTAAAATATAAATATATGAAAAGGTCAAGATACTCTTAGAAAATCAATATGATCAAAATCAATGTATTGAAAAGATTAAAACACAATCTTTTTCTTTCATTGTGTCATATTTTTCACTTCGATAAAGATTCTTCCATGACATAACACCCCGTTATCAATTCTTCATTTCAATAATTTGTTTTTAATTATATGAGCAACATCTTCTTGTATCATAACATTCTCTTGATAATGATCATCTAAATTATTTGCAGTGCATGTATTTGAAATTAATTCTACTTACCCGAAAACTCTTACTATCTAAAGTGTTTCTCCATAGTTTAAACTTTTGGCTGACATCCTCCTTTGTTTCATCAATTAACACAATAGCATCACCATATAATATACACCATGGAATTTCATCTTATTTTGTGTTAGTCAACTTATCCATAACAAGGGTAAAAAAGTAGGTGCTCAATATCGACCCTTGGTGGGGTAGAGCTACTATATGGGAACTACTTTGTATCCCTTACTATAGTTCTCACACTGGTGATGACTCCTTCATGGATGTCCTTTATGACAACTAAATATTTAATATGAATTTCTTTCCTCTCCATTACCCATCAAAGGACCTTTTTGTTGGATTTATACATCTATTTGCATTACTTCTTTATTTCAAGTAATGCAAAGAAAAAGAATCTTTGAGGGTCTCTTTTCATGTTCCCATTCTTGTCTTTTTTGAAATGCTCTTTATACCACATTGGTGGTGGAAAGTCCTTTATTTCTCTTTATATTGAAAAGTGCTTTATTGAGTTAGTAAATAGGCTAGAACAAGAAAGGGGCCTCGCACATATGTGAGTTGGGCTTCGTAGGCAAAACAGGTCAATTTTCCCCCCCCCCCACCTGCACGTGAGGTATACGTGAGGCCTAATTCAATTTCGGTTTGACAAAATATTTTTTTGCTATTTTTGAGCTTACCCGAAATTGTCTAAATTCATGCATCCGGATTAAAGTTCAGGTGTAGTTCTCATATCTGGATGTAGCTCTCCTACCTTCGAAGTCAGTTGTTACCGGTCAAGACTTATTGTTTCGAAACCGAAATTGTCTCGGTACTGGTCAAAGCTTATTACTTCAAAATCAATTATTGCAATGGTCATTATCCATAAATAAATTGAGTTAATGAAGATCTTTATTTCTCTGAATGTTAGAAGACATTTCAGATCTCAGCCTTTATTTTCTTAACGTTAATAGACGTTGCTAGACCTTGCCATCTACCTATAAATACCGGTAGAGACTTCACTTCTTATCACACAGAAAATTATATATTCTTCTTCAAAGGTCTTTTTCCTTCTTCTGTTTTCTGGGCAAATTACTTTATGCAAACTCCAAACTTTCAGCCACTAGTGCAAGTGTCTGGAAGTGCTATGGAGCCTTGGGGAGCGACCAAGATAAACGATTTGTACCGGAGTTGGTTCGAAATCACTTTCAAGGCAGTGGCTTGCCACGACACATCTGTGATTTGATAAGTTCTTACTGTTTTATTTCTTCTTATCAATATTGTCCCGTATTTCACCAACAATTTGAAAGCGATTTTGTACAATATTGATAAGATGGTTGTTTCTTTGAACAACACTCTTCCAGATTTATCAAAACTTGAGCCTTTAGATGGAAATAATTTTAAATGTTGGTCTTAAAAGCTTTTGATTTTCTTTGAACAATTAGAGTTGATTATATTTTATTTGATGAACCAACTGTTGTTCCAAATAATATTTCTAACACCACCAATAGTTCTGTTGCTACCGGTAGTACTACTGCTAATGTGGTTCTTGATGATGATGCTAAAAAGAAATTTGAAAAAGATAATAAAACTGTTAGAGGACATCTGCTAAACCATATGAATAACCCTCTATTTTATTTCTTTGTTACTAATAAATATGCTAAGGAAATTTGGGACAGTTTGGAAAGGAAATATGATATTGATGATGTAGGGAAGAAGAAACATGCTGTTGGCCAGTGGATTAAGTTCCAAATGGTTGACCATAAACTAATCATGGAATAGGTTCACGAGTATGAGAACTTGACTGATGATGCTCTTACCGAGGGCATGAATATGTGTGAGATTTTTCAGGCCAATGTTTTGCTTGAAAAATTCCCACCGTCTTGGAGTGATTACCAAAACCAACTAAAGAACAAGAAGAAGAATTTGAATCTTCAGGAACTAATTAGTCACATGAGGATTGAGGACGTCTCAAAGATAAGATGGACGTTCTTTCTTTTAATTCTGCTAAAGCTAACCTTGTGAAAACTTTCGGTACTGTTGTGAAAGATAGGTTCAAAGGCAAACAGAAGACAGTCCAAAAAATGGAAATGGAAAGAAGAACCACTTCAACAAGTTCGAAAGCCAAATTCAGAAGTCAAAGGGACATTGCTTCATTTGTGGAAAACTCGGTCACCGGGCTGCCTAGTGTTATCAAAGACAAGGGAAAAACTCAAAGAAAGAAGGACAAAGTGCTGCTCAAGCTAATCTTGCTACCAGAAATGAAGTGATTGCTATGGTGATCGTAGAGGCAAATTCGGTGGCTAATAATGCAGATTGGGTGCTTGACACAGGCGCTTCGAGGCATTTCTCTACTAACAAGGAGCTATTCCATACCGTTGAGGAGTGTACTGATGGAGAGTGTGTCTACATGGGTAACTCTACTACTGCTAGAGTTATGGGTAAAGGAAAAGTCATTCTTAAGTTAACAATGTTCTGTATGTACCCTCCATTCATAGAAACTTAGTTTCTGGAGCACTTCTCAACAAAGTCAGCCTTAAACTGATTTTTGAAGCTAATAAAATAATTATTTCTCATGGAGAAGACTTTGTTGGGCAGGTATATTCTAGTGGAGGTCTGTTTGTACTGAACATTGTTCAAGAGTCTATCAATAAAAATATTTCCAGTTCTGCTTACATTGTTGAGTCTGTGGATTTATAGCATGGTAGACTAGGTCATGTTAATATTGCTTCTATTAAAATATTTAACAAAATAGAATTAATTACTTCGATAAAAGTTGATGAATTTTCTAAGTGTCCTGTGTGTGTAGAAGCAAAGCATGCTAGGAAATCATTTAAACTTGTTACTAGTAGAAAAAAATAGAATTACTTGAACTAGTATATTAAGACTTAGTTGATTTCAAGAACACTGTTAGTAAAGGTGGAAAGAAGTATTACATTACTTTGGTTGATGACTTTTCTAGATACACTAAGGATGAGGCTGAAAGCATGTCTTTGAAATTTAAAGCTGAAATAGAAAATCAATTAGACAGGAAAATCAAGAGGCTTAGATCTGATAGAGGCAATGAATATAGTACTAATACTCTAGAAATCATTTTTGAGAAAATGGTATTATACACGAGGTTAGTGCTCCCTAGACTCCCCAACAAAATTATGTAGTTGAACGCAAAAACCGAACCCTTAAGGAAATTATGAACTCTATGCTTTTAAGTTCGGGTCTATTTGAAAATATGTGGGGAGAAACTATATTGGCTGCATGTTATATTCTTAATAGGTTCCCTCATAAGAAGTTAGACAAGACTCTATATCAGTTGTGGAAAGGGTTTTCCCCAAACTTGAAATTTTTGAAAGTGTGGGGGTGTTTAGCTAAGGTTGGTCTACTCAAACGGGTAAATGTAGGATCTAAAACTTTTGACACTGTCTTTATTGGTTATGCTCAAAATAGTATTTCTCATAGATTTATGTCTTTGAATGATTATTCTATTTGTTATAACGACTCAAAAGTCATTTTACTTGTCTTACCTTTAAATTCACAAATTACCCTTCCTGAATCTTTATTTGCTTGTTTGTGACTTGTGGGGAGGGGTGACATGATTTCCGCAGTGGTCGGGAAGGTTTTGGACTAGTTTTGGTAGGTTTGAGAAAAATACAAGTTAAGAGAATAGAGAAGTTTGACCTATAGTTGACTTTTGGATAAATATGCTCAGTTCATAGTTTCGTCAGTTCCATTAGCTCTGGAACGACGTTTAGGACTTTATGACTTAGTCGAGCCATTGGTTCCATTCTCGACACAGCCCGGTGAGTTTTGGGCGGTTTGGTTATAAAATTGTGAAATTAGAAATTAAGAGTTGACTTTAGTCAAACCTGAGCCTTAGAGACCCTTTCTGGGAGTTTTGAGTGCACGAGCGTGTCCGGAATGTGTTTTTTGATAGGAATGCATGTTTGGTTTGTGTTATTTGACTTTCGAATGATTTTCGAGGGTTTATTTAAAGTTGGAGAGAAAATAACAAAATTTGGTTTCTGCTATTCTGGTTTCCTTCTTTGCTATCGCGATGGAGGAAGCGCGATGGCGAGCCTTGGTGAAACCAGGCTCTCGCTATCGCGACGGTCAGGGTCACATTTGTGTGGGCACGCGCATGGAGGGGGGTGAGTTGCGGCGCTCCGCGATCTCCTGGTCTCGTTTGTGATCGCGATGAGTCCAGTGAGACCGGGTCGAGTTATCCCTTCGTGATTGAGAGTGGAGTCTCATGACTGCAAAGATGGCACTGTAGCAGCAGTATTAAAAAGCCCTAGATGGGTTTTTATACCTCATTCCCATTTTCCAAGTTCCTAAGCTCGACCTTTGTGACATTCAAGGTGTAGATTCCGGGTTCTTCATCTAGGTAACTTTTAAACCCCAATCTTAGTATATTCCATTGTTATAGGCTTGAATCCATGTTTTGGGAATGGAAAAAAAAGAATAGGCTTATGTTGAGAACAAGAGAGCTTTAATTGAGATTTGAGGGCTGGGTATTGGACTATTGTTATTCATATTGTTAATTTTTAATGAAATTGACTAGTAGATGTGAATTAATTGACCAATTTCATGCTTAACTTCTTTTTAAGAATTAGAGAAAATTTTAGGGTTTTGAATTGTGGATTTTGCCTTATCTTGAAATTAAGGACCCAATTAGGGTCCATTGTTAAATTAACTTGATATTATAACTATCTAGCATGCTATGATACTTTTTACGTTAATAAAGTTCGGGTCTTGATAATGTGGGCCCGGGGTTCCTTTGTAAACTAGCTTGGAGATTATGGATGTTGACTAGACCATAATCTCATAGAATTGATGTGATTGATCAGAGTGGGCTTGCGAGGAGGCTTTACGGAAAGGGAAAGCTACCACGTGACATATTCAGCTCTATCCAGGCAAGTTGAGACTTTTTAGAATGTAGTGTAGCATCACGTATTGCTGTGTGTTGAAATGAACTAAGGGAAGTAATGGAGATTTAGGGGTCCAATATTTGTGAGGTGACGAGCACTACTACGGGTACCGAGTGAACTTAATTGGGTAATTAATGAACTAGAATGACGCATGTAAAGGAGTTTATATGTTTAGCCTTCGAGCCATGATGTGCGATGCAAGTGTCCTCTTAGGTTGGTATGATTGATGTTTACTTGGGCTTGTAGCTAGTTGATATGATATTCTGATTGACTTTTCATGCATTCATCACTCCACATCTTGTCTTAACATTTGAATAGAAACTGATAAATATTGATTTATTGTTTATGCTGATTGCATAGTGTACGCATATCCATATCATTCATACATTCTATCATTGACATTGGTTTACTGATATATTATTGAGAAACGACTTGAGAAGTTGGGTTAAAGGATATGGTATGTGATTACAAATGTGATGACTGTTGATGACACTTCAACCATAGAGCTGGTATCCGATGGGATATTCCGGATGAGTATATGGACCTCATGAGTCCCTCATGAGTCACGTAAAGCAGCTACTGTAGCAGTGTGTATAAACCGAGTACATATGGCCAATGCATATATACATATCATATGCATTGCATTCATCCTTATTTTGATATGTAATTGATGTTGTGTATACTCGGTGTTGACTTCTGATAGACTACTTGATCTTGTGACTTGATAGAGGAAATATTGATATTTGTAATTGTTGTAAGGTTGAGTTGTGAGGCTTGATGGGACTAGACGCCTGATTATGGGGTTTAGGCTGAATCTTGTGCGAACTCGAGAATAAGAGAGGACTTGTACACTATTAAATCATAGATTTACTGTTAGGTTGGTTAATTGATTACATCATGCCTAAGACTAACTAGTAGAGAGCTATTGGAAAGTATCATCCCTCACCACCATTATAGCTAGGGTCAGTCGACAATGTTGTTGAGTACATATGTTTCACGTACTCACTCTAAGCTTGCTGCACTCTATGTGCAGGTACTGATCCAGGAGGTGACAGAGAAGTGGATAGAAACTAGATGAATAGAGATCGCTTGGAGACGTTAGGGTGAGCCGTCGATGCATTCACGGCCCTGGATATCCTTATCTACCTTTATCTTTCTTTCATTTACTTTCAGACTTGTATTCATATTAGAGCTTTGTACTCATGACTACCAGATCTATTTGGGGTTTCTTCAGACTATGTATTTAATTTAAAGACTTGCTAATTACTTCTCTTCTACTTCTTTAATTTTCCTCATTTATTTCTGCATGTTCTTATGTTGTTTGAGTAAGGTTCACCTACGGGTTTGGGTAGGTGCCCTCACGGCACAATGGGATGTTGGGTCGTGACAAATTGGTATCAGAGCATTAGGTTAATGGTCTCATGAGTAAAAAGGCCATGTCTAATAAAGTCTTGTGGATTGGTACGAAGAGCTCCGTACCTATCTTCGATAGGCTATAAGACATTTTGGAAATTTCAATTCTTTCGTGTGTTTCTATTGTGATTGAATTCTAAATCTTTTTGTTTCACTCTTTCTCACAGATGGTGAGGAAACGTTCTACAGTAGAAGGAGATCAGGATCACGCCCCTATTGTCAAAGGCGGTGCGCGGGGCAGGGGACGAGGTCGAGCCAGAAGTAGACCTAGAGTTATTGCCCGAGGCCGAGCACCTGCAGTTTCTCAGGCTCGTGATCGAGCAGAGTCTCTGGGGCCAGAGGCTATTCCGGAGGATGACAAGGTTCATATTGAGGAAGATGAGCAGGGTCAGGCTGGTGGGGCCTGATAGGATTAGATACTGCGAGTTTCATTTCCACGCCAGTATTACATGACACTCTGGTCTGTATGATGATCTTCTTAGAGACTATAGCCCAGGGTATTCATCCTACCACTTCTAATGCCTCTCATACTAGGGTTGGAGGACAGACTCCTGAACATGCTGCTATGCCATAATTTCAGACACCAGGGGTTCTTCTAGCACCTACTAGGGTTCCTCTGTTTCCCGGTGTGACTATACCCGGTCTTTCTACACCTCTAGCAGCATTGCCTATTATGCCTATTGCGTAGCTGAAGATGTTTGACAGGTTCAGAAAGTTGAATCCGCCTATATATGATGGGGATCTCTAGGATGACACATATGGGTTCTTGATTAGTTGACATGAGAGGTTGCACAACCTCAAACTAGTGAAGTCCCGGGGTGTTGAGTATACTATGTTTTAGATAGTCGGACTGACCAAGTAGTGGTGGCAGTCTTATTTTGAGTCTAGACCAGTATGGTCCCTTCCTCTCACTTGGGTTTTATTTACCCAAAATTTCTTGGAGAAGTTCATGTCTTGTAGTGTCAGATAGAGGAGACGAGCTAAGTTTGAGGGGTTACGCCAAGGGCGTATAACTGTGACCGATGTTGAGACATGTTTCCATGCATTTTCTCGCCATGCCTTAATGATTTTTCCGGATGATGTTGTGAGGGTGATGAGGTTCACCAATGGATTGGTAGTAAAAATGGTTGCCATAGGTTCCACATTCCAGCAGATCGGTGATATCGTGAGAGAGGCTAAGTTTATTCAGAGAGAGGATTGGGAGGAGAGAGCGGTCAAGAGGCCTTTTTTTAGCATTCATGCAGTTGCCTCGTCTGGAAGACGAGGACATTATAGTGAAGGTCATCATCATTCAAGTGCTAGAATTATCATTGCTATTATGCCTACATTAGAGGAGGGCCAATCTTCTCATACTTCTTATGGTTCAAGGCAGTTGACCTCGAGTTCTTATTGGCCCTCTAGCCGTGTGGGTCATGCTGGTGCTAGTTCTTATTCTTCTCAGTCAATAGTAATTCTGAGGGGGTGTTATGAGTGGTGACTTTGGGCATTTCAAGAGAGATTTCCCCAAACTCAGGCGTGGTGGACATCACCAGGGTTCTCAGGGTTCAGGATCTAAGGCAGCAGGGAAGCCGACTAGAGGTGGGTCCTTGGATGCTAGGGGTGGTTCTCAGGGCGGCAGAAGTGGCCCACAGACAGGTCGAGGTGGTGCTCAGTCCAGCCGAGGTGGTGGATGTGGGAGTGCTCATATCATGGCCATTTCTATGCTTTTCCAGGCAGACCCGAGGTAGAGGCCCTTGATGCTGTGATCACAGGTACTCTTTCAGGTTGCCATCGACCTACTACAATTTTATATGATCCAGAGTCTACCTATTCATATGTGTCTGCCTATTTTGCATTGAGTTTGGATTTGATGTGTGAGTCTCTAGCCATGCCTATTCGTATTTCTACACCTGTTAAGGATTCTATAGTGGTAGATTAGGCTTATTTGGGCTGTGTAGTTATATTGATGGGGTAAGATACTCAGGTAGACTTAAAAGTTTTGCATATGATAGATTTCGATGCAATTTTGGGTATGGACTGGTTAGCTCCGTAACATGCTATCTTGGATTATTATGCCTGGATCGTTACCTTAGCCATGCCTGGTATTCCTTAGTTAGTTTGGAAGGGTACTCCTAGATAGTATCCAAAAAGGGTAATATCGTTTCTTAAAGCGCAGAAGATGGTAGAGAAGGGGTGTCTTTCATAGTTGGCATATGTTCGTGATACTAGTGCTAAGACTCCTCATTTGGAGTCGGTTCTAGTGGTTCAGAAGTATCTAGAGGTGTTTCTTACAGATCTTCCTGGTGTTCTGCCGGACTGTGACATTGAATTTTGTATTGACTTAGAGTCGGGCACTCAACCCATTTCTATGGCTCCATATTAGATGGCACCTACCGAGTTGAGGGAATTGAAGGAACAATTACAAGATCTATTAACCAAGGGATTCATCCGGCCCAGTGTTTTGCCTTGGGGTGCTCCATTATTGTTCGTAAAGAAGAAGGATAAGTCTATGTGCATGTGTATTGATTACATGCAGCTGAATAAGGTGACCATCAAGAAAAAGTATCCTTTTGCGCGTATTGGTAATTTATTTGATCAGCTACAAGGTACTTCGTTCTTTTCAAAGATTGACTTGAGAACTGGTTATCATCAGCTGAAGTTCAGGGCTGAGGATGTACCTAAGACAGCCTTCCAGACCAGATACGGGCATTATGAGTTTCTAGTGATGTCATTTGGGTTGACGAATGCACCTGCAACCTTTATTAAGCTGATGAATGGGGTGTTCAGACCCTATTTGGATTCATTTATAATTGTGTTTATTGATGATATATTCGCAGAGCGAGGAGGTGCTGGGGCATCATTTGAGGATCGTGCAGGGTATTTTGAAGGAGAAATAGCTATATGAAAAGTTTTCAAAGTGTGAATTCTGACTGAGTTCGGTAGCTTTCTTAGGTTATGTGGTGACCAATGATGATATCATGGTAGATTCCAAGAAGATCTAGGCTGTTCAAGATTGGATTTGGCCTACTTCAGTTACTGAGGTTCGAAGTATTGTTGGCCTAGCAGGGTATTATCGACGATTCGTGGAGGAATTTTCATCCATTGTAGCTCTATTGACTAGGTTGACTCAAAAGGAAGTTCCATTTCAGTGGTCCAAGGATTGTGAGGTGATCTTCCAAAAGCTCAAGGCCTTATTGACTACCGCTCCTGTTTTGACCTTGCATGTCGATGAAGAGAGCTTTACAATGTATTGTGATGCTTTTGGAGTGGGTATTGGGTGTGTTTAGATGCATAAAGGGAAAGTGATAGCCTATAGTTCGAGGAAATTGAAGGTTCATGAAAAGAATTATCCCACCCATGACTTAGAGTTGGCGGCGATCATGTTTGCCTTGAAGATTTAGAGGCATTATCTCTATGGGGTGCATTGTGAGGTCTACACCGACTATCGTAGTCTTCAGTACTTGTTCAATCAAAAGGATCTTAATTTGAGACAACATAGGTTGTTGGAGCTCTTGAAGGATTATGACATGACTATCTTGTATCACCCGGGTAAGGCGAATGTTGTAGCGGATGCCTTGAGTCGCAAGGCGGTGAGCATGGGTAGCTTGGCTATGTTGCATGTAGGATAGCATCCAATTGCTATTGACAATCAATCTTTGGCAAATCGGTTTGTTAGGCTTGATATTTCAGAGCCTGGTAGAGTGTTAGCCTGTGTGGAGGTGCGGTCTTCTTTGTTGGAGCAGATTAGCTCCCAACAGTTCGATGATGTTCAGTTGTGCAAGATCCGTGACAAGGTTTTATGGGGAGAGGCGAAATAGTCTATTATTGATAGTGATGGTGTTTTAATGATAAAGGGTTGAGTCTGTGTTCCTAGGGTGGGTGACTTGACTAGATTGATTATGGAGAAGGCCCATAGTTTGAGGTACTCCATTCGTCCACGGGCTACAAAGATGTGTCGCGACTTGAAACAACATTATGGTGGTGCAGAATGAAGAGGGACATAGTGGAGTTTGTGTCCCGATGCTTGAATTGTCAACAAATGAATTATGAGCACCAGAGGCCTGGTGGTATGCTTCAGAGGATGCCCATCCCTGAGTGGAAGTGGGAGAGAATTGCCATGGACTTTGTTGTAGGATCGCCCCGTACCTTGGGCAAGTTCGATGATACATGGGTCATTGTGGATAGTTGACCAAATCTGCTCATTTTATTCCAGTTCAGACTACTTATAATTCAGAGAAGTTGGCCAGGATCTACATCCAAGAGATAGTCCGATTGCACGGGGTGCCTATTTCTATCATTTCTGATTGGGGTATGCAGTTCACTTCTCAGTTTTTGCGGTCTATGCAGAAGGAGTTGGGTACTAGAGTGGAGCTTAGTATGACCTTTCACCCTCAGACCGATGGCTAGTATGAGCGGACTATTCAGGTTCTGGAGGACATGTTGCGAGCATGTGTTATTGACTTTGGGGGTTATTGGGATCCATTTGTACCCTTGGCAGAGTTTTCTTACAACAACAGTTACCATTCGAGTATTGATATGGAACCATTTGAGGCCTTGTATGGTAGGAGGTGTCGTTCTCCAGTCGGGTGGTTTTATGCTTTTGAGGATCGACCTTGGGTTACTGATATTTTGAGAGAGTCATTAGACAAGGTTAAGTTTATCCACGATCATAGTCTTACATCTCAGAGCAGACAAAAGAGCTATGCAGATCGGAGGGTTCGTCCCTTAGAGTTTATAGGCTTAAATCCATATTTTGGGAATGGAAAAGAGGGATTGGCTTATGTTGAGAATAAGAGATCTTTAATTGAGATTGGGGGCTAGGTAATGGACTATTGTTATTGATATTGTTAATTAGCGATGAAATGAACTAGTAGATGTTAATTAATTGACCAACTTCATGCTTAAACCCTTTTTAAGAATTGGAGAAAATTTTAGGGTTTTGAATTGGGAATACCCAATTGGGGTCCGCTCTTTTCATATTCAAAAAAGGAAGGCGCCGCTTTAAATCAAGTAGCCTAGGTTCTTAAGAAATATTTTTGGTTTTTTGTAAAGCGATTTTTTAAATTAACTTAGTAATATGACTATCTAGTATGTTATGGTACTTTTTACATTAATAAAGTTAGGGTGTTGATAATGTGGGCTCGGGGTTCATTTGTAAACTAGCTTGGGGATTATGGGTGTTGACTAGACCGTAATCTCATATAATTGACGTGATTAATCAGAGTGGGCTCATGAGGAGTCTCTACGGAAGGGGAAAGCTACCACGTGACATCTTCAGCTATATCCAGGCAAGTTGAGACTTTCTAGACTCTAGTGTAGTGTACGTGTTTGTATGTGTTGTAATGAACTAAGGGGATAATGGGTGTCACACCCCAAACCCGACCTTGGATTTACATGCATCCGATGCTATGAACAACACTGAAAGTACCTTATAAGACATTTAAACAGTCATTCTAATTCGTTATCTATTTATAACCAGACGTATGAAGATTAAAATATGAACATGCTCAATTGAACAAAATCAACATAAGTCTAACATAGATATTAAATCTTAAAACGTAGCAAAACCTGGACAAGTCATACGAGACTTTAAACATCTACCCAAAATCTAACATCTATGGAGCTACTAAGATAAAAAAAAAAGAGTATCTAACTTCGGAACGCAAAAAAAAAGAAAGATAGGGCGGTGTCCCATGAACAAGCATGTTGTCTCACCTAGTGATCTAGAAAGCAACAAGTTCTCCTATGCGATATGCGTATCACGAACCAACTCTTCAACATTATCGGGCATCATAAAAAACAACAATGGTATGCCTGAGTACTGGGTACTCAGTGAGTGTCTTTGGAATAATGGTTAGTATAACATAATAATATAAGAGAGATGGATAAGTCAGTGTCAACTAAAACAATTTGAAATTCAGAAATAGGATCAATCATCAACTTAATAAAACCGTTAATGGAAATCATTTAAGAAGAAATAAATCAACTTTAAGTCATTATGTAGTTTATCACATTTAAGTCTTTTCCATCATGAATTTAAGATCCTCAACAAGTCACTCTCAGACAACCAAAGTATAACACATGCTAATACATGCCCCAAATCAGTATAACAAAGGGATGTACATTTAAGGTTCCCTAAACTGCATAGAAGCACCACATCGGGGTTGTTAACCCAAATGACTACTCTTCCTCTCAAATAGCTAGGCAAATACAATACCGGGGTTGCGAACCCTCGATGGACACTCTTCCTCCCGAGTAGCTAGGCTAACCCCACTAGGATTTATAGTGACTACCCTTCCTCCCAAGTAGCTAGGCCAAATACAAACAATAGAATCATGGCAATAATAGCCGAATCGCAATCAGAGCATGGAAGTCGAATAGTTCATCATGAATTATATTCCTCATCCCATTAGTAGGGTTACATCAATCCATTAATAGGTTTAGAAACAATGTTCGAAGTTCAATGCTTTATAAACCAGTTTCAACAATCATTTGATAGTAGAAATCACGAATACACACACACACACACACATATATATATATATATATATATTGTATGATACACCTAAGATTCCATGAGAGCTTGTCCCTCATGCACATGAAACCTTGCCAAGAAACCAATTTAAAGATTGCAAAAGTATGTTAAAAAAGAGAGATACCTCAATTCCTGCTATAACGCTACCAAACATGTTTTCCAAGGTTCCAGAATCACTATACAATTGATTACGATAATAAGATTAGAACTTAAACCTTTTTTCTAGAATTACCACCCTTATTGAAAACTAGGGGTTTTAAACCAACATTCATGTTCTTCCTTTCATAAGATTTACACATGTAATAGCCCACACTAGTCTCAATTCATTCAATAAACACTATGATAGGTTAAGTTCTTACCTTTATTGAGATTTCTCCAAAAGTCTTCTTCAATGGTTCTTCCTTTGATTTCCAAAAATCTATGGATTGGAATGATAATCTAGTGCTAATCCTTGTTGTTTTGATGTGTTTTAATCATAGGATTGTTAAGAACTCACCTTGTAGGGGTTGAAGAAGTTCTAGGGTCTTTTCTTCTCAAAATGTCAGCCAAGAATGAAGTGGGATTGAAAATTTAAGGAAAATCCCATTTTAAAACACTTTCAGCGAAGTTGAGATTGTTATGTCGCATATGCGGTCGCATATGCGGTCGCATTATGAGTTTGCGGCCGCACTCTGGTCACATATGTGGACCAGAAACATTGTAAAATCTTCCTGAAATGCAGAGTGATTTTGGGGCGCCGCATTTGGAGTTTGCGATTGCATTCTCAGTATGCGGCCGCATTCCAGTCAGTGTCCCAAACATGCTTTCATGTTTTAAAGTGTCCCAAAATAGATGTTTTCTCAAATTCCTAATGGATCTTCACATAATCAGGATAACAGTCAGGACTACCAAAAATATAATTGATTCTATCGAATCTTACGGACCCTACTATTCATATTGATCTTAAAACAACTATTTTCACCCAAACTCATCTCGATAGGAATTCATATGTCTAAAGTGTCATATTAACACTTACTTAACCCATTCACACCTAATCCGGATTTACAGAGTGTTACATTATCCCCCCTCAAGATCATTCGTCCTCGAATGAGAGTCATGGCCTAAGATTTTTACTAAACCTCAAGTCTTAAAAAATTTTGCTAAAGTTTCTTGTATTGCAAGTTGTCTCAAAATGAAACTCAGTTCATACTCTATCAATAACCATATGGTCTTCATAGGGACTCCCTATGACTACCCCAAACAAGTCTGCATGAAAATAAGGGATTTACAACTTTAGGCTGAACTATCGCAAACATTCAACAACCTGAAGATTCAACACATACCTTGAATAGGGAATAAGTGAGGGTATCACTTCTTTATGTCTTCCTCTACTTCCCAAGTCGCTTCTTTGGTGTTATGGTTTCGCCACAGGACTTTAACTGAAGCTACATCTTTTGTTCTCAACCTCATTACTTGTCGATCTAGGATCTCCACATGCTCTTCTTCTTAAGACAACCCTTCATTGAATTCAATAGCTTCATGAGTCAGGATATGAGAAGGATTAGGTTTATACAACATCAAAATGTGAAACACAGGATGTACCATAGCTATCCCAGATGGTAATTTCAACTCGTAAGCTACCTTCTCAATTCTTCTCACAATATCATAAGGACCAATAAAGGGAGGACTAAGCTTCCCCTTTTTACCAAACCTCATCACTCCCTTCATCGGTGACACTTTTAAGAATACCTTATCACCAATAGAAAACTCAAGCTCACGACGCCTCATTTCTATGTAAGAATTCTGTCGACTCTGAGCTGTCTTGAGTCATTGGATAATGAGCTTCACCTTCTGAATTGCTTCATTAACTGAGTCGGGACCTAATAGTTCTATTTCAGTAGGTTTAAACCACCCGATTTGAGATATAAAACACCTCCAACAAAAAGCTTCATAAGGAGCCATTTGAATATTTCCTTGATAATTGTTATGTACGCAAACTCTACAAGAGGTAGATGTTCATCCCAATTACCTCCAAAATCAATAGCACATGCTCTCAACATGTCTTTCAGAGTTTGTATAGTTCTCTCTGCCTACCTATCAATCTGAAGATGGAAGGCAGTGTGCAAGTTCACTCGAGTTCCTAAACCTTCTTGGAATGATTTCCAGAAATGAGCAGTAAATTGCGTACCTCTGTCAGATATGATGGATGTCAAAACCCTATGTAGTCTAACGATTTCTTTCAAATATAACTTTGCGTAATGTGCCGGGGTATCCGTTGTTTTCACATGAAGGAAATGAGCAGATTAGGTGAGTCTATCCATGATCACCCAAATGGAATCGAACTTGGCCTTTGTGCGAGGTAAACCCATAACAAAGTCCATGTTAGTCATCTCCCACTTCTATTGTGGAATCTCAATATTCTGACCCCAACCACCAAGTCTTTTGTGTTCAGCCTTCCCTTGCTGACAGGTCAAACACTTGGCCACAAAGTTAGAGATATCTACCTTCATGATCTTCCACCAGTAGTGTTGTTTCAAATCTTTATACATCTTGGTGGATCCCAAATGAACAACATATTTGGAACTATGCGCTTCCACCATCAACTCTTATCGGAGACCATCAACATCAGGGAAACATAAGCGTCGTTACAACCTTAGGACATTGTCATTAGCACCAACGGTGAATGAAGTGTACTCACCCTTTTCCACTCTATATCGCAGCTTCACCAGAAGTCGTCTTCATATTGCTTGGACTTAGTTCTCACCACAATATCGGATCATGCTTGTGTAATCCCCACTAACTCCCCATTTTCATTTTCAATGAGTCGGACTCCAAGACTGGCAAGTTTCTGAATTTCCCTACCCATCGGCATCTCATGAGCATGAAATATAGGCTAATGTACACATAGATTTTTTGCTCAAAGCATCAGCAATAACATTCGCCTTACCAGGATAATACAAGATGTTCAAGTCGTAATCTTTCAACACCTCCAAGCATCTCCTTTGTCTAAGATTCAACTATCGCTGCTTGAAGATATATTGCAAGCTCTTGTGATTAGTGAAGACATCATAATGCTCACCATACAAGTAGTGACACCAAATATTTAGAGCGAAAACCACAGCAGCCAATTCCAAATCGTGAATCGGATAATACTTCTCATGCTTCTTCAATTGTCGCGAAGCATAGGCGATAACCTTACCATTCTGCATCAACACACAACTGTAACCAATTCTGTAGGCATCACAATAAACTACATAACCACCAGACCCTGAAGGCAGAGTCAAAATAGGAGCCGAAGTCGATCTCTCCTTAAGCTCTTGAAAGCTCTTATCACAGGCCTCAGACCATTGGAACTTAGCAGTCTTCTGATTCAATTTCGTCAATGGCGAGGCTATAGATGAGAAACCTTCCGCAAACTTTTGATTGTAATTTTGCCAAACCCAAGAAGCTATGAATATCTTATGCACTCGTGGGTCTCGGCCAGTTCTTAACTTCCAAAATTTTCTGAGGATCAACCTTGATACCTTCGCTAGACACTACATGACCCAAGAATGTCACAGAGTTAATCCAAAACTCACACTTAGAAAATTTCGCATAAAGCTTGTTCTCCTCGAGTGTTTTCATTGTTATTCTCAAATGACCTACATGCTCTTAACAACTCTGCGAATATACCAGAATATCATCAATAAATACAATAATGAAATGATTAAGAAAAGGTTTGAACACACGATTCATCAGGTCCATAAACACAATAGGTGCATTAGTTAGACCAATGGACATCAGCAAAAATTCAAATGCCCATAACGAGTATGAACAACTATTTTCGGAATATCCTGCTACTTTATTTTCAGCTGATGATACCCTAACCTCAAGTCAATCTTGGAAAATATAACTTAGCACCCTAAAGTTGGTCGAACAAATCATCTATCTTAGGCAAAGGATATTTATTCTTAATGGTGACCTTATTAAGCTGACGATAATCAACACATATCCTAAGAGAACCATCTTTCTTTAAGATGAATAGGAATGGAGCACCCCAAGGTAAGGTACTTGGTCGAATAAAGGTTCTCGTAGCTCTGTCGGAGCCATACGATATGGTGGGATAGAGATCGGTTAAATTTCGGGAAGGACATCAATCCCAAAATCTATAACTCTATCAGGTGAGATACCGGGAACATCTTCTGGAAACACTTCAGGAAATCATTAACTATAGGAACAGACTGGAATTCGGGTACTATGGCTTGAGTATCATTAACAACAACTAGATGGTAAATACACCCCTTGGAGAACATTTTATGAGCCTTAAGATAAGAAATAAACCTATCTCAAGGCTTAGCAATTTCACCCTTACACACAATAACTTGCTCATTAGGGAAAGAAAAATGAACTAACATATAGTGGAAATCCATATTGGCATAGCACGCGGACAGACAATGAATCCCCATGATCACATCAAAATCTACCATCTTTAGTTCAAGAAAATAAGTTGTAGTCTCACGACCTTGAACTATCACTACACAATTTCTATAGACTCTAGAAGCAATAATAGGAACACCAGCAGGGGTATCCACAAAGAAGGGTTCTAACAATAATTCTGGCTCTGCCCCAAAATTAAGAGAAAAATATTATGTCACATAGGAATGATTTAAGTCAGGATCAATCAACAAATACGCATCAATAGAGCAAATAGTGAGAATACCCATGACCACAACATTTGAGGCTTCAGCTGCCTCTCTACGAGCCAAACCATAAAGTCGAGCTTGTCCTCTATTAGCGGTATTAGCAACCGCTTTACCATTCCCATTATCATGAGAATTACCAACAGATGGATTTTTAGCAGCACCAGGAGCAGACATATTATTTCTCTGACTCGAAGAGTTAGCCATTTCACGTAGCCACTTCCTACACTCCGCCATTTCACGTAGCCACTTCCTACACTCCCTTTTTATATGACCCCTTATACCATAATGATGACAAATACAATCCTCCCATCTAGTTGGTTGTCTGTTACTACCTTACAAATATCCATTCTGATTATTATTCCTCTAACCTTCTCTACCAGACAGAGCGTTGGCATTGGAATATGCACCAGACTGTGGAGGTGCAAAATACTCTTTTATTTGCCCTCCATTGTGTGAACAATTGAAACAACACGCAAACCGAAACTTCTTATTTTGTTCCCTTTCTAACCTCTCTTCACCCTTCCAGTTCTCTTGCTGTTCAGTGAACCTAACCAAGGATGAAAAAATACAAGTATGAGACATAATAGCAGCAGCACATTGAGACTTAATACATGGGGTCAGACCACGAACAAACCTGGTCAACTTATGTTTCTTAGTCAGAATCATGTACATAGCATATCTTGCCAGATGGGTAAACTTCAAAATATACTCACAAACATACATAATGCCCTGCTAGATTTTCTCAAACTTAGCAGCTAAAGAAAACCTCTCCTCATCGGACAAAAATATCTCCATAAGTACCCCCCTCGAATTCAGGCTAAGTGGGATCTGGAGCATTGATACCTCTGTCAGCCTCCCACATTTCAAACCAAACATGAGCAACGTCCTTCAACTAATATGTTGTGAATTCCACAGCTTCCGAACCGTGGGCATTCATTTCCCTTAGGGCCTTGAATATCTCATCCATAAAGTACTGGGGATCATCTTCTTCTCTCGAACCAAAGAACTTGGGCGGATTCAACCCCAAAAAGTGCTTAAGTCTTCCTCCTCCACTCAGTGTCAGATCCGCACCCCCATGCTGTTGTTGGGTTGCCACGAGGATGGTAAGCATCTTAATTGCATTTTACATCAACCCAATATCATCCACGCCTGCAATAGGGCTGCAGGAGCAGGTGGAGCCTGAGGTGGTGCTTGATGTTACATCCTACAATTTTGCGTTTCATCATGTCGTTAATGAATACCGATGTCCCGGGAAGACATACGAATTTACGAAAGGATAATAAAGGTTTACAACTTATTTATGGAAGTTCTGAAATGTTGGGAAGTCAACGAATCGAAGAAAATATATTTCGATGAAATCGGAGAATTTAGGCATTTGACGGCAGCATTGACGGACCGTCAAAGTATTTGACGGATAGTGAATTTTCCTCTATGAGCTATCAATTTTCCCCAGAAGTTTGATAGACCGTCAAAGTATTTGATAGTCCCATCAATCCCACCGTCGAATTCCGGTGGTGGAAAGTTTTTCGGGTATAAAATTGGGTCTTACGTTTTGAGACCTCATTTTCCTCCAAATTTGATCCTAAACATTCTCCCAGACCCTATCAAATATATTATATCAATCTAGCCAAGGAGCTATAGAGCTTGAAAGTAAAAAGCCCATGGGTAACGATGATACTCATGTTGAACGAAAGGAGATGTACTGGTAATGAGAGTAAGTGGTAAAAAATTAAGGATATCCAATATCCCGTAGGAATATATGACTGCGAAATTACTAAAAGCATATCGCCGGTAGATATCTACTAAGAACAAGAGAAAGATTTAGTCTATATACAGAAGGGAATGGCCCAATAATAATGGTGATAGTTGATTAAGGACCAAGATTTAATCTTAGAAGGGAGCGCAAGGTTAGTTATACAAGGTACCCCAGAATAATAGAAGTTAAAATTCGTCGATGTATGTCAATGTGAAGACTGAGGGTGAACAAGAAGACGATGTTGTTACACTAAGGGAGCAGATGGAGAAGTGAAGCCCATGACTTAGGATCAACAACAGTAAGCCGCATTAAGGGTGAAGTCACGAGGACTTTTGTTATAAAAATTGAGGGGAGTTCACTCACCAGTATGAAAATATTTCCTCTCGGATGAGCCGATATGGCATAAAGGCTTATGAGCCCTCTTAGCGGAAATAGAAGTTCCTGGAAATGAGAAGAAATTATGTAGACAAAGGTGAACCCCGATGATGTATTCAACATGATTCTACTTAGGAGAAAATAATTTAAAATAAATTCGACTTTAGCAAATGAGTAGCCATGAATATGATCTAAAGACAAGGGCATGACATATTTCTTGCCGATCGATTGAGAGTCTGATGAGGGGACTAAGTCAACGATATAGGTGTTATATAGAACTCAGTAGTATCCCTCATTTACAGGATGAAGTGGAAGATGATCGCATAAGAGTTCGATCTTACTACCTTTAAAGGCAACTAAGTTTCGGTGGTCAGATGTGTGTGAGCGTAGTTTTCAAGAGTTGAAAAATAGGTTGACATCTGCACCTATATTAGCTCTTCCCGAAGGTACCAATGGGTATGTGGTTAATTGTGAAGCCTCCAGAGTTGGCCTAGGATGTGTTCTGATGCAACATGGAAAGGTTATAGCATACGCTTTAAAGTAGTTAAGGAAGCACGAGGTAAACTATCCGAGTCACGATCTCGAGTTAGCGGTGGTAATCTTTGCCCTAAATATGTGGCGTCATTATTTATATGGAGACCATGTTAACATATTCACGGACCACAAAAGTCTACATTATATATTTCATCAGAAGGAGCTCAATTTAAGGCAAAGAAGGGGTTGGAATTATTAAATTATTATGACATCGATATTTTATACCACCCCGGTAAGGCGAATGTCGTAGGTGATGCTTTACGTCACAAGTTTATGGGATGTTTAGATGGTGTTGAAGCCAATAAGATGGAAATGACCAAAGAACTACACCGCTTAGCTAGTTTAGATGTGCGACTTTTTGATAGAAATGACGGAGGAGCGATAGTTCAGAATACCGCAGAATTGTCCTTAATAGTTGAGGTGAAGGCAAGAAAATTTGAGGACCCTGCAGAAAAAACTGTTATTCGAACTTACGGGAGACGGAGTCCTTAGATATAAGGGTCAACTATATGTATCAAATGCAAGGGGACTCCGAAACCAAATTATGACAGAAATCCACTAATTCATATATTCCATTCATCCGGGAGTGACAAAGATTTATCATGACCTTCGATAGGTCTATTAGTGGAATGATATGAAGAAAGATGTTGCAACATTTGTGGCTCAATGCCTAAATTGTCAGCAAGTTAAGATCGAGCATTAAAAGTCTGGAGGTTTTCCTTAGAAAATTGAAATTCCTACTTGGAAGTGGGAATGATTAATATGCATGTCATTACCATTCATATCGGAAGTTCGATTCCATTTGGACTATCATTGATAAGTCTACAAATTCAGCCTATTTCCTACCGATTCGTACTACTTTCTCGGCAGAGAATTATGCCAAGTTATATATTAAGAAAATAGTTCGGTTACATAGTGTTCTGGTCTCTACCGTATCAGACACAAGTGCTCAGTTTATGGCCTATTTTTTTAAGGTCATTTCAGAAAGGTTTAGGCACCCAAGTAAACCTTAGTAAAACCTTCCATCTACAGACCAACGATCAAGATGAGCGCACAATCCAGACACTCAAGGACATGCTATGATCTTGTGTATTGGATTTCAAAGGTAGCTGGGACGATCATTTGTCCCTTATCGAGTTTGCTTACAATAAAAACTATCATTCCAGTATTCAAATGGCCCCGTATGAAGCATTATATAGACTAAAGTGTAGATTCCTAATTGGTTGGTTTGAAGTGGGTGAAGTCGGATTATTAGGTCCCGATTTGGTACAACATTCAGTGGAAAAAGGTAAAGCTGATTCAAGAACGCTTATTGACTTCCTAGAGTCGGCAAATATCTTACTCAGATGTTCGATGCAGTGACTTAAAATTTTCAATTGGCGATTGGATATTCTTAAAGGTTTCTCCAATGAAAGGAGTTAAGGGATTTGGCAAGAAAGGGAAACTTAGCCCCATATATGTTGGACCATATAAGATTCTCCACAGAATAGGCCGAGTGTCTTATGAACTTGAACTACCCTCAAAATTAGAAGTAGTACACCCGGTGTACCATGTGACAATGTTTCATAAATGCATAGGATATCCCTCCCGTATTACTCCCGTAGAGGATGTACAGATCACCGAAGATCTGACATATGAAGAGACTCCAGTAGATATTCTGGATTGGCATGTTCGGAAGCGGAGGACTAAGGAAGTCACCTCCGTCAAGGTTTTATGGAGAAATAACAATACAGAACAGATGACTTGGGAGGCCGAAGAAGATATGTGATCCAGATATCCTTATTTATTTCAGTACTTAGGTTTATACCGATACTCATGCAATACGATTCTCTCATTCCTATTCTATTCGATCATTCTAAACCCTATACCTTATTTAGGTGTTGATGTCAAGGCAGATGTGGTAGGTTCAGTTCAGAGTATGGCAGAGGAGAGTTGAGGTGAGTTATGGCTAACTTTATTGATTTTGGTATATATAGACGGTTGTGTGAGGCCTAGTTGATATTGTTTTATTGGTATGTTGCCCTGTGTGGCATTGGATATGTGTTTGGGTTTTTTAACATGTTTTGGATAGTCTTGTTTACAAAGGAAACTCTAGCAAAGTTTTTTTGGACCCTCGAGAATTAAAGAATATCCTCAACATTCGAGGATGAATATTCCTAAGGGGATAAATTACACCTCGTAATTTTGCATTTCATCCCATCGTTAATGAATACCGATGTCCCAGGAAGTGATACGACTTTATGAAAGGGTAATGAAGGTTTACGTCTTTTTATGGAAGTTTCAAAATGTTGGGAAGTCAACGGATTGAAGAAAATACGTTTTGACAAATTTGGAGTATTTGGACATTTGATGGAAGCATTGACGGACAATTAATTTTCCTCTATGAGCCATCAATTTACCGTTGACGTATTTAACGGTCTCGTCAATCCCACCATCAATTTTTGGCGGCGGAAATTTTTTTGGGTATAAAATTGGGTCTTACGGTTTGAGACCTCATTTTCCTCCAAATTTTATCCTAAACATTCTCCCAAACCCTCTCAAATATATTATATCAATCCTAGATCAAATCAAAGATGAATTACGCTAGATTAACATAATAATTCCCGTAGTAATCACAAGAATTATCGTCTCCGTGTTGAAGAGATATTTGGAAACCATTGGAATGTTGGGCAAAGTGATGTTTCGAGAAGATTTGGAAGTATCGAGGTAAAATTCACCATCCTTTATCTATAATTATGGTTAATTGATGATTAAGAATAAGTTATGAAAGGATTTTCGTAATCGAAACTCATAGACATGTGAAATCATGAGAATATGATTTTTGGGCTGTTTTCTTGGATTATGAATTGATATTGATAAATAAATCAATTATTGGTATTGTGAAAACAAGAAGGGTTGTTTCGAAGAATCGGAGGATCAAACTACATAAGTATCTTTCTTAAGAAATTTAAGAACCCTTTGTATTAGGATTGTCAATACGATACATAAATGAAGTTTCATTATGGAATATGGATTAATATCGACCCCGTTGTTTGCTATAGATAACTACCGTAAGGACTACGAGGACTTGTAAGGAAATTTTAATTTCAAGGATACGGTATGTAAGGCAAACCTTATTTCTTGGCTGACTTGTTACATCATTTTTTTCGGATAGAAATCTCGTTGGAAAAATAAAGTAGCGAAAGGTCTTCTTCGACAATCGATCATAATTCTTTAATATTTTCTTGTTCATAGCATCTTTAGGGTTATGTGAGTCCCAAATGTTCATATCAAGGTTCTTGAATGTAGTGCCAGTAACAATAGTCAGAGGATAACGATGATAGGTCACTCCGGCTCTGCTTGTGGTATCTGATAGAGTCTATCTTGCATTGCACTTATCTATAAATACATATTTATTTTCTTACCAAGTCGCACTATAGTCGGTCGGGTACGTTATGTAGATGTGCACCCAGTTGTAGTTGGTTTGATATCAGATATTACCGAGTCCCGCATTTGAGTCGGGTACGACCAAGTCCTCTTCGAGGTTGGTACAATATATATATGTATTATTACATGATTTGGCCCAAAGTGTGGCATGATTTTTACAGACATACATACATATGTTTTTCTGATTATGATAGAGTAAGGCCCCCAGAGGTTGTTATGAGTTTCAAGTTGATTCTTATCTCCATATCTCTCATGTTATATCTCATGTTTACATATGTTACCTACCTTACATATTTAGTAAATCTTTTGTGATGATGCCCTTCTCCGGGTTACTGTGTTCATGCCCACGGGTACATATAGACAGAGCAGTGCTCCTCCTCAGTAGGTGATCTGCTTAGCTGTGATTGTCTCACTTCTTTCTCTTTGAGTTGCATTTTCTAGGAGTCTTAGGTAATAATGCATGTGCTACTTGTGTTTCGGTATGGCAGGGTCCTGTACTGATCTGCTATTGTGTACCTGTTACTCTTAGAGGCTTGCAGACTTATGGATACTGGATATTGGTATGTCATGGCCTTGTCAGACCTTTTTGTTATCAGTACACTCATATTGTGGCCTTGTCAGCCTTGGCTATCTGTACATATGCATGTATCCTGCTGGAACTCTTCTGTATGCAGGTTATCTTCTAGTCTAGTCATATATGATTCGTTTGAGGCCTTGTCGACCCAAATTTCATGTTTTAGGGTTCATATACTATAGCGGTATGCTCAGGCCTTCAGGCACTAGGTGTCGGCCACACCCTCCAAGGTTGCGGTGTGACACTTGATTTCCATTATCATGATTGGCCTCAACATTGATTGACCTCATTAGTAGAGGGGTTAGGAACCCTGGCTGGTCGTCCACCAAATGATGAACCTGAAGCAATATTGATTCCTAGATTATCAGCTCGAGCATGAATCAACATTTCTACGAGGCACGAATTTAAAGAATACATTAGAATGATCCTAAATAAATTCAAGCTCTATAGCATAATCTAAAATCAAGAAAAATAAGAAACACCTAAAATGTCCTGGTAGTCATACTTCCATATAGGTGGCCAGTCTGCATAAAGAAGACTCCACTAGACACAGCTCCACAGACAATTCATAGGACACTTCTAAACCTACGCTCTGATACCAAGCTTGTCACGCCTCAAACCCGACCCTGAACGTAGCAGGCATCCGATGCTATGACCAAAACCGAAAGCACCTTATAAAACATTTAAACAGTCATTCTAATTCGTTATCTATTTATAACAAGATGTATAACGATTAAAATATGAACATGCTCAATTGAACAAAATCAGCAAAAGTCTAACATAGATATTAAATCTTAAAACGTAGAAAAACCTCAACAAGTCATACGAGACTTGAACATCTTCCCAAAATTTGATAACTATCTATGGAGCTTCTAAGATAAACAAATGAATATCTAACTTTGGGACTCGTTCAAAACTGAAATAAATAGACAAATAAAGATAGGACAGTGTCCCACTAACAAGAATGTGGGCTCACCAAGTGATCCAAAAAGCAGCAAGTTCTCCTATCCGGTATGTGTATCACGAACCTGCTCTTCAACATTATCTGACACACCATAAAAAACAACAGTGGTATGCCTTAGTACTAGTTACTTAGTGAGTGTCTCCGGGATAACGGTTAATATAACATAATAATATAAGAAAGATTGATAAGTCAGTGTCAACTAAAACAATTTGAAATTCAGAAATAAGATAAATCATCAACTTAATAAAATCGTTAATGAAAATCATTTAAGAAGAAATAAATCAACTTCAAGTCATTATGTCGTTTATCACATTTAAGTCTTTTCCATCATGAATTAAAGATCATCAACAAGTCACTCTCAGACAACCAAAGTATAACACATGCCAATACATGCCCCAAATCAGTATAACAAAGGGATGTACATGTAAGGTTCCCTAAACTGCATAGAAGCACCACACCGGGGTTGTTAACCCTAATGGCTACTCTTCCTCCCGAATAGCTAGGAAAATACCACACCGGGGTTACGAACCCTCGGTGGCCACTCTTCCTCCCGAGTAGCTAGGCTAACCCCACTAGGATCTATAGTGACTACCCTTCCTCCCGAGTAGCTAGGCCAAACACAAATAATAGAATCATGGCAGTAATAGCCAAATCAAAATCATAACATAGAAGTCAAATAATTCATCATGAGTTACATTCCTCATCCCATTAGTATGGTTACATCAATTCATTAATATGTTTAGAAACCATGTTCGATGTTCAAAGCTTTATAAACCAATTTCAACAATCCTTTGTTAGTAGAAATCACGAATACACACACACACATATATATACCTAAGGTTATATGAGAGCTAGTCCCTCACACACATGAAACCTTCCCAAGAAATCAGTTTAAAGGTTGCAAAAGTATGTTCGAAAAAAGACATACCTCAATTTCCACTATAACGCTACAAAATAGGTTTTCCAAGGTTCAATAATTACTCTACAATTGATTAGGATAATAAATATTAGAACTTAAACCTTTTTGCTAGAATTCCCACCCTTATTGAAAAATTGGGTTTTTAAACCAACATTCATGTTCTTCCTTTCATAAGATTTACCCATGGATTTTAATCACTTGTAATAGCCCACACTAGTTTCAGTTCATTCAATAAACACCATGATAGGTTAAGTTCTTACCTTTATTGGGATTTCTCCAAAAGTCATCTTAAATGGTTCTTCCTTTGATTTCTAAGAATCTATGGATTGGAATGATAATCTAGTGTTAATCCTTATTGTTTTGATGTATTTAATCATAGGATAGTTAGGAACTCACCTTGTAGGGTTTAAAGAAATTCTAGGGTCTTTTCTCCTCAAAAAGTCGGCCAATAATGAAGTGGGATTGAAATTTAAAGAAAATCTCATTTTTAAACACATTCATCGAAGTTGGGAATGCTACGTCGCATATGCGGTCGCATTCTAAGTTTGCAGTCGCATTCTGATAGCATACACGGACCAAACACATTGTAAAATCTTCCTAAATACGGAGTGAGTTTGCGGCACCACATTTGGAATTTGCGGTCGCATTCTCAGTATGCGGCGACATTCCAGTCGATGTCCTAGACCAACTTCATTAAATCGGACATAACATTTTTCTCACAACTCCAATTGAGTTCCACTTTATATCGCTGGAAAGTTATTTGAAAGGTCTACAACTTTCATGTTTTAAGTGTTCTCACATTCCTAACGAATCTGCACGTAATCAGGATAACAACCAGGACTACCGAAAACATTATTGATTCTATCAAATCTTACGTATCCCACTATTCGTGTTGATCTTAAAATAACTATTTTTACCCAAACTCATCTTTATAGGAAATCATATATCTAAAGTGTCATATTAACACTCATTTAACTCATTCACACCTAATCTAAATTTATGTAGTGTTACAAGGCCGCACATAATCTTCTTCCCAACGAGCCCTTTTTTGATTTGGAAGACGGGCATCGCGTTCGGTTCGAAAGGCATGGTGGGGATTTGGGAGTCCCGTATCAGTGAGGTGATAAGCACTAATACGGGTACCAGATAAACTTAATTGGGTAATTAATGAACGAGAATGATGTATGTGAATGAGTTTTGTGTTTAGCCTTTAGGCCACGATGTGCGGTGTAAGAGTCCACTTAGGTTGGTATGATTGCTATTTAATAGGGCTTGTAGCCAGTGGATATGATATTATGATTGACTTAACATGCATTCATAACTCCACATCTCGTCTGAACACTTGAATAGAAATTGATAAATACTAATTTATTATTTATGTTGATTGCACGATGTAGATATATCTATATCATTCATACATTCTTTTATAGGCATTGGTTTACTGATATATATTATTGAGAAATGGCTTGGGAAGTTGGGTTAAAGGATATGGTACATAATTACGAAGTGATGACTGTTGATGACGCTTCAGCCACAGAGCTGGTACCCGATGGAACATTCCGGATGGATATATGGACCTCGTGAGTCCCCTATGGGTTATGTGAAACATCTACTATAGCAGCGTATGTATATCGGGTACATATGGCCATTGCATATATATATCATATGTATTGCATTGATCCTCATTTTGATATGTAATTGATGTTGTGTGTACTCGGTGTTGACTTCTAATAAACTACTTGATCTTGTGACTTGATATATGAAATATTGATATATGAAACTTGTAACTGTTATGAAGTTGAGTTGTGATGCTTGATGGGACTAGATGCCTGATTATGGGGTTTAGGCTGAATCTTGTGCGAACTCAAGGATAGGAGAGGACTTGTACACTATTAAACTGTAGATTTACTGTTAGGTTGTTTAACTGATTACATCATGCCTAAGTGACTAACCAGTAGAGAGGTGTCGAAAAGTACCATTCCTCACTACTATTATAACTAGACTCGGTCGACGATGCTATTGAGTACACGTATTTCTCATACTCACTTTACGCTTGTTGTACTCTATGTGCAAGTACTGAACCAAGAGGTGGCGGGGCAGTGGATAGAGCGTAGCTGATTGGAGATCGCTTGGAGACTTCAGGGCGAGCCGTCGATGCATTCCTGGCACAAGAGCTCCTTATCTATCTTTATCTTTTTGTCATTTACTTTCAAACAGTGTTGCTATTTCATTTTAGACTTGTATTCATATTAGAGCTTTGTACTCATGACTACTGGATCTATTTGGGTTTTTTTTTCAGACTATGTATTTAATTTAAAGACTTGTTAATTACTTCTTTTCTACTTCTTTAATATTCCGCATTTATTTATGCATGTTCTTATGTTGTATGAGTAGGGTTGCCTATGGGTTAGGGTAGGTTCCCTCATGGCACAATGGGATGTTGGGTCATGACATTTGTGAATATAGAGATGCAGAATTTTTTGAGCATGTTTTTTCTTTGAAAATTGATGTATCTAGTGATATAAAAAATAATGATCCTACATCTGTGCCTGTTAATTTGCATGTTATGCCTTCTTCTAATGTTGTTAATAATGAGCATGAAATTGAACTTAGAAGGAGTAAAAGACGTAGAATAGATACTAGCTTTGGTCCTGATTGTATTACTGCATTTTTGAGTGAGAATTATGATTTTGATGTCTTAAATGATGAATTAGTATCTATTTACTTAATGGAAGAAGACCCTAAGACTTATGATGAAGTAATGAGGTCAATGGATGCTATGTTTTGGAAAGAGGCCATTAAAAGTGAATTAGATTCTATAGTTTCTAATTATACTTGGGACTTGCATGATTTACCTAAAGGTTCTAAACCCATAAGTAGCAAGTGGATATTTAAGAATAAATTGAGACATGATGGTACAATTGATAAATATAAGGCTATACTTGTGATTAGGGGTTTTACCCAAAAGAAAGGTGTTGATTACTTTGATACTTATTCTCATGTGACTAAAATAGCGACCATTAGAACTCTTATTGCCTTAGCCGCTAATCATATTTTAGTGGTACACCAAATGGATGTTAAAACAGATTTTATAAATGGTGATTTAGAGGAAGAGATCTATATGACTAAACTTGAGGGTTTTGTGGTCCCAGGACAGGAAGATAAAGTATGTAAGCTGAGGAAATACTTGTATGATTTAAAACAGGCACCTAAGAAGTGATATAGAAAAATAAAAAATACATTAGGGGATGATGACTTTGTTGTTAATGCTTCAGATACCTATGTTTATTGATGTATATGAGGATGGTTGTGTGAGGGTGAGTTAGTCGGAGTTTGGCAGGGAATGAGTTGACACTATATGGACTTGATATGGTGTTCTCGGGTGGGATGTTTCTGCCTGCTAGTGTGGTGTTGTGGAGTTATTTCAGGTAGATTTATGTAGAGTTGGGTTAAGGCGTTTTATGGGGGTGTTCCGGGTATGTTGCGGGTGGTGTTGATGATCGGGGTTTGGTGGTTTGATGGTGGAAAGGTGGCGGAAGTTGGCTGAAATAGTGAGGTCTTGATAAGGGTTGTTTTGTGGACTGTTTGTGGTTGTCGGGTTTGGACGAGAAGTTATGGGTGGTTTCGGTTGATGGTTTTTAGAGAGGGTGTTTGTGAAATGTTGTGAGATGTGGTGGTGGAAGAAATAAGGTGGTTGACACAAGGAATGAACACGAGTTGCGAGGTACAATCCCGAGTACAATCTAAGTGTTCGACAGTTGATATAAACAAGGATAATGACACAAGGGTTTTAATGCTCGAGTCAACAACTAGTAGAGTTGGCCAATTGGACACGGACTTGACCGAGGTTTCTAAGTACAAGCCCGAGAACAAACTAAGTGAGGGTGGCCGGTAACATTAAGATAGACCGTTGGCTTGGGGTTTGTTCACATAAGAACCGAAGGGCCACACAAGGACCAACTAAGGTAGACAACACACAAGTTGAATAATTTAGTGTTTTAGTAAAACTCAAGTTTTTGTATTCATCAACAACTGATTATCACAACATCCTAAGGGTCATATTTATAGTAGTACATGGACCTATCAATAAGACAAATTAAAGACACAAACTACTCGGCCAAGTGTGGACAAGTGGGAAGGGTCTCGGGTTGCTTGGCTTGAACAAATGGGAAAGGTTTCGGCCTTGCTTGGTGATCAAGGATGAATTCAATCTTTTCACACCTCTTTGTGGTTCCCGTGTAGAAGAATAGATGAACTTGGCTTCTCATAAATCTTAACTTCTTGGAATATATTTGGAAGCTTTCATTCTTTGCATATGTGCCTTGGTGAGTTCTTTACGGCCAACTCTTCATCTCCCCTAGGCCGATCTTGATGTCTCCTATGTAGTCAAATACATGAACTAGTTAGTTTATGAATTCTCCTCTTGGAAGCCTCATATTCTAGATAATTCTTGTCCTTTCCATCTTGTCCTCCCTCTCTCGGCCTAGTCATCCTTTTGGAAGACATTTCGGCCTAGTCACCTTATTACAAGGCTTAGTCATTCCTTCCTATTATGGCTCATTAAATGTGTCCTAAGAAGAGTTAGTAGCTAATCTAAGAAATAAAGATAGGCTAAAAGAAACAAAATGGTCTTCGGCCAAGACCTACATACAAAGCTGAAATAAAATGTTGTCTTCTTAAACCTTCACGTGATGCCATTCATTTTACTCCACATTCATCCCATTTGAGGCATTTAACAGTAGGTTGATGGTGAGTTATTGGTACTCTTAGTAAATCACCTCTCGGCTTAAGTTGAAAGTTTAAGTCTGCGGGCTTTCTTTCATCAATTTCACCTTCTTTAAAGGAATTTGCCCTCAAATTTACGACATCTAAATGTGGTAATAAGACTTCAACAACACGTGTTGATATTATACTTCCACCATTAGATAAGTCCGGAAGTTTTATCTTGTGGGTGCCTTCCTCAAAACTTGCCAAATAGGGATCCGAATACAAGCCAATCGGTTTTGGCTTAAAATGATTTTTGTATTGTGCCACGAATTCCATAAAATATAATGTCTTGCCATAGGTAGAATAATGACATGGTGCACTAGTCAATGTTGTTCTAGAGCAAAAGATGGCACCTACTCTAGTTTCATGTTCGACTTCCCATAGCTTTGCACGGCTGGGCATAGTAAGAATCGGGGCTTCACACATGTTTTTCATCAAGGTTTCAAAGATTCTTGGTGCTCCTTGGAACCACTCACACTCATCTTTCATCATTATTTTGTTGATAGGGCCAACAAGGTCATAATAATCCCGAATGAAATGATGATAAAAAGAAGCCGGGCCAAGGAAACTATTTGCCGCAATTATACCCGTAGGCTCGGAGCATCTTTGGCTAGATTACACCATGGTTGGATTATCACACATCCCCTCGGATGATGTGGTGTAACCCATAGACCGTTGTATCATCTTGAGCATGAATCTCATAGTAGAGATTGTAGCATTGCACAATCTACATGGCATGATGAATGTTTTGCCCCGAGGTGCTCTTGAGTAACCGAGAATAAGATCCAAGTTCACATCTTTCCATGGTTGCTCTGGGACCGGCAAAGGAGTGTAAGATTATTAGTGGAAGAAATTTTTAGCCCTTTGACACGTGGAACACTTTCTTACTACATCTTTGAACTTGGGGTCTCGTTCATGGAACTCTTTTAACACTTCCAATACCATTGACCTTGGTTCAAGCAAGGTAAACATCATGAGCCTCCGAAGAAGTGTATCGGCCACCATAATGGACTTGTCATCTTCATGTCTTGTGGAGAATGTGGGAGTTTGTAGGTGTGCTACCCAATTAACATTTTTTGGGTTCAACTTCCTCGGCACCACATGAGATTCTGTGTGTGCATCATCCAATGTTTCATTAGAGGAAGCCATGGAATCTTGGTCTCTAAGTAAGACGACTCCAATATCACATTCAATTCCAACATTCGGAATAGGGCAGTACGGCCCCAAAAATGTTGAGTGAATTGACGAGGAAAGAAAGCTGAATCACGAAAATATTTTTCCACACTTTCATTCGACGGTTCGGGCCAGCTCTGGAAAGTTAACACCGTGGATGGAACATTATACCTACTGTCGGATGGTGCAATGTAACCCATATGTGGTTGTAGAAGCTTGCATATGAAACTCATGGGAGGGTTTGGAATGTTGCACAACCCAAATGGCATCACAAGCCATTCATAGTAGCCATGCTTGATTTCATAAGCTATCTTTCTTTCATCTCCTCCTTGGATCTTCATGTGTAGGTAGCCACTTCTTAAATTCAACTTGGTGAACCTTTTGGCCTCACTCAACACATCAACAAGGTCTTTCAATCTTGGCATAGAAAGTTTTCACCCCATGATGGTGTCAACTTTTTGGCCCTCAATACTCGTGTGCAAAGTTTCACTTTTCTTTGGCACAATCAAGATAATTGCCTTGTCCGGATTGTGGATATAGGCTTGATGATTAAGTAATGAACTTCTTGGAAATAAACCAAGAGTATGTTCAATACCTCCCATCGTTGGTGATCTGATTGCAAGCTCGTCTGAACATATATCTTCTAAGGGCTCCCTTAAGTCGGCATCTATAGCGCTCCCCTTCTTTGACTCTTCGCCTATCTCGGTGTTTCAAGTAAGGGGGTCTCGGGTTCCTCTTGTTCTTCAAGTAGTACGGGTTCCATAATGGACAAGGAAAACCCACACTCTCGATACTCTTCTCTAACCACGACGCGGGGATGAGGACATTCACTTGCAAAGTGTTCTAATTCTTGGGATTGAAAACACCTCTTTCTCTTTTTAGCTACCCCTTTTGTAACCTTTACACTTTCGTGAATATACAATGGGTTAGTAAAAGAGGTACTCCTCTTTTCTACCCCTGTATCTTTCTCTACACTTCCTCGATTATACAAGGGGTTAGTAAATGAGGTACCGCCCTTCTCTTTAACATTAGTGGGCCTTGCATAGGGCCTTGGGATGCCTTATTTTGTTTTACAATCTTGAGCGCGAAGTGACATGCATATTTCCTTTCAAGCCTTGCGTTGTTTTGTACAACCCAGGACTTGGCTTTACTTACCACGGCATGCCTTGCAAATTCTTGTCTCAAGATTTGCGCATGTTTCACAAATATTTCCCTTACGACCCTCTGTAGTTCTTTTTTGTTTATGCGAGCCATAGCATCAAACCGTGGCACGATATGGCCTTACTCTGATACCAATATAATGTATATAAGGAGGGGTGTGTGAGGGTGAGTTAGTCAGAGTTTGACAGGGAACGAGTTGACGTGAAAATGGACTTGAAATGGTGTTCTCGGGTGGGACGTTTCTGCCTGGCAGTGTGGTGTTGTGGAGTTATTCGGGTATATTTATGTGGAGTTGGGTTAAGCCATTTAACGAGGGTATTCCGAGTATGTTGCGGGTGGTGTTGATGATTGGGGTTTGGTAGTTTGATGGTGGAAAGGTGGCGGAAGTTGGCTGAAATAGTGAGGTCTCAGTAAGGGTTATTTTGTGGACTGTTTGTGGTTGTCGGGTTTGTATGGGAAGTTATGGGTGGTTTCGGTTGATGGATTTTTGTGACGGTATTTGTGAAATGTTTCGGGATTTGCTGGTGGAAGAAAAAAGGTGGTTGACACAAGGAATGAATACGAGTTGCGAGGTAAAATCCCAAGTACAATCCAAGTGTTGGACGGTCGATATAAACAAGGATAATGACACGAGGGTTTTAATGCTCGAGTCGACACCAAGTAGAGTTTGCCAATTGGAAAAGTACTTGACTGGGATTTCTAAGTACAAGACCGAGAACAAACCAAGTGAGGGTGGCCGATAACCTTAAGATATACCATTGGCTTGGGGTTTGTTCACACAAGAACCGAAGGCCCACACAAGGAACAACTAAGGTAGACAACACACAAGTTGAATACTTTAGTGTTTGAGTAAAACTCAAGTTTTTATATTCATGAACAACTGAATTTTACAACATCCTAAGGGTCCTATTTATAGTAGTACATGGACCTTTCTAGAAGACAAATTAAAGACACAAACTACTCAGCCAAGTGTGGACAAGTGGGAAGGGTCTCGGGTTGCTTGGGGAGCAAGGATGCTCTCGGCCAACTTGAACAAATGGGAAAGGTTTCGGCCTTGCTTGGTGATCAAGGATGAATTCAATCTTTTCACACCTCTTTGTGGTTCCCATGTAGAAGAATGGATGAATTTGGCTCCTCATAAATCTCAACTTCTTGGAATATGTTTGGAAGCTTCCATTCTTTGCATATGTGCCTTGGTGAGTTGTTTTCGGCCAACTTTTCATCTTTCCTAGGCCAATCTTGATGTCTCCTATGTATTCAAATACATGAACTAGTTAGTTCATGACTTCTCCTCTTGGAAGCCTCATCTTCTAGATGATTCTTGTCCTTGCCATTTTGTCCTCCCTCTCTCGGCCTTGTCATCCTTTTGGAAGACTTTTCGGCCTAGTCACCTTATTACAAGGCTTAGTCATTCCTTCCTATTACATGGCTCATTGAATGTATCCTAAGAAGAGTTAGTAGCTAAGCTAAGAACTAAATATAGGCTAAAAGAAACAAAATGGTCTTCGGCCAAGACCAACATACAAAGCCGAAATAAAATGTTGTCTTCTTAAACCTTCACGTGATGCCGTTCATTCTACTCCACATTTCATCCCATTTTAGGCATTTAACCGTAGGTTGATGGTTAGTTGTTGGTACTCTTAGTATAGCACCTCTCGATTAGGTTGAGAGTTTAAGTCTGCGGGCTTTCTTTCATCAATCTCACCTTCTTTAAAGGAATTTGCCCTCAAACTTGCGCCGTCTAAATTTGGTAATAAGCCTTCAACAACACGTGTTGATATTATACTTACACCATTAGATAAGTCCGAAAGTTTTATCTTGTGGGTGCCTTCCTCGAAACTTGCCAAATAGGGATCCGAATATAAGCCAATTGGTTTTGGCTTAAAATGATGTTTGTATTGTGCCACGAATTCCATAAAATATAATGCCTTGCCGTAGGTAAAATAATGACATGGTGCACTAGTCAATGTTGTGCTAGAGCAAAACACTGCCCTACTCTAGTTTCATGTTCGACTTCTCATTGCTTTGCACGGCTGGGCATAGTTAGAACCGGGGCTTCACACATCTTTTTCTTCAAGGTTTCAAAGATTCTTGTTGCTCCTTGGAACCACTCACACTCATCTTTCATCATTATTTTGTTGATAGGGCCAGCAAGGTCATAATAATCCCGAATGAAATGATGATAAAAAGAAGCCGGGCCAAGGAAACTATTTGCCGCAATTATACCCGTAGGCTCGGAGCATCTTTGGCTAGATTCCACCATGGTTGGATTATCACACATCCCCTCGGATGATGTGGTGTAACCCATAGACCGTTGTATCATCTTGTGCATGAAGCTCATAGTAGAGATTGTAGCATTGCACAATCTACATGGCATGATGAATGTTTTGCCCCGTGGTGCTCTTGGGTAACCGAGAATAAGATCCAAGTTCACATCTTTCCATGGTTGCTCCAGGACCAGCAAAGGAGTGTAAGATTATTGGTGGAAGAAATTTTTAGCCCTTTGACACGTGGAACACTTTCTTACTACATCTTTGAACTTGGGGTCTCGTTCATGGAACTCTTTTAACACTTCCAATACCATTTGCCTTGGTTCAAGCAAGGTAAACATCATGAGCCTCCGAAGAAGTGTATCTGCCACCATAATGGACTTGTCATCTTCATGTCTTGTGGAGGATGTGGGAGTTTGTAGGTGTGGTACCCAATTAACATGTTTTGTGTTCAACTTCCTAGCACCACATAAGATTCTGTGTGTGCATCACCCAATGTTTCATTAGAGGAAGCCGTGGACTGTTGGTCTCGAAGTAAGATGACTCCAATGTCACATTCAACTCCAATATTTGGAATAGGGGCAGTACGAGCCCAAAAATATTGAGTGAATTGACGAGGAAAGAAAGCCGAATCACGGACACCTTTTTTCACATTTCCATTCGACGGTTCGGGCCAACTCCGGAAAGTTAACACCGTGGATGGAACATTATACCTGCCGTCAGATGGTGCAATGTAACCCATAGGTTATTGTATCAGCTTGTGTATGAAACTCATGGGAGGGTTTGGAACTTGCACAACCCAAATGGCATCACAAGTCATTCACAGCAACCATGCTTGATTTCATAAGCCATTTTTCTTTCATCTCCTCCTTGGATCTTCATGTGTAGGTAGCCACTTCTCAAATTCAACTTGGTGAACAATTTGGCCTCACTCAACACATCAACAAGGTCTTTCAATCTTGGCGTAGGAAGTTTGCACCCCATGATGATGGTGTCGACTTTTTGGCCCTCAATACTCGTATGCAAGGTTTCACTTTTCTTTGGCGGCATCAAGATCGTTGCCTTGTCCGGATTGTGGTTATAGGCTTGATGATTAAGTAATGAACTTCTTGGAAATAAACCAAGAGTATGTTCAATACCTCCCATCGTTGGTGATCTGATTGCAAGCTCGTTCGAACATATATCTTCCAAGGTCTCCCTTAAGTCGGCATCTATAGCGCTCCCCTTCTTTGACTCCTCGCCTATCTCGGTGTATCAAGTAAGGGAGTCTCGGGTTCCTCTTGTTCTTCAAGTAGTACGGGTTCCATAATGGCCAAGGAAAACCCACACTCTCGGTACTCTTCTCTAACCACGACGCGGGGATGAGGACATTCACTTGCAAAGTGTCCTAATTCTTGGCATTGAAAATACCTCTTTCTCTTTTTAGCTACCCCTTTTGTAACCTTTACACTTTCTTGAATATACAATGGGTTTGTAAATAAGGTACTCCTCTTTTCTACCATTGTATCTTTCTCTACACTTCCTCGATTATACAAGGGGTTAGTAAACGAGGTACCGCCCTTCTCTTTAACATTAGTGGGCCTTGCATAGGGCCTTGGGACGCCCTTATTTTGTTTTACAATCTTGAGCGCGAAGTGACATGCATCTTTTCTTTCAAGCCTTGCATTATTTTGTACAACCCAGGACTTGGCTTTACTTACCACTACATGCCTTGCAAATTCTTGTCTTAAGATTTGCGCATGTTTCGCAAATATTTCCCTTACGACCCTCTATAGGTCCTTTTTGTTTATGTGAGCCATATCATCAAAGCGTGGCACAGTATGGCCTTGCTCTGATACCAATCTGATGTATATAAGGAGGGGTGTGTGAGGGTGAGTTAGTCGGAGTTTGGCAAGGAACGAGTTGACGCGAAAATGGACATGAAATGGTGTTCTCGGGTGGGACATTTCTGCTTGGCAGTGTGGTGTTGTAGAGTTATTTCGGGTATATTTATGTGGAGTTGGGTTAAGGCATTTTATGAGGGTATTCTGAGTATGTTGCAGGTGGTGTTAATTATTGGGGTTTGGTGGTTTGATGGTGGAAAGGTGGCGGAAGTTGGCTAAAACAGTGAGGTCTCGGTAAAGGTTATTTTGTGGACTGTTTGTAGTTGTCGGGTTTGGACGGGAAGTTATGGGTGGTTTCGGTTGGTGGCTTTTAGTGAGGGTGTTTGTGAAATGTTTCGGGATGTGGTGGTGGAAGAAATAAGGTGGTTGACACAAGGAATGAACATGATTTGCGAGGTAAAATCCCGAGTACAATCCAAGTGTTGGACGGTCGATATAAACAAGGATAATGACACGAAGGTTTTAATGCTCGAGTCGACACCAAGTAGAGTTTGCCAATTGGACAAGGACTTAACTGGGGTTTCTAAGTACAAGACCGAGAACAAACCAAGTGAGGGTGGCCGATAACCTTAAGATATACCATTGGCTTGGGGTTTGTTCACACAAGAACCGAAGGCCCACACAAGGAACAACTAAGGTAGACAACACACAAGTTGAATACTTTAGTGTTTGAGTAAAACTCAAGTTTTTATATTCATGAACAACTGAATTTTACAACATCCTAAGGGTCCTATTTATAGTAGTACATGGACCTTTCTAGAAGACAAATTAAAGACACAAACTACTCAGCCAAGTGTGGACAAGTGGGAAGGGTCTCGGGTTGCTTGGGGAGCAAGGATGCTCTCGGCCAACTTGAACAAATGGGAAAGGTTTCGGCCTTGCTTGGTGATCAAGGATGAATTCAATCTTTTCACACCTCTTTGTGGTTCCCATGTAGAAGAATGGATGAATTTGGCTCCTCATAAATCTCAACTTCTTGGAATATGTTTGGAAGCTTCCATTCTTTGCATATGTGCCTTGGTGAGTTGTTTTCGGCCAACTTTTCATCTTTCCTAGGCCAATCTTGATGTCTCCTATGTATTCAAATACATGAACTAGTTAGTTCATGACTTCTCCTCTTGGAAGCCTCATCTTCTAGATGATTCTTGTCCTTGCCATTTTGTCCTCCCTCTCTCGGCCTTGTCATCCTTTTGGAAGACTTTTCGGCCTAGTCACCTTATTACAAGGCTTAGTCATTCCTTCCTATTACATGGCTCATTGAATGTATCCTAAGAAGAGTTAGTAGCTAAGCTAAGAACTAAATATAGGCTAAAAGAAACAAAATGGTCTTCGGCCAAGACCAACATACAAAGCCGAAATAAAATGTTGTCTTCTTAAACCTTCACGTGATGCCGTTCATTCTACTCCACATTTCATCCCATTTTAGGCATTTAACCGTAGGTTGATGGTTAGTTGTTGGTACTCTTAGTATAGCACCTCTCGATTAGGTTGAGAGTTTAAGTCTGCGGGCTTTCTTTAATCATTTATTCTAGAATGATATAATCAAATTGTGTGATTATATATTTATATGTGTATGACATGTTAATATTTTGTCCTAATGTGGATGTTGTAAATGAGACTAAGAATTTTGTCTTTCAAATTTGAAATGAAAGATCTTGGAGAAGAAGATGTGATTTTAGGAATTAAAATTAAAAGAACTGGTAATGGTTTTCCTTTGTGTCAGTGTTATTACATTGAGAAGATGTTGAAAAAGTTTGATTGGTTTAATGTTCCTCCAGTGAGAACTCCTTATGATCCTAGAATACACTTGAGCAAGAATAAATAATCTACTATTTCTCAAATTGAATATGCTAAAATAATTGGGAGTGTAATGTTTTTCATGAACTATACTCGGCCCGATATTTCTTATGATGTTAGTAGATTGAGTAGTAGTACTCATAGTTCCGGTAGTGAACATTGGACTGCACTTCATCGTTTGTTAAGGTACTTGAGAGGTACTATGGATTGGTGTTTGCATTTTAATAAATTTCCTATTTTTTAGAAGGTTTTTGTGATGCAAACTAAGTAACTAACAATGATGAAGTTAGCTCCTCCAATGGCTATATGTTTACTTTGGGTACAGGTGCTATTTCGTGGAAGTCTTCCAAACAGTTGTATAGCACGTTCTATCATGGAATCAGAGTTTATTGCTCTTGAGTTGGAAGGGCAAGAAGCTGAGTGGTTGAGAAACCTTTTGCGAGATGTGTCATTATGGGGAAGACAAGCATCTCAAGTCTCCTTACATTGTGATTCATATGAAGTAATTGGGATTGCGAAGAACAGTGTGTACAATGGTAAAGGAGACATATTCGAGTCAAACATGGTGTGATTAAACAGTTATTTAAGCATGGTGTTATTTCCTTGGAATATGTAAGGTCCGAAAGAAATTTGGTGGATCCTTTAACCAAGAATTTAGCAAGGAAGATGATCCTTGAAACGTCAAGAGGGATGGGGCTAAAGCCTTTGGATTGAGGTAATATGGTGGATACCCGTTTGTGGTCAAACGAAGTCATATAGGCCATCGATATACACTACATTTCTTATCTCTATGACGTGTGGTAGTGTTTATAAGGTTGAGCTTATTTTCTTAGTGATTCCATAGCCTTAAGGTGGTCTATGTTGAGATAGACTTGATAGAATCACCTACATGAGTGTAAAGGTATGGTCGCCTTTTATGAAAGACTTAGGTCGTCTTTCTAGAGGGCTCATTAGACCCAAGGTGCGTGTGCATGATCTTAAACATATTTTGTTAGTATCACAGAGTTTACATAAATTAAAGGATATAGTATGTATTATGGGGGTCTCAAATTATGTCCGATCAGTTCAAGAGTATTCACCTTTTGGATATTAGTTATTGCCTCATTTCACTACGTGTTAATTCAAATCGAAAGATATTGATACTTAAGTACATGTTCCTTCTTTTTTTCCCAGAATTCATTCATATTCTTCACCTTTGCATTACTGGGATATTGTTGGAGTTATAGATCTATTTACATTACTCTTTTATTTCAAGTAATGCAAAGCCAAAGAATCTTTGAGGGTCTCTTTTCTTGTTCCCATTCTTTTCTCTTGTGAAATGTTCTTTATACCACATTGGTGGTGGAAAGTCATTTATTCCTCTTTATATTGAAACATGTTTCATTGGGTTAGTAAATGGGCTAGAACAAGAGGGGCCTCGCGCACATGTGAGTTGGGCTTCGTATGCAAAACAGGTCGATTCCCCCCCCCCCTCCCCCCTGTGCGCGAGGTATACGTGAGGCCTAATTCAATTCCGATTTTGCAAAATATTATTTTTCTATTTTTGAGCTTACCCGAATTGTCTAAATTCATGCGTGTGGATTAAAGTTCTGGTGTAGCTCTCATATCTGGACGTAGCTCTCCTACCTCCGGACTCAGTTGTTACCGGTCAAGACTTATTTTTCCGGAACCGCAATTGTCCCGGTACTGGTCAAAGCTCATTACTTCAGAATTAATTATTGCAATGGTCATTATCCATAAATAAATTGAGTTAATGACGATCTTTATTTCTCTAAACGTTAGGAGATGTTTCAGATCTCAGCCTTTATTTTCTTCACGTTAATAGACGTTTCTAGACCTTTCTATCTACCTATAAATACCGGTAGAGACTTCACTTCTTAACACACAAAAAATATATCTTCTTCTTCAGAGTTCTTTTTCCTTCTTCTATTTTCTGGATAAATTACTTTGTGCAAACTCCAAACTTTCAGCCAATAGTGCAAGTGCACGGAAGTGCTATGGAATCTTGGGGAGCGACCGGGCTAAACCATTTGCACCGGAGTCGGTCCGAAGTCTCTTTCAAGACAATGGCTTGCCACGATAGAGATGTGATTTGATAAGTTGTTCTTACTGTTTTATTTCTTCTTATTAATATTATCCCATAATTTATCAACACTTTCATGGTACTCTACGGTCGAGGTCGAGTTCCGAAGATTTTTTAGGGTATTTGAGAGTGAATACGAAGAGTTTGCTATGGTCGAGGTCGAGTTCCGGCTCCGGCGCTATTGCCATTTTTAGCAGTTCATCAGATCCATTTTCCTTCTGTCTTAATGCTTTTATTTTGTTAAGAATAAATTTCAAGCAATGTATTAAAAGAGAGTTTTGATTTTCTGAGGTTATGTTTTCATTTTTATTTCATATTGTTAAGAGTCTCACATCAGATATGAGATGGGTAATTGGTCTCCTTATATGGCTTGGGCAATCCTCCTCCCTTTAAGCTAGCTTTTGGGGTTGAGTTAGGCCCAAGATTCATTCTTTACATGGTATCAGAGTCAGACCCATCCCAATTCTTTGTTCACCGATGTTGGGCCCCCATATTATATTGTCCACGCTCCAATTAACGAGGCATGAGCGTGCGGGGGAGTGTTAAGAGTCTCATATCGGATATGGGATGAGTAATTGGTCTCCTTATATGGCTTGGGCAATCCTCCTCCATTTAAGCTAGCTTTTGGAGATGAGTTAGTCACAAGATCTATTCTTTACCCATATGAATCGCTAGTTTTTCTTTTTCCGTAATGCTTGCTTATTTCTTAGTTTGCTCATGTTTCGTTTAGATTCTATGGTATTTTCCGAGATCTGGAATTTTATAGTTGAAGTTGGTATGATATTTGCATTTTTGCATTTAATCTTGGCGATTAGCGTTTTCCTTTTATCTCTTAATCTCATTACCAATATTTATCATGAATAATGCTTTCTATATAAAAAAAATTAGCTAGGAATCTGGAAGTTTAAGTTTAACTATTATAATGAGTATGAAATTTTAAACTGATTTGTTGCTAGCATTTTCTTTAATCGTTTTATTTTTCTTAAAAAGTATATATATAGGCAAGAGTCGTATCTTAGCCAAAGATCTCTAATAAATGATGTAGCATCGTTTATGACATTTTATTTGGTTAAGTTGGAATTCTCAATGATATTATGGTAAAAATATTTGGTCCAAGATTTAAGCCACGTTTTGTTCCCTTTCTTTAGACAACTGCTAAGAAAAAAAATATGAATATATTTTTTCACCTTTCCTAATATTCTACTGGTTTAAGCTATTTTAATAGCGTTCAGCCAGATTTACAAATTATAACATTTCAGTTTGCTGTATTTGTTTTGCACGGGAGTTAAAATTTAAACGTATATCCTCACTGTTTTCATTTTCTCAATTTAAAATGAGTCACCTTTGGAACTAAAGTAAAATATGGTATTTCAAGTTTTCTTGAAGGAGTTAATAGCCAAGTTTTGATCCAAAATATACGTAAAAATGGCAAATCTACTGTCAATGAATAAGGAAGAATGACCATTTTAAATTCAAAGTAGTTTTCTTGTATTAATGGGAGTAAGGAGTGCTGTCTTGAGTAGTTTTTCATTTATTTTTGTCTTAAACGCTAGGTAAAGATATTTCAAAGTCTGCAATTTTATTATTTTCCTGTTAGGTATTAAACTTTATTTAGCATTTTAGATTAAAGGTTTTGTGTGCGATTGAAATTGTTAACATCATTTACGTGTGTGTGCTTACATCTAGTATGAGTGAGACGGGATGCAAACTCTTTCAATTCCCGTTGAAAAGAAAAGAGTGGAAAAACTAAGTGTGAGAGAGCGAGATGGGTTGCGAATTTATTCAAAATCCGTTGTCAAAAGAGTGAAAACGATAAATAATAAATGTCTCGGATTGTAGAGACGAAGAATTGTTTTTAACGCTATAGATGAGCTTTAGACACGTCTTAATTAATTCGTTTCAATTAAGAATGCAGTCACGCATCTTATGTTGAGACGCTTGAAAGAAACTCAAGGATGTGGTTACGCATCTTGACCAAATTGTTCTAATAAGTAAAGTTCATTAATTCAAACCAAGACCCATAGACAAAGATTTTAGGTGCGATACACACAAGCGAAGAAAGCAGTTACGCTTCTAAGCCGGTGTATGTCAGCATCTGGGTTAAGACTAATAAAATTTCAACAATAAAAAGCACAAGCAAATCAAGGCTTGTAACACAATTTATTCTACAAATAGACTAAGCTAAGTATAAGTCGATAAAGTGACTGTTCTACAACCATGGAACTCGGGGAATGCCTAACACCTTTTCCCCGATCAACAGAATTTCTTACCTGGTGTTTTATTTTCGCGGACCAATAATAAAAGAGTCATTTCCTTTTGATTAGGGATTCATAAGGTGACTTGGAACACGAAAACTCAATTTCAATTGGAGACTTTGTAAAATAATTAATCGTAATCATAACCATTCTTGTTTAGCTTAGTTGCGAACAAAGAGTTTGATAGAATCAATCTGCTTTCCTTGGCGAGCTCACTGAAACTGTTTTCATCAGGGTTGAAGGAAGAAGGTGTTCAAAAGGCATCAGTGGACTTCAGAGAGTTAGTCAGCTCAAAGCGTAGAGCGATTTAGGATCAAATCTGTACTGGGTTAGGTTCTTTAGAATAATTGGTATAAATATAGCGAATCAGTCTTATTTTTCCCCTGTGACTATGTTTTATGTGATAGCATGATCTTTTTTCCTTTTAGAAGAATAGGAATGCTTGTGATTAGGTTAGCACTGAAACAATGAAAGCCGATTGCTTTCTTCCCGACAGCTAAGGGGCGTAGCGATTTATGGAGTTTAGTTAAGCTTAACTCCGATTCGACTTCAATTGGAAAACTCCTTTAAATAATAAAAACATGTCTCATCGCGGGGAGAAGGGGGGAAGGGCGGAGTGATTTACATCAATAAGGGTTGGTTACTATTGGTCTCGGATAGAGGAATATGTGAAAGCCAATGTCCGAAAATGTGAGAAGTTTCATGTGACAGCCTTCATTAAAGATATGCTAGGGATAAGTTCAAACTAGTTCTCTCTCACTCTTGTTGTCTTCTTAAGTCTAAGCTTTATCGCTCTTTTCCAGGTTGTATTTTTCATGAGTTAATACTACGATAGTTTAGTTAATATTTAGTATTTACAAATAAAAGACAGATGCAAGAATCTCAATGACTTTCGTATGTCTAATGTTTATGAGAAAATACATCATTATCCCCTTGAACTTCTATCTTATTTTCAAGAAGACATTTTAGTTTTGTGGAAATCTTATTACGTCCCTGAACAATTTTGAATTGATATTAATACACCCTTTTTCGATCAATCTTAATTTTGAGTAAGAAAGTAATTTCACGCACCAATCATTAATTAACACATGTCAAAATGCCAAAAATTTACAAAAAGAAAAAGACTATTCTATATAAATTATAAAAACGTTTTCCACTCCCCTCTTCTCCCCTTCCCCTAACTGTCTTCTCTAAATAAAAAAAATGGAGGTCGATAGCCTTAGAAATGGAAACTAAAAATTACAGCACGATAAATTTATTCCATTATCATTGCATTGTCTATCCCTCTCTCCCTAAAATTAAATAAACATAATATGACTAAATAATCAATTTGAAAAACTTTCTTCCACTGGCGGCGAAGCCACCATGCCATCACTTCACTTACAAACCACTGAAAATAATTCATGTAATCCTAGATCTGAAGCCCACAGTCCTCCCCACCCTCAACTTGAAAACGAAGACTCGCCAGAAGAACGCTCTCGCCGGTGATCACTTTTTCTTCATCTTCTCTACCTGTAAAACACAACTAAAAGCTCATTGACATACCACCTTAAAAAGAAACAAGCTAAGAGAATAAAAAACACCACTAACGATCGAAAAATCAAAATCTGACAGCCAGGATCTACTAGCATTTCTACAATGAAGAAGAGGGAGAAATAAAAGAAAAGAAATAGGAAAAAGCAAAACAAAAAGAGAAATAAGTGGAAAAATTCATTTTAATAAAAGAATCTGTTAAAAACATCAGTTTTTTTTTGGTTAGGGAGAGCACTCTCTAGTCTTGGACTCTTGGTGGCCGAAAAAGGATGTATTAATAGCCGTTTAAAATTAAAGAAAGTGTTGATTGATTGCTTTATACTCAAAAGTTGATTGCTTTATACTCAGAAGATTAAAAATATTATTACATTACGTGACAAAACAAAAAGAAAATAAACAAACTTTATACTCGAAAGTTGATTGCTTTAACCTGACTTAACTAGCGCTGGCTAGTGGGCCGGGTCGGCCCGGTCCCGACCCTACCCAGGTCCCGCCTTAAAAAAAAAGGGCGGACGGGACTCAAACTCGGGACTAGACCTGAGCCCGTCCCGCCCCAGGCCCGATCCCCACCCTTTTGCAAAAAATACATGTTGCACAACGGTCATTTATATTTTGTCAGTTGTGCAACGACCATTTTTTGCCTCCCCCCAACCCCCCTACCCCCTTAATATTTATTTTTAACCTCTAAGTTAATATATTTACACTTTAATCCAATTTTCCAACTATAAATACCTCATTTTCTCTTCATCTTTCTCACAAATCTTCCAACAATCTCTCTAATTCTAATCTCTCAATTTATCTCTCTACAAGTCTACATTGCAATATTATATTTTATTTGTTCATTTGTTTAACTATATCAAAGTTCAAAAATTGGGAGTGAAGTTGACAACTAGCTTCAGGATCATCCATCGAGTAAAGTTTCAATTTTCAACATCGATTACAAGTCGACGTTACGTCGGCGTTTGGTACCTTCGTTCCTTCTTTATATTATTATTGTTACTTTATCTTAATTATCACACTTAATTTCATTATCTTTAACTATTTATTTGCATAATTAAAATGGAAGGATTAAGAGGTATGTTTAAGGGTAAGGGTAAGGGTAGGGGTGCTTCTTCTAGTAGGGGTAACAAGGGCAGGGGTACTTCTTCTAGTCATCCTATTCCTAGACATGATGATTTGATTGATTACACACATATAGATGAAACTGATTTTTTTAATGATATGTCATTAGACGATGAAATATATTCTGCAACTCAACCAGATTTTAATTTAAAAAATAATCTAGATGACACACCCACTAATCTAGATGACACACCTACTAGTGCGCCTCAAACTGAAACTGGAACGCCTCATATTCCCCCTAGTATGAGATGAGGCCCCACACAACATAAATTAAAATCTGCTGCATGAGATTTTTTTGATAGGGACCAAGAGAATCAAGTAGTTAGATGCTCAATTTGTAAAAAAAATTATAAATTTAAAATGGGAAAATGTTAGGGTGGGACGGGAGATTTATTGTGACATGTACAAAGTTTTCACAAAGCTAGGTGGGATGAATACGAGGCTACACAGTCGGGTGTCCCAATGCGCTCTCAGTTGGGACAAGGTTCACATAGTATGCCTGACCAAGCACAAGGTCAAATTAACCCGACGATGGGGGGAATTGTAGGCCTAAATACGATAAACGAAGAGATAGGGAAGCAATAGCAAAATTAGTTATTGTGGAGGGTTTGCCTTTTTCATTTCCTTCCTCTCCTAGTTTTATTTATTAGAGATATATATAATCCTTCTTTTAACGATTTTCCTAGATCAACTGTTAGGAGAGACGTTTTTAAATTTGCACATGAATATCAACAACATTTACGTTATTCATTATATCATTTTCCTGGCAAAGTATCTATCACGTCTGATATAGGGCGTAGTACTAACAGTCATGATTATTTAACTGTAACATGTCATTGGATAGATATAAATGGTCTATGCAAAAACTTATTTTATCATATAGATGTATTGATGATAGGCACACTGAAAGTTTTATTGCAGAAAATATTCATCAAGTTTGCGACTATTATCGAATAACTGATAAAATTATGACTATTACATTAGATAATGCTTCTTCTAATAATTATGATATTAGATTTTTAAAAGATCTTTTAACTCCATATTTTCCTAATCATTTTCATATAAAATGTGCGTGACATATTTATAACTTAGTTGTAAATGATGGTCTATCACTTTTTGAAGACATTCTTAATAAAGTACAATTTGTTATAAACTTTATTTTTAGAAGTAATAGAATACAAAGAAAAAAAGAATATTAAAAAATTTTGTCACGATTGTGGATTACCTTATAGAAAAATTCCCGAAGAAGTAGCAACTAGGTGAAATTCTTTATATGAACAACTACTTGTTGCTTATGATTATAGAAGACCTATAACTTTATTTTTAACGCCCATAATCGAAATCCAACTGATATGGTTGTAGTAGATAAGGATTGGGAAAAAATTTCAGAACTTATTGTATTTTTAGAGAATTTTTTTCAAGCTACTAAAGAATTTTCTAGTATTTATTATTCTACTATTTCAACTATGTTATTTTATATAGCTCTAATATTTTTGTTACTTAGTGTATATATGGAAAACCCATCTTATAAGGCACCTATTAAAAAAATGTTTATCAATTTAAAAAAATATTTTTTTTCCTATTCCCACTATTTATATTATTGGTGTTGTTTTAAATCTGACTATTAAAATAGACGGTTGTAAAGCACTTATTGAAACTATTTATGATTGCATAGCTATACTTCCACCTCCAACTCCAAAAAACCAAATGACCAACCACCTAAGGAACCAACTAAAGAAGAAGTTTTATCTAGCATACACAATGAATGTAAAAAAGTATATACGCATCACCAACAAGAAAGTGCTAGCAACCAACCGACTTCCATACCGTCTTCTTCAATAAAACCTCAAAAAAGATATGTTGTTTATTCGGCTAGTATTGATTGCCTTAGAAATAGAATGAATAGTGGTACCACTACTAATCAAGTTAGCGAGTTTGATATTTTTGTTTTGCAGGGTGTTGTACCGTTCCAAGCAGTTCTCAATGAAGAAGGACGTGAAGACTTGCTGAAATACTGGAAGGAGAATGAGAAGACATTGCCGACACTATCAAAGATGGCCCGAGATGTGTTGAACATTCAAGCGTCATCAACAGCGTTTGAAAGCGCTTTTTCTGCAGGAAGATTTCAAATAAGAGAGCACAAACACTCATTAGCGGGAGACAGCTTGGAGATTGCAGTTTTATTTAGAGATTGGATACGAGCGAAGCGTAGAAGGTGCGGCCAACCAGAGATCAACGAAGAAGACGACGAAAACTACAACGAAATTCTATCAGACGGAGGTGGAAGCGACGTCGAGCAATTTGACCAATAAATTCCGATTCCAACCGAAGAACCAACAGACATTGTGAAGAAACTAGAAAATGTGTTTATAAATATGTGATTTTTTTAAATTCCAATTTTACTATGTTGTTTGCAACTTTCAACACCATAAAGTTACAATTTGAAATTGTATTACAAAAAAATCATATTTCTATTAAATAATATAAGAGGCACAAAAACAGCCTTGGAATATTTTTATTACACTATCTTGTTCAATTATTGAGGTGTTTATATATGTTATTTTTTAAAATTAAGTGCAAAAAAAAATGGAAAACCTGATTTCAACCGGACCCCGACTCGATAAGACTGGTCCCCTTTTCTGACGGGACCGAGAACGGGACGGGACATCGACGGATCTCGCCAGTCCCACCCTCACCCACCCCCACCCCATCGGGACCTGCCCCACCCCTAACCTGCCTTGTTGGCCACCCCTAGACTTAACGCTTTTTAAACTGGTCTATTTTGAAAGCTGATAGGTCAAGTTTTGATCTTAGAACAACAAACAAATAAACATGTACTAAAAGAGGGAGTAAGACAAGTACTAGGAAGTGCTACGAACTTAATAAAAATTTCCACAAGTAGAGAATTAGATAGAACAACCTCAATCACATATTGATAGAAGACGATATACACGGTCAGTGTATATCATAGGGCCGGTTTTTGTATATTATTTTATCATATTTGTAGAATCCTTGTACAAGTGTAATTATGGTATTAGTCTTGTATTAGAAAAGCTATTAGAATTATAGTAGGAAAAGGTAGAGTTGTTTTCCATATTTAGGAATTGTATATTTGTATTTATACCTCTTCATTAATAAAAATAATCAAGGGATTATTCTCTTTTATGGTATCAGAAGTCTAGGGAAAATATTTTCCTTCTCCAAACTCACAATTCTGAAGCCCTCTCTCTCTCTGTTTCTGAGACACGGCCGACGGCCACTTCTTTTTCCTTCTGATTTCATTCCAAATACCTAATTCTCCTATTGTTATTTCATTATGTCTACCTCAAAGAACACGTTTCATCCTGCCCTTACAGTCTCCAACATCAAGAACCACATCCCTATTGTTCTTGAGATGGAAAACGTCCAATACGCGACGTAGGCGGAATTATTTAAGGTTCACGCACGCTCACATCAAGTCCTTCATCACATCATCCCTTCGGTAATAGGAAAGGAGAAGGTGCCTACCCCCGAGGATGACCCTACGTTATGGACGACTCTTGATGCTACCGTTCTCCAGTGGATTTATTCCACTATCTCTATGGACCTCTTACAGACGATTATTGAACTTGATTCCATGGCGATGGAAACTTGGAATAGGGTGCGTGATATATTCCAAGATAACAAAAATTCCCGTGCTGTCACTCTTGAGCAGGAATTTTCCCATGTCAACATAGAGGATTTTCTGTATGTCTCAGCCTATTGTAAAAGGCTGAAGGAATTGACGGATCAACTCAAGAACGTTGGTGCGCCCGTCACCAATGATCGTTTTGTTCTTCAAATGGTTGCAGGCCTATCTGAGGCCTATAATGGCATTGAGACACTTCTTCGTCAGAGTAATTCACTCCCACCGTTCTACCAGGCCCGTTCCATGCTCACATTAGAAGAGGCCGGTTTGGCTAAAAAGGTGACTACCAGTGCGAATTCCGTCATGATGATGTCCACGTCAGACGACCCTCACTCGTTCACATTTAATTCTAGCCAAAATCGTAACAACGGTGGCGGAAAAAAGGGTCAAAATAAAAAAATAGAGGCAAAAACCGCTGCAGTGGAGTGGCGGTGGCGATGGTCGGAGCATTAGTGGCAGGGGAGGACGTGGTGGCAGTGGGTCAGCTGGGAGGCAGCACCACTGGCCACAGCCTTGGGCCAACTGGTCATGGGGCTGGGTCGGTGGCCAGTGGCCCAACTACCCTTTCTCGGCATCTCCAGCGAATTGGGCCAATTTCCGGGGTGGTCCAGGCCCAGTTTTCTGCCAAATAATTCAAACAACCTGTTGGACCTTGGCAGCAGGCTGGTCTGCTTGGGCCTCGCCCTCAGCAGGCCTTCGCTGATGCATGCCCACCGGCAGTACCGACGCCCACGAAAATCGAGGCCGCAATGCATACACTTGGATTAAATCTTTCGAACGTAAATTGGTATATGGACACCGGTGCCACATCTCACATGACATCCGCACCAGGTAAACTCTCATCTTATTTCAATTTGAGCAACAATGGTGGTATAACTGTTGGTAATGGTCATTAAATTTTTATTCGTGGTTATGGTCACACAAATTTGTCTCCCCCGCATCCACCTCTCGTCTTAAAAAATGTTCTTTATGCCCCTCACTTGATTAAAAATTCGGTGTCTGTCCGAAAATTCACAACTGATAATTGAGTGTCTGTTAATTTTGACCCTTTTGGTTTTTCACTGAAGGATTTCTAGACGGGGATACATATAATGAGATATAATAGTAGGGGAGAGCTTTATCCAATCACCACCACCATAATTTCCACGAGTCAAGCCACACCTTAAACGTTTGCCGCTCTTGCTCCTTCCTTATGGCATGCACGTTTAGGTCATCCGAGGTCGTCTATTATTTCTTCTCTTAAAAATAATAATTTTATTGATTGTAAGAGTACACGTAGTACTCATATTTGTCCTTCTTGTCCTATAGGGAAACATTTTAGATTACCGTTTGTAGCCTCTACTTCTAGTACGTCGATGCCTTTTGACATTATTCATAGTGATTTATGGACATCTTCCATTTTGAGTTCTTTGGGCCATCGTTATTAGGTTTTATTCTTGGATGATTATTCTAATTTTTTGTGGACCTTTCCTTTATCTAAAAAATCTCAAGTTTTTTTCACCTTCTTAAAATTTAGAGCATTCATCCGTATCCAACTTGAACGGGAAATTAAAAATATTCAATTTGATAATGGAAGGGAATATGATAATGGGTCGTTTCAGGAATTTTGTAAAACTAATGGCATATATTTTCAGTTTTCTTGTCTTCATACGTCCTCACAAAATGGAAAGGCCGAAAGAAAAACTATTACCATTAATAATAATGTCCGAACCTTGATAGCATGTGCTTCATTACCTCATTCTTTTTGGCATCATGCATTACAAATGGCTACCTACCTCCGTAACATTCTCCCTAACAAAGGTTTAGATCCCTCGTATTCTCATCTTATGGTATTTGAGTGTTTATGCTATCCACTTTTCACGTCTACTACAATTAACAAACTTCAAGCCCGTTCTACTGCTTGTGTGTTTTTGGGTTATCCGTCTAATTATCGTGGTTACAAATATTTTGATTTATCCTCTAATAAAATCATAATTAGTCTCCATGTTATTTTTTATGAAACCCAATTTCCGTTTGCTAAATTGTATAGTTCTGTGTCTAGTCCGTATAATTTTTTAGATGATGGGCTCTCACCGCATACTATCCACCATTTATCCAAGCTGTCCCGTGATCCAAATCCTCTAGCAGGCCCACTACCTACTGGCCCACATTTGTCCAGTCCCTAAATCTCGGCCAGCAAGCCCACTGGCCCAACTTCTCCCATTGGCCCAGCAACATCTCGGTCCAGTCTCGATCCAAAAATTCTCGATATTGTTCCCAGTCTCGGTCTAGTTTTTGGATCCGATTCTCGATCCAGTATCGACCCAATTTCTGGCCCAAATATTTCTTCCCCACTTCCACTTTTTCAGCCACATGATGTTGGGCCAGCAGGCCCACTGCCTGCTGGCCAGACCACTGTCGACCCGAGGAGAGCTAGCCAAATCCCGTCCAATTCTATTTCAAGTCAAGCGCTTGTTACTCGTAGCCAACGAGGTATTTTTAAACCAAAAAGACATTTTAATCTTAATTCTAATGTCACTAAATCACCCCTACCACGTAACCCGGTGTCTGCCATTCATGACCCGAATTGGAAAATGGCTATGAATGACGAATATAATGCTCTTATTAAAAATAAGACGTGGGAGTTGGTGTCCCGTCCTCTTGGTGTCAATATTATTCGTTCTATGTGGATTATTACTCATAAAGAATACTCTAACGGTTCTTTTGAGAGGCATATGACCCGTCTTGTAGATGATGGTAAAACACAACAGGTTGGCATGGATAGTGGAGAGACATTTAGTCCGGTGGTCAAACCGGCAACGATTTGCACAGTGCTTAGTCTGGCTATCTCGAAAGCATGGCCCATTCATCAGCTGGAAGTGAAAAATTCTTTCTTATGCGGTTATCTTAAGGAGACAGTTTACATGCATCAGCCCTTGGGTTTTAAGGACCCCAATTATCCTCACCATGTCTGCTTGCTGAAAAAGTCCTTGCATGGCCTTAAGCAGGCCCACGAGCTTGGTATAAGAGGTTCGCAGATTATGTGTCTACTATTGAATTTTCTCATAGCAGGTATGATCATTCTCTGTTCATCTATCGTCATGGTACTTCTCTGGCATACATCCTGTTATTTGTGGATCATATAATCTTGACTGCCTCCTCTGATAATTTGCGCAAGTCTATCATGTCTGTTTTCATTTCAGAATTTGCTATGAAAGACTTGGGGCCCTTGAGTTATTTTTGGGTATAGCTATCACTCGTCATGCAGGTGGTCTATTTTTATCATAGAGGAAGTATGCGACTGAGATTATTGAGAGAGCTGGCATGTCGTCTTGTAAGTCCTCTTATACTTTGGTTGATACCAAACCGAAGCTGAGTGCTACCTTTGGCACACCATATGAGGATCCCACCCAATATCGTAGTCTTGCAAGGCTCTTCAATATCTTACTTTCACGAGATCAGATATTACTTATGCAGTACAGTATGTGTGTTTATTTATACATGATCCGCGAATTGAGCACATGCTTGCGCTCAAACGCATTATACGATACATATAGGGCACACTTGATTATGTATTGCATTTATATCCATCCTCCGTATCTACTCTTGTGTCTTATACAGATGCTGATTGGGGTGGATGTCCAGATATCAGACGTTCAACATCTGGTTATTGTATATTTCTTGGTGATAACTTGGTCTCTTAGTCGGCAAAACGCCATGCTACTTTATCGCGATCCAATGCAAAAAGCTTCACTTTCCTATTCAGAAAGCTACCTTGGTCTACTGTGATAATGTTAGTGCCGTCTATCTCTCTAGAAATCCGATCCAACATGAGCGCACTAAACATATCGAGATGGATATTCACTTTGTTCGCGAAAAGGTAGCTCGTGGACAAGTACGTGTCTTGCATGTCCCTTCAAGGTACCAAAATTCTGACATCTTTACTAAGGGTCTTCCATTAGTTCTGTTTGAAGATTTTAGGGACAGTCTCAGTGTACGACAACCGCCCGCTATGACTGCAGGGGTGTGATATAAGACGATATACACAGACAAACTGTGTATATCATAGGGCCATTTTTTGTATATTATTTTACCATATTTGTAGAATCCTTGTACAAGTGTAATTATGGTATTAGTATTGTATTAGAAAAAGCTATTAGAATTATAGTAGGAAAAGGTAGAGTTATTTTCCATATTTAAGAATTGTATATTTATATATATACCTCTTCATTAACATGGTATCAGAGTCAGGCCCATTTCAATTCCTTGTTCATCGATGTTGGGGCCCCCAAATTATATTATTCACGCTTCAGTTAACAAGGTCTAGGCGTGCGGGGGAGTGTTAAGAGTCCAACATCGGATATGGAATGGGAACATGGACTCCTTATATAGACTTGGACAATCCTCACCCAACAAGCTAGCTTTTAGGGTTGAGTTAGGTCCAAGATTCATTATTAACAGTAATCAAGGGATTATTCTCTTTCACATATGTTAACATCGTTTTTCGGTGCAAGTTATATTTCAACTTCGAATCCTTTTTTTGTGCTTCTATTTTATGAAAAATATCTAAAATATACCTCAACCTTTGTCCGGATTTGTTGTAACACACCTAATCCCTAAATATATTTTTAAAGCATTTCTTGGGCATTTGTTTTGGAAAATTCCAACCAAAATCCAACACGACACAAGTCAAGACTCGATTATGAAAGAATATAGTGATTCACAAGATCAAATTTCAATAGAATTAACTGCTTGTCCATGAAATGAATTAAAAGTGTAGGAGAGCATTCTAATTTTTTGTCTTGTTTGAATAGTGAAATGACATGAAAATGACCGGACTCCTTTGTTTTTTGGCCTTTTGTTCAGCACGTGTTTGAATTATTTTTCAGATCACTCGATAAATGCCAAAAATATTCCTTAAAAATATATTCAGGGGGTAAAAGGACCCCCTCTCCCGTAAAGATTTGATGTGTTACAGCAAACTCGGGCAAGGTTGAAGTGTATTTTAGACATTTCCCGTCTATTTTTCTACACAATTTTTCATACAAGCAAATTTTACATTATTTGAGGTCTGCTTTGATACAGTAAGTTGTATCTGCAGGTTGCTCCATCACAAGAGAGAAAGTTCACTATTTTAGCAGTTAAAGGGGTATATTGTTCACTATTTTGGCAGTTAAGGTTAGCATGTTTGTTTAAACTTCTAAAATTAGCTTATTTTTAAAAAGTATTTTTTTCTAAAGTATTTTGGCGAAAAACAATTTGTGTTTGATCAATTAATTTAAAAAACACTTTTGAGTAACAATTAGTGTTTGACCAAACTTTTGAAAAGTGTTTCTAAGTGTATTTTTTTCTGAAAAGTACTTTTCAAAATCATTTACAGGACATACTATAAGCTTGTGAAGTTTGCTAAAAGTAGTGGATTTCTCCTTTTACAGGAGATACTATAAGTGCACAAATGCTGGCTTCAATGTCAGAAAGTATGTTGTAAGGGTCTTGCGTGACCTTAAGTCAATGATAACCACTTACAAAGGGATGCACAACCACATTGTTATTGCAGCTCACAACAGTAGGCATGTTAATTTAGGGGTCCCCAATACTCTTCCAACTCCAGTAACTACACCTGCTCGAGCCTGCACAACTTCATAATGCTATGGCACGATCTTACGCTCATTTGACTTATTGATGAGAGATCTCATAGTATGCAAATAGATATAGACATACATTTTTGGTCCTATACTCTGTCACTATTTTTATTAAAAGACATATGAGTGCATAGAGGCTGCTGAGAGATGCGACTTTTCTATTTATGTTTCTTCCTTCAGGATATTATTCTATTGAATGTATGTGAATTATATAAACGTCTCATTTGCTATTAGTATTTTATTAGAATCACGCATTCGTCTTAGTACCATTTTAATGATAGCCGTAGTGTGTGTTTAGCAGCAGGTAATTTAAGTGCATTAATATTTTATCAATTTCAAGATGTTAAGATTAAAAGCTAATTTACATCTTGAAGGACTTCATGTTATTTTATCTTAATTGATTTCCGTGCATCGCGTGGCTACGTGTACTAGTATTGTTATAACTTACTAAGTAGCAACCGATGTAGGGGTGAGCGGGTCCGGGTACCCTAACATTTTTGAACTACCCGGACCCTACCCGGTAAAAGATCGGTTCCTAAATTTACTATCCGGAACCTACCCGTAGCAATCATTACCAGGAACCTACCAGGACCCTGTGGGTCCGGGTAGGTTCCCGGGTACCCTGTAAATAAAAAAACACTGATTAAGCAACAATTTTTTAGCCTATGAGAATAAAAAGAGTTCTAAAATAATTTCATCTAGTAGTTTTTTAGCCTGCAATCGGAGTTTTTAGTACCATTATAAGAAGTTTTAAAAAATTTAATTCTGTAACCAAAATCTAAAATTGCAAGCCAAATTTGATACTCAATTAATTGAATGTGTTGATTTCAAAATAAATTTGGAAATATCTGAATTAAACTTATTTTTGTGTTCATAAGCTCTTCGATACAAAAGAAAAGCTTTATTATACTAGTAAATCCCTAAATTTCATCTTCACAACTACAAAAATATACACAAATTTTAAAAATAGATTTACATTTCAAATAAAAAAGTAATATAAATTGAAGATGAATATCACCTGAAATAGAACAGAAGCATAGGATATTAAAAAGAAATTGAAGAGTTAGATATGAACCAATATGCATTTTAGGAACGACGTGAACACAACCAAGGGAGAGAAAGAGGCAAATGTGAAGCTTCAACGACGACAACGATGAAAGTACCTGAGAGAAAGCTTCAACAACGACGACAATGAAGCTCGGTGGTGTAGCTAAAACGCCATTGTTATTGAGAGAGTTTTGGGTGTTTTCTCTTAGGGCACAAAGAGCATTCTAGAATAAAGGGGTGAAAATCAATGTGCAGGCATGCAACAAACAATTTTGGAGAAAGTTAAAAGTGATCCAAATGTTTCTCAAAAAAGTAAAAATATTTAATATTTTATAGGTTCCGGGTATCGGTTCCGGGTCCGGGTACCCTGTCTCTATTTGCCGGAACCGGAACCGGACCCGACATTGATCGGTTCCTAATTTTACTACCCGGACCCTACCCGTTATTATAATATATCTACCCGAAACCTACCCGTTAGTGTCGGTTCCGGTCGGGTAGCTGGGTACCCTGTACTCGTGCTCACCCCTATAACTTAGGAACTAAAATCATTATTTTTCCTTTTCCTTTTATTTTTTCTCTCTTTTTTTTTTTCGGTTTTCCTTCTTAATTCCCTGCCTACTCATTTTCCACTAAAACGTCAGATTTCCCTTATGGGCAAATGAAGGAGAGCAATGTAAATCAAATATATAATTACAAAATTTTATTGTATATACTCACAAAAATACCTTTCAAACACTCAAATATATAACTCCCTCCCTCCTATTTTAATTGTCACATTAGCTTTAAAAATTTATCTCAGAATAAGTGTTATTTTAGGAATTCAAAACTAAACTCGGTAATTATTCTAATTTTATCCTTAGCATTAAAGATTTTTTCTTAATACAACTCAATACTGAAAAAATATTTAACAAGGAGAGGTAACTTAAAGCGGAAGTTAAAATGTAACGGAGGGAATATAGTTTTCATTATTCATTTATATTTCTCACACGAGAAAATGAACTTGTCAATTGTCATATTGGGATACTCTTGGTCCCAGATGTCTTGTACTCTAGTTTAGAACTGTTAAGCAAGGTATATATCCGTGATACACACTTGTTATACATGGTGTATATCACGGGTCCGTTAGATTGAAGCCCAACACGGTATAAGGCAGACCAGCCCATCTCGGGTTGGCCCATCACGGTTTGTATATTATTTATGTATATTGTTGTAATATTGTACTGTAAAGATTATCTTAATTAGTCTTGTACACTTTCCATAGTGATAGAAGTCTTGTACTACTAGAATAGGAATTTGGAGTTAGAATAGGAATAGGATTCTCCTATTATGGAAATATGTAACTTGTATATATTCTCTTTCAATTAATGAAAATAATCAAGGGGATTGTTACTTTCATGGTATCAAGAGACTAGGTCTAACTTGCTTCCGCCTCTATTCTCCAAATATTGCTCTCGGTTTTTGTGCCATTTCTCGGCCACAACTGCCTCGATTTCCGTCCCCCTTCACCAAAATTCGTGATATTTTTTCCCTCAAATTTTCCCTCCTCTCCCTTTGTTCTTTCTATTACGTCGAAGAACACTTTTCATCCTGCCCTCACGGTTTCTAACATCAAGAACAACATCCATATTGTTCTTGAGATGGAAAACGTCCATTATGCGACGTGGACAGAATTGTTTAAAATTCACGCTATCTCCCGTTAAGTCATCCATCATATAATTCCTCCCGCTGCTCCTATTCCCGCGGACGATCCTCAGTTATGGATTACTCTTGATGCTACCGTTCTCCAGTGGATTTATTCCACTATTGCGGTTGACCTCTTACAAACGATCATTGAGCCGGACACTACGGCTATGGCTACCTGGAATAGATTGCGTGACATATTCCAAGATAACCAACATTCACGTGTTGTCACACTCAGGAAGGAATTCTCTCAAGTTCACATGAAAGAATTTCCGAACGTGTCTGCATATTGCAAGAAACTCAAGGAGTTGGCAGACCAACTTCGTAACGTTGGCGCACCTGTGACAAATAATCGTCTAGTTCTACAAATTGGTTGCCGGCCTTTCTAAGGCCTATAATAGCGTTGGGACTCTCCTTCGTCAAAGTAATCCACTTCCCACTTTTTATCAATCCCGATCCATGCTTACTTTGGAAGAAGCCGGTTTGGCTAAGAAGGCGGCTACCGGTGCAAGTCATGTAGTCATGATGACGTCCTCCACAAATTCTTCGGGTTTTGTTTATAATTCGGGCCAAAACCGTTCTCATGGTAGCGGCAAAAATAATCGTAAGAATAATGGAAAAAACTGTGGGGGCAAAACGCGGCGGTTCCGATGGACAACATTCCGGCAGTAGGCCCCGTCCAGTCAACAGTGGGCCACCTCCCTACTGGTCCCAGCCGTGGGGACTATAGAAGTGGGGCTGGGGTAGTGGGCCATGGCCCAACAACCCCTATTTTCCAGGTTCTTCCAACGGGCAGTGAGCTGGACAACCGCAATTCAGGCCCAACAGTCAGGCCTCTTCTTCTCGTTTTAGCACTGGGCCGGGGCACCAGAGTGGACTTCTTGGGCCTCAGCCCACACAAGCATTCTCGGTAGTGAGCCCCACACCTACTCAGACCGACATTGAAGCCGCAATGCACAAGTTTGGGGTTAGGATCCGAATTGGTATATGGACACCGACACGACTACACACATGGCTTCTGATTAGGTACTCTCTCATCTTATTCTAATTTGAGCAACCCTCGTGGTATAATTATTGGTAATGGTAACTCTATTCCAATTCAGGGTTATGGTCATAAAACTGTCTCCCCCCAATCCACCCCTTATCTTGAAAAATACTTTACATGCCCCCAAATTGATTAAAAACTTAGTGTCTGTCCGTAAATTCACTACTGACAATTCTATCTGTGTTGAATTTGATCCTTTTGGTTTCTCTGTGAAGGATTCAAAACGGGGAGTCCTCTCATGAGGTGTGATAGTAGGGGAGATCTTTATCCTATCACACCCGGTTCCGGTCCATCGAGTCAAGCCTTGCCGTTAGCATTTGCAACCCTTGCTCCTTCCTTGTGGCATGCTCGTCTTGGTCATCCGGGGTCTTCTATTAGATAAAAATAAATTAATTTTATGTAAGGGTACGCGTAGTACTCCAAAATGTCAGTCTTGTTCTTTAGGAAAAATATTTAGGTTGCCATTTGTCGACTCAAATTCTCATACTTTAATGCCATTTGATATTATTCATAGCGACTTATGGATGTCTCATGTTCTTAGTTCATTAGGTCATCGGTATTATGTTCTCTTTTTGGATGATTATTCTATGTTTTTATGGACTTTTCCGGTAGCAAAGAAATCTCAAGTTTTCTCCATCTTCCTAAAATTTAGAGCATTCATTAGAACCCAGTTAGAAAGAGAAATAAAAAATATTCAGTATGATAATGGCAAAGAATATGACAATGGGGTGTTTCGGGAATTCTGTGATAATAATGGGATTAATTTTCATTTTTCTTGTCCTCATACGTCTTCACAAAATGGAAAAGCGGAACGCAAAATTCGTACTATAAATAACATTGTCTGAACTTTATTGGTTCATGCTTCCGTACCTCCGTCTTTTTGGCATCATGCTCTACAAATGGCTACATATCATCTTAACATAATTCCATCCAAAGGTTTGACATATTCTTCCCCCCTTCAAGTTTTATATATTAAAACTCCTTCGTATTCACAGCTTCGGGTTATTGGGTGTTTATGTTATCTGTTATTCCCGTCTAATACAATTAACAAACTTCAGGCTCGGTCTACTCTGTGTGTGTTTTTCGGATTTCCGTCTAATATCCGTTATCCTCTAATAAAATCATCACTAATCGCCATGTCATTTTTTATGAATCCCAATTTCCATTTGCTAAGGTGAGTAATCCCGTGCCTAGTTCGTATAATTTTTTGGATGATGGTATATCCCCGTATATTATTCACCATTTTTCGGACATGTTCCACACCCAAAATTATCCAGCGGGCCCACTGCTCACTGGCCCCACTTGTCTGTCATACCCTACCATCACTAGGTCAGTTCCAGCGATTAGGCCAGTCCAGCCCAATTAAGGCCCGACCCGGTTCTGCGTCAGTTTACCGTATTGGTCCAGCAAGCCCACTGCCTGCTGGCCAGTCCATCCCGTGTCCAGGAAATTCCCAAAATCTGCCCAATTCTTTCTCAAGTCATAGACCGGTCACTCGTAGTCAGCGGAGTATTTTTAAACCAAAGAGACATTTTAATTTAAATTCTAATGTTCTTAAATCACCCTTACCTCATACTCATGTGTCTGCGTTAAATGACCCAAATTGAAAAATTGCTATGACCAATGAATATAATGTTTTCTTATTGATAATAAGACGTGGGAGTTGGTGCCCCATCCATCGGGTATTAATATTATTAGGTCTATGTGGATTTTTGCTCATAAGGAAAATTCAGATGGTTCATTTGCACGACATAAGGCCCGGCTTGTGGGTGATGGTAAGACTCATCAGGTTGGGGTAGATTGTGGTGAGACGTTTAGTATGGTGGTCAGGCCGGCTACCATTCGCATTGTGCTCAGCTTGGCTCTTTCGAAAGCATGGCCTATTCATCAGTTAGATGTAAAGAATGCTTTCCTACATAGTGATCTCAAGAAAACAATCTATATGCATCAGCTTTTGGGATTTAGGGATCCCAAACATCCTCATCATGTCTGTTTGTTGAAAAAGTCCTTATATGGGCTTAAGCAGTCTCCACGGGCCTGGTATACGCGGTTTGCCGACTATGTTTCGACTACTGGGTTCACTCACAGCAGGTCGGATAATTCATTGTTCATTTATCATCATGGTTTGTTCTTGGCCTATATTCTGTTGTATGTGGATGATATTATTCTGACTACCTCTTCCGATGCCTTACGCCAGTTTATCATGACAATGCTCAGCTCTGAGTTTGCTATGAAAGACTTGGGGCCCTTGAGTTATTTTTTTAGGGATTGCTGTCAGTCGTCATATATGTGGGTTATTCTTATCTCAACGGATGTATGCAGTTGAGATCATTGAGAGGGCTGGGATGTCATCCTGTAAGTCTACTTTCACTCCAGTTGATATTAAGCCCAAGCTTAGTGCCGCGGCCGGCGCACCGTACGATGACCCAACCCGTTATCGCAATCTTGCAGGGGGCCTTCAGTATCCTACATTCACGAGACCAGATATTACGTATGCGGATTAAAGGTGGTAGTTGAGCCAAGATTAGGATTCATTCATCCAATGTATATTCGAGAGAACACTCAGCTTCTCATATCTAGAATATGGTCTTGTTGGCCAACGCAATAGACATATCTAGAATATGGTCTTGTTGTCAACCAATATAAATGAGATATAATGATCAAGCCATTTGGATACACACTTGGCAAATCCTAAGCTTGATCGAGTGTATCGTGAATGAAATAATTTTATCTTACCATATAGATGTTAAGTTTTCTGGATTCATGTAAACGTACTTCACATATTGAGTACGTCTTGCGGCGCCGTCTACGAGTTCCGCATAGACCTTAATTTGATTAGTGTCGATATTAGAAGGCATGTAGAGTCACACTATGTCGATTGTCCTTTCGATCTAAGGATGTATTGAGAGAGTATTAAATATTCGATTTAGAATCCAAATATTTAAATGAATGATGATTGTTTTAATTAAATCGAAATTGGATTTTGGATTTAATTAAGAATGTGCTGATAATTTTTGGGCCAGGCCCAATGTCAAGCCCTAATCCGGTTTGACCTAATTTTTTACCTATAAATACAGACCTACACTTCATTATTCATTACACTTGATTTTCATATCATTATTCTAAGTCTTAGAGACTCAGAATCAAAACTCTCTCTCGAACCTCTGCCGGATTTTCTAGCTTTCCAAAGGAGGAATACATTGAAGCTTGGAGCTTGCAATCGAAAGGGCATTTGCGTGCGCACTCACAGTTGATAAAGATTCCAGATATTGTAAACATGTAAGTACCATTCAAGTCTTATGTTTACGATTTTAAATTACCTTATAGTCAAACAGATCTATGTTTGTTGGGTTTGAAACAAGTTTTCAATATCCGTTGCGTACAACATCCCAACAAAAATCCTACAGTGGTATCAGAGACAAGACAATTTTATATGATTGTAAGGTAATTAATTAATAATAATATGGGTTAGAATTTGTTTAAATCTAAAATTTATGTTGTTTAAAGCTTGAAAACCTAATATCTTAAAAGCACATCATCCTTGTCTCCCAAATATTAAACAATGATATAATCGAGGAAGTCATTTCGATCTAACTCTTCTAAGTCAATGTGCGTAACTGGTTCATTACGAACATGGTGCACTGAAGCGAAGAACCAGAAGGGATTAGATGATGGTCGATGAACGTGTTGTTTGATATTGAAGGGTAACGAAGATGAATCTGCAAATCTGACCCTGAACCAGTTTTAGGATTTCGAAAATACGAATTTTGTGCTTCTGAGACGGAGGAGCCGCAACTCCACGATGGAGCGTCGCGGCACCGAGGCTCCAATTAAAAAATAAATAAAATTTCGGAACAATGAATAGAACCGAACACTGTTCCGGCATGAACAGTGGCGGCAGTCACTGTTCAGGCAGGGCAATGGCGGTTTCCGAAATAGCAATTTAGTCCTTTGGGAAAATCTGAAAATTTTAGAAGTTTCTAGAATTGCAATTTGGTCCCTGGAAAAGTTTTTAAAATCAACAGATTTGTCCCAAGTAAATTTTAAAAAAGCAGATTTGGTCCCTTGGGCCAAATATGTAATTACTTTAAAATTATGGAAATTGCAGACATGTCCCTGAAATCTAAAAATATTTTCTGAAATTAAAATTGGATTTTCTGAATTTAAAGAGGTTCAAAATTAAAATTTTAAATTCTTGAGGGACTAAACTGTAAATTCTGAAAATCTGGAACTTACAGAAATATCCTGAAAATCAGTTTTAAAAATCAGAAAATTTTTAAGGGACTGTTTGGATTAGACTTAAATTTTAGAGTTTAGACAAGTTAACCCATGATTATTATTAATTGTATATTATTGAATAATATGTGAACTATATGTTAAGTGTTTAAATGTTTTCATTTAATAATTAGCATAGTGTCCGCTATAACTGTCTGGGCAGGCGGCGCCCAGTATTTGATTAAACCATCTTATATCATGCATATTGGGTTGACGGTTCCCAACTATATGTGTCATTAGTTTTGCATAATATTAAGATGTCATATTGGATATGGCGTAAAAGAGTTGATCTTGGTTAAAACCCTGAATTAAAATGTTCCCCAAAATTTTAAATACAAGTCCAAATTAAAACGCGTCGTTCATTATAATTGTTAGAGTACAAAATCCTTTTCGGCGATACGAGTATTTATGCCAAATCATTTGCTCTAAGTCTACGAGGACCCAGACTCTTTCATAGATGTGTTTTAAATGTAAAGGTAAACGATAAAGTTTTGTGGGTATTTACACCAAAGTGTTTGCTCACAAAGACCAAATTTACTTAGATACATAAACGCAGTCGTGTAATGGGGTTGACTTGCTTAGACAAATCTTGGGGCCAAAGTGTCGGACTAATCTAAGGACGCAAGATTAAATATAATATTTGATGAACCAAGAGTTGCAAATAAGTTTTGCAATTGGTTTAGAACCTACCAAGATGTGTTATTGAAGTTATCGGCCAAAGCAAACGCGGAGATAACATAGGCTTGGATCTTGGCCCATTATGACCTCAATTAATATAAGTCCGTATTCTACCATGGGGTCGTAGAAATATGTTAAAATAGTGGGAGCTAATTAAACAAAAGACCATGTTGATTAGCCTAAACGAATGTGTATAATAGGAATTAAATTTTGAGTTTGATTTCCAATCTATCTAATTCTTCAGATTATCAAAGATGTCGAGCTTATCATTGAAAATGTTGATTGAAATGAACAAACTTAATGGACCTAACTACCTTCACTGACTAAGAAATTTGCGAATAGTGCTGAGACAAGAGAAATTAGAATACGTGTTGAACATGGTGTTCCCAACAATCCCTACGACAGACTCTACTGAATATGCCTCTTTTGATAAAGATGCTTATCAAAAACACCTAGATTATGCCACTTCAGCACAATGCGTGATGTTGTCTTCCATGTCTATGGAACTTGAGAGACAACATGAGAACATGGGTCCCAATGAGATGCTCAAACACTTGAAGAGTCTCTATGACTCACAATCCCAGACTATGGAATATGAGTTACTGATAGAACTTTTTAAGTGTAAGCTCAATGAAGGTGGCCAGGTCTCGCAGCATGTGTTGAAGATGATAGGGTTGATAGAGAGACTTACTTCAATTAGAACAAAGCTGCAAAAGAATGTCGCTACCACCCTCATCCTGAACTCTCTCCATCGTTCCTTTGAAAACTTCATAGTTAATTACAATATGAATGGAACGAAGGCGAGTCTACCGGAGCTGCACAACATGCTCAAGACCTTTGAGTCTTCCACTTCCAAAGGCAAAGTTGTGCTCATGGTGAGCTCTACTAGCCGACCCAAGCCGAAAGGTAAGGAATGGCAGAAGAAGAAGGGCAAAACAGTCGGTACGCCCTCAGCTATGAAGCCTAAGGGAGGTATGAAGAAAAAAAAGTTGAATCCGGCTAAGGATGTATGCCTCAACTGCAGCAAGAAGGGGCATTGGAAGAAGGACTGCACTTCACCAGGAGGAGGACAAGCACCAGGTACTTCTACCTCTTGTGGACGAGGTATGTACATCATTGAAATAAATATGTCTATAAATAACTCTCATTCCTACGTATTGGATACCGCTTGTGGCTCACACATTTATTCCAATGTGTAGGGGATAACTGATAGCAGGAAGGTTGGACCAAGAGAGGTGGACCTACTCGTTGGAAATGGAGCACGAGTGGATGTTGAGCGCGTAGGAACTTATAGATTAAATTTGCCTTCTGGCTATTGTCTAGTGTTAAATGATTGTTACTATGTACCCTTATTAACGAGGAATATCATTTATGTCCCTGTTTTGGACATGGAGGGTTTTTCCTCATATAATTATTATGGCAGTCAAGTACTGTCTTTTGATAATGTTTTATATGGAACTGCTTCTCTTGTTGATGGATTATATACACTAAACTGTAGTCGAGAAATATTCAATGTACAAAATAAATGAGCTAAGATAAGTAATAGAAACTCTACCTACCTATGGCATTGCAGACTTGGTCATATCAACGAATCAAGGATAGCAAGGTTGAGGAAGTTAGACTACCTCAAACCATTTGACTTGGAGTCTTATGGTAACTGCGAATCTTGCTTGAGAGGAAAGATGACCAATAAGCCACTTTCTGGGAAAGGTGTGCGAGCGAAGGAGGTGCTAACGTCCATACTGATGTATGTGGGCTATTTTCGACTCAAGATAAAAGAGGTTTCCCATACTTCATCACTTTTACTGACGACTTCACAAGGTATGGATATGTGTATCTTAAGAGACATAAATCTGAGGCTTTTGAGAAGTTCAAAGAGTACAAGTCAGATGTAGAGAAGCAACTTGCAACAAGTATCAAGACCCTTCGATCGGATCGAGGAGGTGAATACTTGAGCAAGGATTTTCTAGATTACTTAAAGCTACATGGAGTCCAATTAGAGTGGAGACCTCCTGGAACACCACAGATGAATGGTGTTGCCGAAAGGAGAAACCGAACCTTATTAGATATGGTTCGATCCATGATGAGCTTCTCAGCTCTACCCACATACCTTTGGGGACATGCTGTACAAACCTCAATATATGTTCTGAACAAGATTCCTTCCAAGTCAGTAGAAAGGACACCCTATGAGATATGGTGTGGCATGATGCCAGCTCTTAAACATATGAGACCTTGGGGGTGCCCTGAATATGTTAAGAAGATGCTCACTAACAATTTGGAATCCAAAAGTGAGAAATATTACTTCGTGGGGTATCCAAAGGAAACTAAGGGATACTACTTCAATCTTCCTGGAGAACGTAAGGTCATTGTTTCCAGGAATGCTACTTTCCGTGAAGAATAATATGTCTACAAGAAACATAGTTGCACAGAGATAGAACTTAAATAAATTCAAGAACCGCAAGATAACATAGATGTTGAATCCTTGCCGAATGACCAAGGCAAGAATTCAGTGGGAGTACTTGGCGAAGATTGGGTACTTCAAGTACGCCCTTCGGCCAGTGGGAGTGTTACGAGGAACAATGCAAAAATGTAAGATCCTCCTACACACCTTTGGGAGTAGATGCAATGGTTGCACCTCCTACCATTCATGAAATACATGAAAATGATATTCTTGAAAGCTCTCAAGTTAGTGTATTATCCAACACACAAGAACCCTCTCACAGTCAGAACATACCAAGTACTGAACTGCAAAACAATTAACTCCCTAGGTCCACTAGGACTCATCGTCCTCCTGAAAAACAAAATCTACTTGTAGAAACACATAGTGAGATAGATATTCCTGATAACGATGAGCCTACAACCTATAGCGAAGCAATGTTGGACATTGATTCAAAGAGATGGCAAGAAGCCATGAAATCCGAGATGGAATCTATGTACATCAATCAAGTGTGGAACTTGGTTGATTTGCCAGCTGGGGTTACACCCATAGGATGAAAATGGGTCTTCAAGAAGAAGATCGATGCATTTGGAATGTACAGACTTATAAAGCAAGGTTGATGGCTAAATGTTATAATCAACGGCCTGGGGTCGATTATGATGAAACATTTTCACATGTTGCTAAGATTAAGTCCATTCGGATTTTGCTTGCAATAGCTGCATATTATGACTATGGCATTTGGTAGATGGACGTCAAAACCGCTTCCCTCAATGATAATCTATTTGAGGAAGTGTATATGAAACAACCTGAGGGTTTTTCGCTTGAGTCCAAACAAAATGTTGTATGCAACCTACAAAAGTCCATTTATGGGCTTAAGTAAGCCTCGAGGAGTTGGAACATTTGCTTTGACAAGGCTATCAAGTCATTTGATTTTGTCAGAAGCAAATATGATCCCTATGTTTATAGTAAACATAAGGATGAGAGTATTACCTTCATTATTATATATGTAGATGACATATTGATAATGGGAGACAATAAGACTTTTCTGCAGTCACTCAAGGAGTGGTTGTCCAGTACCTTCATGTTGAAGGATTTAGGTGAAGCCTGCTACATTTTGGAAATTAGGATCTATAGAGATAGACCTAATAGATTGTTGGGGTTGTCACAGTCAGTCTACATAAACAAAGTGCTTAGACGTTTTTCTTTGGAAAATTCCAAGAAAGGCGGTCTACCTATGTGACAAGGCATCAAGTTATCTAAAAAGGACAGTCCCTCTAATACTATAGAACTTGAACGCATGAAGAGGATCCCATATGCTTTGTCTATAAGATCGATCATGTATGCCATGACCTGTACTAGGTCAGATGTGGCCTTTGCACTTAGTATGACTTGTAAATTCCAGCAGAATCCTGGGGAAGAACACTGGAAAGCAGTCAAGAGTATTCTTAAGTATCTTAGACGAACTAAAGATTACTTCTTAGTCCATGGTGGGGAAGAAAAGCTAGCTGCTACTGGGTACACTGATGCTAGCTTCTAGACAGATCTTGATGACTTTAAATCTTAGTCTGGGTACACATTCATTTTCAATGGTGGAGCAGTGAGCTGGAAAAGTTCCAAACAAGCTACAACTGTTGATTCGACAACAGAAGCTAAGTACATTGTTGGATCAGAAGCTAGTAAAGAAGCTGTCGCTATTTCTGAGTTCCTGAAGGAACTAAGGGTAGTTCCGAGTGTTAGTTGTCCAATAACTATTTATTATGACAACACTGGTGCGATTGCACATTCTAAGGAACCAAGATCAACAAACATAAATAAGCTTGTACCAAGTAAGTACAACATACTTAGGGAGATAATGGAGACTGAAGTTATCAGCCAAAGCAAACGCGGAGAGAGCATAGGCTTGGATCTTGGCCGATTATGACCTTAATTAATATAGGTATGTGATCTACCATGGAGTCGTAGAAGTATGTTAAAATAGTGGGAGCTAATTAAACAAAATACCATGTTGATTAGCCTAAACGAATGTGTATAATAGGAAATAAATTTTGAGTTTGATTTCCACTCTATCTAATTCTTCAGATTATCAAAGATGCCAAGCTTATCATTGAAAATGTTAATTGAAATGAACAAACTTACTGGACCTAACTACCTTGACTGGCAAAGAAATTTGCGAATAGTGTTGAGACAAGAGAAATTAGAATACGTGTTGGACACGGTGTTCCCAACAGTCACTACGACAGACTCTGCTGAATATGCCTCTTTTGGTAAGGATGCTTACCAAAAACACCTAGATGATGCCACTTCAGCACAATGCGTGATGTTGTCTTCCATGTCTATGGAACTTCAGAGATAACATGAGAACATGGGTCCCAATGAGATGCTTGAATACTTGAAGAGTCTCTATGACTCACAATCCCAAACTATGGAATATGAGTTACTGATAGAACTTTTTAAGTGTAAGCTCAATGAAGGGGACCAGGTCTCCCAGCATGTGTTGAAGATGATAGGGCTGATAGAGAGACTTGTTTCAATTGGAACGAAGCTGCAAAAGAATGTCGCTACCACCCTCATCCTGAACTTTCTTCCTTTGAAAACTTCATAGTGAATTACAATATGAATGGAACGAAGGCGAGTCTGTCGGAGCTGCACAACATGCTCAAGACCTTTGAGTCTTCCACTTCTAAAGGCAAAGATGTACTCATGGTGAGCTCTACTAGCTGACCCAAGCCGAAAGGTAAGGAATGGCAGAAGAAGGGCAAAGCAGTCGCTGCAGCCCTCAGATATGAAGCCTAAGGGAGGTGTGAAGAAGAAGAAGGTGAATCCTTCTAAGGATGTATGCCTCAACTGCAACAAGAAGGGGCATTGAATGAAGGACTTCACTACACCAGGAGGCGGAAAAGCACAAGGTGCTTCTACCTTTGGTGGACAAGGTATGTACATCATTGAAATAAATATGTCTATAAATAACTCTCATTCCTGGGTATTGGATACCGCTTGTGGCTCACACATTTGTACCAATGTGCAGGGGATAACTGATAGCAGGAAGGTTGGACCAAGGGAGGTGGACCTACACGTTGGAAATGGAGCATGAGTGGATGTTGAGCGCGTAGGAACTTATAGATTAAATTTTTCTTCTGGCTATTGTCTAGTGTTAAATGATTATTATTATGTACCCTCGTTAACAAGGAATATCATTTCTAGCCCTGTTTTGGACATGGAGGGTTTTTCCTCATATATTTATAATGGCAGTCAAGTACTGTCTTTTGATAATGTTATATATGGAACTGCTCCTCTTGTTGATGAATTATATACACTAAACTGTAGTCGAGAAATATTTAATGTACAAAATAAACGAGCTAAGATAAGTAATAGAAACTTTACCTACCTATGACATTACAGACTTGGTCATATCAACGAATCAAAGATAGCAAGGTTGAGGAAGTTAGACTACCTCAAACCATTTGACTTGGAGTCTTATGGTAAATGCGAATCTTGCTTGAGAGGAAAGATGACCAATAAGCCACTTTCTGGGAAAGGTGTGCGAGCCAAAGAGGTGCTTGAGTTGGTCTATACTGATGTATGTGGGCCATTTTCGACTCAAGCTAAATGAGGTTTCCCATACTTCATCACTTTTACTGACGACTTCAAAAGGTATGGATATGTGTATCTTATAAGACATAAATCTGATGCTTTTGAGAAGTTCAAAGAGTACAAGTCGAAAGTAGAGAAGCAACTTGCAACAAGTATCAAGACCCTTCGATCGGATCGAGGAGGTGAATACTTGAGCAAGGATTTTCTAGATTACTTAAAGCTACATGGAGTCCAATTAGAGTAGACACCTCCTGGAACACCACAAATGAATGGTGTTGCCGAAAGGAGAAACCGAACCTTATTAGATATGGTTCGATCCATGATAAACTTCTCAGCTCTACCGACATACCTTTGGGGACATACTATACAAACCTCAATATATGTTCTGAACAAGGTTCTTTCCAAGTCAGTAGAAAAGACATCCTATGAGATATGGTGTGGCAAGAAGACAGCTCTTAAACATATGAGACCCTGGGGTGCCCTGCATATGTTAAGAAGATGCTCATTGACAAGTTGGATTCCAAAAGTGAGAAATATTACTTCGTGGGGTATCCAAAAGTAACTAAGGGATACTACTTCTATCTTCCTGTTGAGCGTAAGGTCATTGTTTCCAGGAACGCAACTTTCCTTGAAGAAGAATATGTCTACAAGGAACATAGTTACACAGAGATAGAACTTGAAGAAATTCAAGAACTGCAAGATAACATAGATGTTGAATTCTTGCCGAATGACCAAGGCAAGAATTCAGTGGGAGTATTTGGAGAAGATTGGGTACTTCAAGTACGCCCTTCGGCCAGTGGGAGTGTTATGAGGAACAATGCAGAAATCCAAGATCCTCTTACATAGCCTTTGGGAGTAGATGCAATGGTTTCACCTCCTCCCATTCAGGAAATACATGAAAATGATATTCCTGAAAGCTCTCAAGTTAGTGGATTATCCAACACACAAGAACCCTCTCACAGTCAGAACATACCAAGCACTGAACTGCAAAACAATCAACTCCGTAGGTCCACTAGGACTCATCGTCCTCCTGAAAAACTAAATCTACTCGTGGAAACACACAGTGAGATAGATATTCCCGATAACGATGAGCCTACAACCTATAGCGAAGAAATGTTGGACATTGGTTCGAAGAGATGGCAAGAAGTCATGAAATTTGAGATGGAATCTATGTACATCAATCAAGTGTGGAACTTGGTTGATTTGCCAGCTGGGATTAAACCCATAGGATAAAAATGGGTCTTCAAGAAGAAGATCGATGCATTTGGAAATGTACAGACTTATAAAGCAAGATTAGTGACTAAAGGTTATAATCAATGGCCTATGGTCGATTATGATGAAACCTTTTCACCTGTTGCTAAGATTAAGTCCATTCGGATTTTGCTTGCAATAGTTGCATATTATGACTATGGCATTTGGTAGATGGACGTCAAAACCGCTTCCCTCAATGATAATCTAGTTGAGAAAGTGTATATGAAACAACCTGAGCATTTTTCGCTTGAGTCCAAACCAAATGTTGTATGCAAGCTACAAAAGTCCATTTATGGGATTAAGTAAGCCTCGAGGAGTTGGAACATTTGCTTTGACAAGGCTATCAAGTCATTTGATTTTGTCAGAAGCAAAGATTATCCCCGTGTTTATAGTAAACACAAGGATGAGAGTATTACCTTTATTATTATATATGTAGATGACATATTGATAATGGAAGACAATAAGACTTTCCTGCAGTCACTCAAGGAGTGGTTGTCCAGTACCTTCATGATGAAGGATTTAGGTGAAGCCTGATACATTCTGGGAATTAGGATCTATAGAGATAGACCTAATATATTGTTGGGGCTATCACAGTCAGTCTACATAGACAAAGTGCTTAGACGTTTTTCATTGGAAAATTCCAAGAAAGGCGGTCTACCTATATGACAAGGCATCAAGTTATCTAAGAAGGACAGTCCTTCTAATACTATAGAACTTGAACGCATGAAGAGGATCTCATATGCTTCGGCTATAGGATTGATCATGTATGCCATGACCTGTACTAGGCCAGATGTGGCCTTTGCACTTAGTATGACTTGTAAATTCCAGCAGAATCCTGGGGAAGAACACTGGAAAGCAGTCAAGAGTATTCTTAAGTATCTTAGACGAACTAAAGATTACTTCTTAGTCTATGGTGGGGAAGAAAAGCTAACTGCTACTGGGTACACTGATTCTAGCTTCTAGACAGATCTTGATGACTTCAAATCTCAGTCTGGGTACACATTCATTTTCAATGGTGGAGCAGTGAGCTGGAAAAGTTCCAAACAAGCTACAACTGTTGATTCGACAATAGAAGCTGAGTACATTGCTGGATCGGAAGCTAGTAAAGAAGCTGTTATGATTTCTGAGTTCCTGAAGGAACTAAGGATAGTTCCGAGTGCTAGTTGTCCAATAACTATTTATTATGACAACACTGGTGCGATTGCACATGCTAAGGAACCAAGATCAATAAACAGAAACAAGCATGTACCAAGGAAGTACCACATACTTAGGGAGATAGTGGAGACTGAAGAGATTAGATTAGACTATGTTCCTACATACGATAATCTAGCTGACCCATTCACTAAACCATTAAGCTTAGTCAAGCATAATAGGCATTTTCAGAATATGGGGATTAGCTATGTTGGAGTTTGGCTCTAGGCCAAGTGGGAGATTGAAAGTATATTTATATCCTAGAGAATCTGTATTAGGACAAATGTACTTTATACACATTCGTATTATTATTAATGGAGATTAATATTTTGGCATTCACAATTATTGAATTATTAGTTGATTGTTTATAATATTCTATAATATGCATCCCTAGAGGTTATATTGTTATTAATAATGTGAGATATTAATATTATAACGTAACTCTTAAAATAACCTCGACTAATGATCATCAAGAATGAGATATCGATGATATGAGATAAGTCGACATGTGGTCTGCATCACTTCCTTAGAGGATGTAGTATGTCTCACCTGTTACGAGTAATGGCTACTCGTGATGGACACATGGATACTTTGGAAGTATTGGTATACCCTGCTGATATACTGTTTGTTATACATGTCTAAAGTATGATCAACGTGTGGTAGATATAAGTCCTTATACTTTAGGTCAATACACACATTGTCTACATGGTAATATACTTTGATCATGTCCTAATCTCAAATGCCTTATAGGTTGAGATACGACTTGTATTGGGTACATTTACGATGTGGATTAAAGGTGGTAGTTGAGCCAAGATTAGGATTCATTCCTCGAATGTATATTCGAGAGAACACTCAGTTTCTCATTAATATTGGGTTGACTAAGTCGTTGGCCAACGCAATAGACATATCTAGAATATGGTCTTGTTGTCAACCAATACAGATGAGATATAATGATCAAGCCATTTGGATAGACACTTGGCAAATCCTAAGCTTGATCGAGTGTATCGTGAATGAAAGGATTTTATCTTACCACATAGAGGTTAAGTTTACTGGATTCATGTAAACGTACTTCACATATTGAGTTCGTCTTACGGCGTCGTCTAGGAGTTCCGCGTAGACCTTAATTTGATTAGTGTCGATATGAGAAGGCATGTAAGGTAACACGATGTCGATTGTCCTTTCGATCTAAGGATGTATTGAGAGAGTATTAAATATTCGATTTAGAATCGAGATATTTAAATGAATGATGATTGTTTTAATTAAATCAAAATTGGATTTTGGATTTATTTAAGAATGTGCTGATAATTTTTGGGCCAGGCCCAAGGTCAAACCCTAATCCGGTTTGACCTAATTTTTCACCTATAAATACAGACCTACACTTCATTATTCATTACACTTGATTTTCATCTCATTATTCTAAGTCTTAGAGACTCAGAATCAAAACACTCTGTCGAACCTCTGTCGGATTTCCTAGCTTTCCAAAGGAGGAATACATTGAAGCTTGGAGCTTGCAATCGAAATGGCATTTGCGTGCGGACCCACAGTTGATAAAGATTCCAGATATTGTAAACATGTAAGTACCATTCAAGTCTTATGTTTACAATTTTAAATTACCCTATAGTCAAACAGTTCTACATTTGTTGGGTTTGAAACAAGTTTTCAATATTCGCTGCGTACAACAACCCAACAAAAACCCTACAAATACGACAATCCCTGAATTATACATGCTTATCATCTAAGATTAGTGTCTAAACGCTTTCTTAATTATTTTACTTGTTGAGTAAATCTCTTCCTTTTATCTCTTTTTCATTAACTGAAAACGAGAGGTGAAAAAAAAAACTTTATTATTTAGATGCGCTAATTTAAAAGAATTTTATGTTGGGTTGAGTTAGAATTTATGTGGATCAATAAATAAAGGTCACGTGTTTAATTAAAATTTTAATTATATATCATATTATTGTGTCATTAATGAAGGGCAATTTTGAGCCTAAAAATAACATTAATGGTAAATGTGATATAATAGGTGGAAGGATGACATTTCTGAGTCATTTTTAATACGTTAAGGAAATTTCTTATCCCAATAGATGGAAGGAGGGGAAAATTTGATCCATTAAATAGGACCGAGAAGAGCATTTTTGAACTTGTAACAACCGCCTGGTCATTTCTTGCTAAAGACCCTTATTTACTTGTTTAACCCTTCCTATAGACTCGTTGTAGAATTTGTGATGCGCGTGGATGGATGACACGGATCCTGAGGTCCATTTTATGAGTTTTGGATGAAAAGCCCAAGTCTGGAAAACTTAGAGTTGGTTAGTCTGACTCAAAGTTGACTTTTGGCTAGATGAGTTCGTTTTCAGATTCCATCACTTCCGGTGGTTCCGGAGGGTCATTTATGACTTGATCGAGTCACTGGTTCGCTTCCCGAGGCAATCAGATGTATTTTATGCCTTTATTTGTAAAGTTAAAATTTTTGTATTGTCTCGAACGATTCTTTAAAATAGTATGCCCAAGCTCGGTTATTTATGAAATTTGAGGGTACAGGCGAGTTCGTAGCACTGTTTACTATGGACGAGCATGTTTGGTTTGTGTCCAGAGGGTCCCGGGAGTATTTTAGGTATTAGATGGAGGTTTTGCTTTGTTCTGCATCTACTGGTGTCTGGTGTCCACCACAGCGAAATCAGCATCTGCTTTGGCGGGTCCGCCGCGATAGAAGATTGGTTCGCCGAGGCGGAATATGGGGAATGGAAAGTTCCTCCACAGTGGAGTTGGGTCCATTGTGGCAAGGTATGATGTGTCAAGTGACATCCACTATGGGCGAATGCTTTTTTTGCTATAGTGGGTTCGCACCAATACAGTCGATTCCGTTGGGGCGGATCACTGTTCAAGTGTCCCATATATACTCGTAGGTCAGAAAATTCATTCCCAAAATAGCTAATCTCGATACCAGCATCGCATAAGGATATTTTCAGAGCTCTAGAAGAATTTTCAACCTTGAGGTAATAGATTCTTTCACTTTTATTATTTAAGTTATGATTATAAGTCATTTTAATGGTGGTTTAGCATATTATGTAAGTTGGGGAAGATGAGTTATATGGTTGATTTTAATGGAGGTTTATAGATTTAATGATTTAATATCATGAATTAGGATTGAATTATGTTAGAATGTCATATTATATGTCTTAATTTGGTTATAGAAGCATGTTTTCAGTTGGAGGAAATTTCTAAGGTTTCAAATTGGGACTTTTGATTATTGTCCAATTGAGGGATCAAATGTGAATAGATTTTCAATTAATTTAAGAATATGACTGTCTAGTATGTAATCTTGGATTTTGTGTATTAAAGTTTAATTCTTGGCGACGTGGGCCCGGATAGGTATTTAAAGATTTGCTTTTGTTGTGTTGTACTCTTATTATTAACTATGTAATACACGTGAATAGACTTCGATTACCGCAAGGCAAGAAGGAAGGGAATGTTCGTATTCGATACTTGATTTAGTAGAGCTTCCGCTTGGCTTTGAGGTAGGCTACAAATTAGATTTTTGAGAATCCGATAGAAATACATAGTTAGTTATATATATTGCGGGGTATTGAGCGCGTTTAGGGGTCTCACTCAACCAATTGTGATGAACGGTTGAGTGGGTACCAGTGTTGAACTGTGAGGATGGGGTCTGGGGAACCAACCTAGTGTTAGTTCCGACTGCTGTTTATTTGGTCTCCTCACCTTATGTGGTCTTATCGCCATGTTCGTTATTGTTTGGTTACACATCAAACATGTTTTCGATTGATATCCTGATTTGACTGGATTTTCTTATATGTTGTTGAATTCTTGAAAGCATGTGTATATCATCTCTATACTTGATTGCATCTCATTATATCATGATATATTTCCTTGTATTGTCATTGCATTCATACACTCATGGTTCTGTGACTTGATGTGAGAGTGATATGGATATGTTATGGTCCAAGAGACCGAAAATGTAAGAGTAATATGAGATTATGGCCCTTTATATGATATTGATACACGGGGAGCAGATTTGCAGGCCTGCAACATGATTGAGACTTGAAAAATGAGTCATGGGCTCTAGTCAGATTCGTGTGTGGTATTTCGGTTGGCTAGGAGCGGTATATGGACTTCGCGGGTCTCCCATGGGTGTAAGGATCATAATAAAATTTTAATGTACTGTTTATCAGATTGATAAAGGTACATTTCATATATATTGCATTCATATCATACATTCTTATGCCTTATCTTGATAAACTGTGAATAGAAATTGTCATTGGGTGATATTGAGTAACTTGGTCAAATTATGAACTTGAAAGGGATTATTCTTGCTACTTGATATTTCAGACACCGTGGATTTTATGAACATCTTGGTGATTATGTGATACACCTGGTCATTGAAATGCTAGCGTAAGATTATTTAGTGTCAACTTGGTATTTATCTTTGATTATGTACTACTGTCATTGTCGGCCTATGATTTCTACGGGGGTACATTGTGTACTCATGCTACACTTATTGCATTCTTTTTTATGTAGATTCAGTACCTTTCACCTCCACAACACCACGTGGCTGAGAGTTCGTGTGTTGAGTCCAGGCATTTAGGGTGAGGATGTTATCTCCAGCATACGCTTGGATACTCTTTCACTATTTACTATTTTTTGTTTGTATTCGAGAGACATATTCAGACTATGTTTATAGTTTTAGCCGCGTGCCCACTTTCTTAGACTTGTGCGTATTATGTTAGTGCTCTTATATCTACAGACTAGATCTTTGGGGGTATTTGTTGATGTTTCTGACTTATTACTTATTCCTCATTTATAGTATGAGATAGTTGATGTAGTAATTTGTTATCTTCCACTTTTACTTATGTCATATCATGTCCATGATTTGGGAGTGGTTCGCCTACGTGGTGGGATTATGTAGGTGCCACCACGACTCCTGAAAAGGGATCATGAAAAGTTAGTATCAGCGCCCTAGGATAAATAATCTTAAATACAAAAGAAATGTCAAGTAGATTCTTGCGGATCGATGCGGAGATATCAGTACTTATCTTTAGGAAGCTATGGGACGTTTAAGAAATTTCACTTTCTTCATTCCTTTCGTGCTAAGTTGAATCAAATTGGTATCTAACCTTTGTTTCTATTCTCTCACAAACGGTGAGGACTCGTGCTGATGTGGTGAGAGAGAAAGTACAAGCTTTGGCACCGGCCGTGCATGGATGTGGCAGAGCATGCGTTCGGGTATGAGGTAGATCTAGAGCAGCAGCACCAGCTAGGGGCGGAGCATAGAGAGCCGGTCAGGCTCGTGCTAGGTCAGAGTCCCCAGGGCCTTATATTGAGCCTCATGATGATGTGATAGAGTAGAAGGTGGGACCATCCCAGGATCAATCTGGATTTATTGCTACACTAGTCGTTCAGGCCCCGCTGGTCAGGTTATTGAGTGTTCTCGATGATTTTGCTCAGACATGCTCACATCCTACTACTTTGGGTGATTCTCAAATCCGTATAAGAGGGGGAAGACTCAGATCCCCAAGTTTTGTACGACTGGTATTCAGCCTGCGACGATGTAAGCACCACTTATAGATGAGGTTCATACTTCAGAGTTCGGTCATTGGCCTATCGGTGGGACAACTATGACCCGTAATGAGCGGAAGATTTGGTAGCACTTTTCAAACATGAAGCCTCCGGAGTTTTTTGGTTAGCTTGAAGAGGACGCATAGGAGTTTATAGTGAGCATCCATGAGAGGTTACATACCCTTGGTATTGTTGAGACTCATGGAGTCAGTTTTATGTCCCTTCAGCTTAGGGGTGATGCAAAGCAGTGGTGGAGGGCATATGTTGATTGTTTTCCCATAGGGACACCTATATTATCTTGGGTTTGGTTCTACAGAGTGTTTCTTGAGAAGTATATACCTTTGAGCTTGTATTTGAGAAAGCGAGATAAGTTTTAGAAGATTGATCAGAAGAGTTTTTAAGTGGAACAATGTGAGACTCACTTCCATGCCATATCGCGCTATACAACGCCGTTGCTTCCTACTGAGGTGGAGCGAGTGAGATGTTTTGTCAGAGGGTTGACTATTCCACTCCTATTTTCTACACTGTAGTTGGTGGCTTTTGGAGCTTCTTTTGAGATCGTTGCCAAGCATGCTAGGATGGTAGAGAATATGAGGGGCAAGTTTCCCAGATATGAGCCCGACAAGAGGGCTAGGTGCTATGGATAGTTCAGTGGTTCTACTTCCCATGGATATGGTTATTAGGGAAGACATCATCAGTCGCAGCCTAGTCGACTAGTTTAGGAAGCTCTTTAGATTACTGATAGACGTAGTAGGGGTCAATCATCGATGGATTATCAGTCTTGGCATTCAGACTATGATAGCGTATTTTCTTCTATCTCTATTAAATAGCCCTCAACGGCCAGAGCTTGTTATACTTGTGGAGAGGTTGGGAAATTCAGGCGAGATTTCCCTAGGCAGTGTTTGGGTGGCTCTCATGCACCTAGGACCCCAGCACAAACGTCTAGAGATGGTAGTCAGACTAGTCGGAGAGGATCTCAGTCAGGCTGTATTGGCCATCAGTCTGATCATGGTGGATCCTAGATAGAGATAGGTGGAGCTCATTTAAGCCGAGGTGGCCAGCAAGGTACTCAGTCTGAGATAGGGCACACTCATTTCTATGTATTCCCTAGTATCATCTCAGTCGATCATCGAGCTGCTATTGTGTTATTTGATCCAGGGTTTACTTTCTCTTATGTATCTGCCTACTTTTCTACTAAATTGGAGATATGGTGTGATATACTTGATATTCCTATTTGTGTGTCTACACTAGTCGGTGATTCTATGATTATTGATAGTGTATATCACATGTGTTTAGTTACTTTCATGGGTTATGACACTTGGGTAGATCTGGTTATCTTAGATATGTTGGATATCGATGTTATACTAGAGATGGATTGGCTGTCACCATATCATGCGATTATGGACTGTTATTCTAAGGCGGTCACGCTAGCTATTCCTAGTCTTCTGAGGTTAGAGTGGAGAGGCGATCCCAGCCTTGCTCCTAGAAAAGTGATTTCTTATATTCAGGCTAAGAAGTTAGTGGGTCGGGGTTGTTTGTCTTATCTTGCGCATATTCAGGATACTAGTTCGGAGTCCCCTTCCCTTGATTATGTTTCTGTAGTTAGTGAGCTTGCGGAGGTCTTTCCTTCATATTTACCGGGTATACCGCCAGACAGAGATATTGACTTCTATATAGATCTTGAGCTGGGTACTCGACCTATTTCTATTTCTCCGTACCGTATGGCTCTATCATAGTTGAGAGAGAGTTGAAGGAGCAGTTTTAGGATTTGTTGAGTAAGGCCTTCATTCAACCGAGTGTATCTCCATATGGTGCTCCTATCTTATTTGTGAAGAAGAAGGATGGCACTATGTATATGTGCATTGATTACAGATAATTGAACAAGGTCACTATCAGAAACAAGTATCTGATTCCGCGTATTGATGACCTGTTCGACAAGCTTTAGGGTGCCTCTATGTTTTGGAAGATTGACTTAAGGTCCGGGTATCACCAGCTGAAGATCCGGGCCGAGGATGTGCCCAAGATGACTTTTCAAACTCGTTATGGATATTATGAGTTTTTGGTGATGTCATTTGGGCTTACCAAAAACTCATGGTTCTTGCCTTCTATTGTCATTGCATTTATACACTCATGGTTCTGTGACTTGATGTGAGAGTGGTATGGATATGTTGTGGTCCAAGAGACCGAAAAGGTAAGAGTAATATGAGATTATTTAACTTGAGATGATATTGATACGCGGGGAGCGGAGTTGCACGCTTGCAACATGATTGAGACTCGACAAATGAGTCATGGGCTCTAGGAGCAGTATGTGGACTTTGCGGGTCTCCCATGGGTGTACGAATCAAAATAAAATCTTGACGTACTGTATACCAGGTTGAGAAATGTACATTGCATATGTATTGCATTCATATCATACATTCTTATGCCTCGATAAATTGTGAATGGAAATTGCCATTGGGTGATATTGAGTAACTTGGTCGAATTGTGAACTTGAAAGGGATTATTCTTGCTACTTAATATTTGAGATGTCGTGGACTTTATGAACATCTTGGTGATTGTGTGATATACCTGGTCATTGAAATGCTAGCGTAGGATTATTTGGTGTCAACTTGGTATTTATCTCTGATTATATACTTCCGTCATTGTCGGCCTATGATGTCTACGGGGGTACGTTGTGTACTCATGCTACACTTGCTGTATTTTTTTGGATGCAGATTCAGTACCTTTCACCTCCATAGCACCGTGTGGCTGAGAGTTCGTATGTTGAGTCCAGGCATTCAGGGTGAGGATGTTATCTCCAGCATACACTTGGATACTCTTTCACTATTTACTGTCTTTTGCTCGTATTCGAGAGACATATTCAGACTCTGTGTACAGTTTTGGCATGCGTGCCTACTTTTTCAGACTTTTTAATATTATATTAGTGCTCTTGTATCTACAGACTAGATCTTTGGAGGTATTTGTTGATGTTTCAGACTTATTACTTATTTCACATTTATTGTATGAGACAACTGATGTAGTATTTCGTTATCTTCCGCTTTTACTTGTATCATATCATGTCAATGATTTGGGAGTGATTCGCCTACGTGATGAGATTATGTACGTGCCACCACGACTCCTGAAAAGGGGTCGTGAAAGAACCATTTCTAATATGTTAAGGGCATTTTGACGCTTTTCCGTTTTCAAAATGAAAAGAAAATATTATTCTTTTTAGGATAAAAGTACATATAAAATAGGAGAGGAGGGAGCTTTTTAAAGCAAATCTTGTTTTTCTTCGGAAAAATGCATGAGTAGGATTTTGCAAAAATATACCACCAAATGATGTGGTGCAGCGGATGGGGCTGTTCATCCCTTAACCAGAGATCCGAGGTCTCGGGTTCAAGTCTCATAGTATGGAAAAATCCTTGGTAGAGAGCGCTTCCCCCAAATGAGCCCTATGCGATGCGAATTCGGATTAATCGTGCTCCAATGCGGATACCAGACACCGAATGAAAAATGAAAAAAAAATTGCAAATTGACACAACAGTTCTTCAGAATTTTTTTATCAAAAAGTATTTCACCCATATAAGTGATAAATATTTTGAAGAACAAATAGTTTTCGAGAAATCAAAACAGAGTAAAACCTATGCCTACGTCTCAAGAGTTAGAATAGTTTTTAAACGCTAATAAATGAATTAATATAAATTTCAGATGTTGAACAACTAATATATATTATATTAAAAGCACGAAAGGCCTTAAAATATTGATTGAACTTTTTGTTCTTCATTAAAAGACACTACAATAGACAAAATTGTCATTTACTATTTTCATCAAATTATTATTTAATTGGTATTTCTTACTAAAATTATGTAGAAAGTCCTAATATTTAGGAATTTGAAATAGATATTGTTTGTGACAAATAGAGTACTAGGTTTTCTCCTATTATATTTGCCGACGAGTAACGAATTATGTCTCTTAGAACATTAGGTTTTCACATGAATTAAAGGATATAAAAATTAAGATATCCAAATGATGATTTTCCATAAGCAACTTTAAATTTGATTCTATTTTTTTTATTCCTATAGGTTTAGTGGTTTTTATTATTTTTTACAGTGATCGAGCCCTGCTTTATTTATATATTTTTTTATACAATTTGTTAGTTTTCAGGATAATGAGTATTGACTGACTTGATTCTTTATAAATTTTATGTCAGGTGAATACTAGAATCATCGCTTTATGGAAGTTGGCCTCGATCAAATAATCGCGATATTGATTAGTTGATTATGTAAATATCAATTTAGTGGCAAAACTATCGATTTCAATTTCTTCCACTGCAAATTTCAGGTTGTCATCTCTACCCTACCATACCCCTTTTTGTTATTGTTCCTCGTGCAAGTTTTTGTCGGTCTTTGTTAAATTTTGTATTTCACAAGTTTCATGCTTATAAATAAGTCTTTAGAGATAATCGGGTTTTTGAAGGTACTCGAAGATAGCATTACGGTAAATTTTCTATTCTCGATTGTGAAATTGTATTATTTTGATTCTTGATGTATGTATTTTGGATAAAATTTGTAGTTCGATTATGTTGTAAAAATAACTATTAATATGTTAATTTATAAACCACAAAGTGGTATTTTTTTAAATCACCCGTTATAGAGATTAATTGGATAAATGCAACTAGAGTTTCAATTTGAGATTGTAACTCCAATCGTCGAAGGATGACTCCATCGGTACATGCTGCAATCCTGGCACCTCGAGAAGGTTTGAAACGTGATATCATCTATTGAATAAATGAAGAAAGACGGTGACTACTTTTGCTTACAATTGGAATGACTTCAAGTCTACCTTATGAAATTATCCATATATAACATATAATTTGAGTTTTCTAACTTTGGAATTTTATCCTTAATAACATAAATTCTTTTTTACACTTGGTTTAATTTTTTGTATCAGGATATTGTATACTTTATGATCTAGAAATTTGATATGTTTTGGGTTATCGAAAAATAGTTCAATCAATTTGTAAGCTTCAGATATTCTAGGTTCGCCTTTTTCTTTTTGGATAATGTCATGTTTTATAAGATGCTAAATATTTAAGAATTTATTTGATATTAGGACTTTGAATATGACTAATAATAAACTTTCTAATGTCTTACTAATTCCATTTGAATAATTCCAATTCAGGGCCATTACAGTAGCAAAATTTAATGTCTTTGTATTCAGTAGTGTATCTACTTCAAACATATTAATGTTTGTAACACCTTCAATGTACAGTGAATAGTTTCAGTGTAAGTTTATTGCTTTGAAGTGTTTTTATAATTTTATTTTTAACTGCTCTTATGTTATTTTAATGAATTTCGTTGCTCTATTTCTTATCATTATATGTCAATGTACGTGTTTCCTACACAATTCCATCATTCTGTGCTGTGTACCTAAAAAATTAATTGTACGTAGGCTTCACAAAATACTCCTTGCATGCTATAATAGTATAGGATATAATTTAGTTTCATGGTGTAATAGCTTCTGTTGAAGATCATCAGAAATTATTACATGGATCTAAAAACTCTAACCATAAAATAATTGTTTTTTCAAATTTAAGATTCAGTTTTGATTTAGAATTCTTTTGTACCAATTAGTGTTGTTTTTTTTGGAAAACAATTAATGTTACTTACCTTCTGTCCTTCATTAACCGGATATCAGACTCAGACATAAAGAACACCAAATCCACCAGTGGGTATGTTCTTACAATTGGCGGTGGGGCAATGTCTTGAAAATCCTTTAAGCAAACTTGCATCGCCCGATCCACGATGGAATTGAAGTTTTATCGCTTTGGACAAAGCAAGAGAAGAAGCAGAATGACTTCACGACTTCTTAGAGGATATCCCTTGCTGGGATAAACCCGTGCCTTCGGTGATGATTCAATGTGACAGCCAATCGGCTTTGGGAAGGTCACAAAGTAATATGTACAACGGCAAGTCTAGACATATTTGTCGGAGGAATAAGACCGTTATGCAGTTGATCACTATGTGTGTCATTTCCATTGATTACGTCAAATCAAAGGATAACTTAGCGGATCCTTTAACTAAAGGCCTACCCAAAGATCAAATATTCTGCCTGTCTAGGGGAATGGACTTAAAACCCAAACAATAAGCATCTTTATGGTGGTAACCCAACCTTACCGACTGGAGATCCCATGAATTTGGTTCAATGGGAAAACTAAACTATAGAGGTTCAGTTTAGCGCTTCACTTGAAGTAAGAGCACTTCAGATTATCATTCTTTAAAGAAAGATAACTCCAAAGTCGTTCTCGCGATAGACATTAAGTGCTACCTGCATAATGGGTAAAGGATAAGTTTCTGAAACTTTTAATGATTCCTAACACTTGCGAGTGGGGTAGAGCAATATACCTTATAGGAGATCACCTATTTAAGTGCGAAGATAGGCCGCTTCAAATGTACGCACTTAAGAATCCAAGCGTTGTCCATGGCCACAACGGACTAAACAATAAGAAGAAATGAATAAGGAGAGTTATTGTGTTGATATCATTGTCTTGGTTTACACTAAACACTATCCGATGGTAATCGACTAAGGAAGGTTCACAGCCGAAAGCTACCTTTCCTGATGCAATATATTTCCACTGAAAGATTGCTGAACTTTGGTACCCTGTGTGCACCAATTGTCTTTCAAGAGGGGATTGTTGGAAATTTACTAAATGTGGGATTGATTTTATCCCATCTTTAATGACTTAAACACGTGGGCCCCGCATGTCGGAGACATCATTTCTTCACACATGCCTAATCTACTAAGTGAGTAGATAATCTTAGTGCCAAGTATCGTCAAATTTCGTTAAGAAATGAAAGAGATATTGGTAAACAAATCTCCCTCATTGGTAAAAGATGGAGAGTTTATGCAATATATAAACTCTAAGTTTGAGTAAGGGTTTGAGACCCTAAGGGGTAACCCATGTGTTTAGAAGGGAGAGGACCTAGGTGAGCTTGGGTTAGAGGCTAAGCCCCACACGCGCGCCGTCGCCGCCCGCCCGTCGGGTTCGGGTCACGGGCTGTGGGCTGTGGGCTCTTGGGGAACTTTCTTTTTGGTCCCTGAAATATTAACTATTTACATTTTGATCCCTGAAATTGAATGTTTTTGTTCAATTCGAAAAAATGGGAGGAGAGAAAGCATGAAACAGGGAACGAAGAACACAATTACTCAAAACTTTTCTTTTCTGTTCTGTTCATCATCCAGAACATACAAAACAAAAAACGAAAATACAGAAAGCAGAAAACACTTTTCTGCTCTCTTTCTTCAGCAATCTGTTCTTATTCATGTTCTTCGCTGGAATCAACTGTATTTGCTTTGTACAGTTGATTAGTTGTTATTTTATCTTGGAAGACTATTGCCCAATATCGTAAAAGCATTTATACGAGACAATTTTGTCTTAAAAACAGAGAGTCATCTCTCGACTCAGCATTTCTTTTGTTTAACCTTTCGAATACACTTTACCCCGATTTTTACCAACAATTTTTTCTTCGTTGCTTTTAAAATTATTCATGGACCTTTTTGTTCCCCTTCCTTTCTACTCTGTGGTTGTTCACTTGTTTGGTGATTAAATTGCTTTGTTCAAAGTGCCAAGTGTGTTTACAATGAAATAACCAAGTTTTGAGTTGTTGGTATAGGGAAAATGACGAGGAGAAGAGTTTAATTTTAAAAACAAACTTGATTGTAAATCTGTACTACTATTTTGTACTGCAAATCGTAGGCTGGTGAATAAGTAAAACTATAAATTGTCTTCATTTTGAGGAAAATAAATGACATCCAAAGAGGAAAAATAATTAAATTTTTGGAGAGATTTTTCAGAGTTAGTTTTGCTTTTTCGCAGGGCCAATGGTAGTTACGAGTAGAGATGACAGTGGATTCTGGACCCGGTCCGGATCCGATGGATCCATATCCGTTTTATAGGATATGGATCTTCAAAATTTGGACCCGACGGATCCGGATCGGACCCGGATCCGTTTCTGCCGGATCGGATCTGGATCTGGATCTTGTATTTGAGATCTGTATCCGGTCCAGATCCGATTCATGGATCCGTTTTTTATTAAATATATTCATAACCCAGAATGTAATTTTTTAAGTATTTTCTTAAAATTGATAAGCACATCCTTGCAAGTTTAATTCTCAAAACAAGTTTAATTTATCCACGCGTTAACTCAAAAACCAAAAAATAAAGAGGTAAGTTCGATAATAAAATCAACGTTATATTAGTGAATGACTAACATCTCCATAGACTAGTTAAAATTATATCACTTCATTTGTGAAGATTCCAAGCACATGCAAGTTCTGCATTGTGGAAATACTAGTTATCATTTTTCACAACTATTGTCAATATCCAACATTTTCAATTAATAGCTCACGATCAAAACGAGACAACGAACAAAATATCTCATATGAACATTTCAAAATTGAAACACAGTAAATTGTTAGCTAAGTAAAAATCGTTTGTCAGTTTAAAAAAAAAATCTTAGCAAGGTTACATTCTTAGCAAGACAAATTTTTTTACATATGGATCCAGATCTGATCCGTGGACCCGATGGATCCGGATTTGGATCTGATTTTTATGGACCCGATGAATCTGGATTTGGATCTGGATCTATGTATGAAAAACGGATCTAGATCTGGATCTAGTAGGATCCGGTCCAGATCCGATCCGTTGCCATCCCTAGTTACGAGGAATTTAGTTGGCATTACTGGACATGATAGTTTGGTCAACCTCAAATAGTAGTAGTAATTTATTTGCAAGATTGATTATTTTTTCACTAATATATCTTGTATTCTATACTTTGTTTTCTATTCTGATTCCTAGCCAACCAATTCTAAAGCCATTTAAATTACAAACGGAGGACCAAAAGCTTTAAACAAAACCATCAACAACTATATTTATATGACTAGGTTTCAAAATAAATTGGGGTCAGTAATATGAATCCTCAATAATATTGCGACTAATTGAAAAAAATATCAATTTATGATGGACCCAAACAGAGCATCGACAACGTGGACCCTCAATATCATGAAGACTTTTTTTGGGTCCACCGAAAATAAAATCTATTTCAACTAATTCTAAAAAAAATCATGCAAAGATTGATCAATGTGTAATTTTTTATACAGCTCGAAAAACATCAATATTTGAAAGAATCCATTCAAAGATTTGATAAATGAGTGTAATCTTCTCACCATATAGCATTTAATTTTTTTTTAAACTATAAAAGGACACAACTATTTGACTCTAACACATCAATTGAGTGCACAAAGAGGGCATAACTCCGCTCTAAGTCACAATTACTCATTATTGAGCCCCTTTCTTCTTCTTCTCTCAATGTCAATGGAGTGGCCAGAATTCGTAGAAAGTTCAAACTCTCAGGAGCCCACGTTTGATCTATTTAGTGCAGCACCTCACGATAATCGTGAGATTACTGCACAAGCAGATCAGTGGACTCTTGAAGAGAAATAATTTTTTGAAAATACTTTTTATAGGTTCAATGATCTAGGTTCTCAAACTGTTTCGAATATGTTGCTTCAAAACTCCCCCATAAGTCCATGGATGAGATAAAAAACCACTACGTAACCCTTTTCAAGACGTTGAAATTGAAAATCATGTTCCTAAAAATAAAGTTGTTGCTGATGATAATCAAAATTACCAATTGCCTCAAGATCAAGATGACTCATCAGACATAGAGGCCGCTCTGAATGGTGCGCCGCCTCGCTGATGGGGAATTCCATGGACTTAAGGAGAACACCAGTAAATTTTACTTCCTTTTTTCTTTTAATTTTTTTTAGCTATGACTAACTTACACATAAACCGTTTTACAACCCTTATTTTTATGTTTTATCACACATTTCTGCATGTTAGATTTGTTTTTATGAGTTTGAGTTTGTTGTTACTTCTTGCATGGTGAATTTTTGATTCATTTGAATTCTTTTATTACTCGGTTACTGATTTTTCCTTATGTATGAATTCACCTCTTCCATCTTTGTGATTTGATATTTCTTCCCGATATATATGAAGGTTTTCTTGAAAAAAGTATTTCCATAAAAACAAAAACCTTCTGAGCATGTGTATATAGCTAGACCACTGAATTATAAATTTTATTACAATCAAGACAAACCATTTTTTCCCTTCAAAATTTGTGTTTGTAGTATTACAATTGATTTCATCTAATTCTATTAACTACATGTAGTCATCATTAATACTCTCAATTTTGACATAGCGAAAATCTAAGCCTCATGTTTGATGTACTCTTGAAAATAAAATAAGTTATCTACTAAAACAGGTAAAACTGACTTGGTGGGTATATAATCTTAAACTCTTCAAATTAATCTTTTTTAGAAACCTTCATTCCAATTTTCCTTTTTTCAAAATTTTACATATATATAATTTTTTTTAATTATGTAGCATAGAATATATAAGTTATTTCTGATGGGACTGAACATATTTGGAAAGGAGATTGGAAGAGCATCTCAAAGTACTATGTTATTTCAAAGACACCTACCCAAGTGGCCAGTCATGCTCAAAAGTACTTCTCTCATCGTAACAGTACGATTCTAGTGGAGTGTCGTCGCCCTAGCATCAATGACATTCAAACTGTCACCATTAACCCTAGGATGTCGACAAATACTGTGACCACGACTCATCCAATCAATAATGGCATACTTGCTTATACCAACAATCATCTAGTTGGCTCCTCGTCACCGTCCTTTTGCTGTCCTAATTACACCTTTAGTGGTCCAACTTTTAGCAACAAATCCAATGAAGATTTTGGGAGATTCGTTAATAGGGGTGAAACATCTGACACCAGCTCGTTCTTTATGGGGCATAATAACATTACCAATAATAACAACAACAATCTCCGTAGGCTAGTGTCACCTCGTCCATTCCTTTCGATGTATTTATCTTCTGCTAAGAGGAATAATTGTGGAGTCTAATCAAAATTGGGCATCTAGTAAAACATTTGTTGGATGAAACATTTGTTAACTGATACTTGTTGCCTTAATTGGCCCCGAGCGTACCATCTATAACTCGTGAGCTCTGGAAACCCAACAAACAATCTGGGATGACAAGGCCAATTTATAAATTAATCATAATATCTTAGGTTGACAAGGCCACCATGATCTTCTACAATAAAACAACTCAAGGCAACAAAAACAAGTGTCGACATGGCTACACAACATACAGTACATATCGACGTTTGTCTACAAAGCCTTTGAGGGTGACTGACATCATAATATGATCGGGACAGGGCCCCGACCTACACATGAAGTCTACAAACATGATCTGATAACCTGACAACTAGGCTCGGCTGCACTCCAGATGAAATAAAGTCTTACCTATTCTTCGATGAATAACAACCATGTCTACTGGGAGGGCTTGTCAAACTGGCTACCTAAACCTGCAAGCATGAAATGCAGCGCCCTTACAATAGGATGTCAGTACAAAGAAATGTACCAAGTATGTAAGACAGAAAATAACTGAAACTGAACTTATATACATGATATACTGAATATAAACTGAGGAGTCAATGATAATCTAGAAACATATCTACCTATCTCTATCTCATATCATGAATGCAATAATGAAAATAAACTATTCGGCCTCATGTGGGGTTCGGTGTGTAAGTGCACAACCCCGAAGGCAACATGAATGGCCTGAAGGCAGTGCATAGCCCCGAATGCAAATGTAAATTGCCCTGAAGGTAAATTGTATCTCTGTATAGTCCCGAATGCAAATGTAAATAGCCCCGAAGGTAAATTGTATCTTTGTATAGTCCCGAAGGCAATGCACATATTTGTATAGCCTGAAAAACAAATTGTATCTCTATATATCTCTCACCATCCATAAGGTATGTATATAGTAACTCTTTAAATAATACTAGTACTATATATAAAAACTCTCAACTCTTTCTATTAACGTAAAATAAGTAAGAACTGAACGTAGATTCCCGACATGGGATACCTCACACAACCTTAGTCACAACATACAATGGTTAGCTAACTATTAATAAGCTAAATAATCGTGGCCTTTCATTATAATATCATTGGCCTCTTATTATCTTCTTTTCTTTACTTCTCGTCTTTCTAGATTAAGATTTCATTAGCGCCTTTGTATGATAGGCTAGCATTTAGGGACAATCATCGTAAGTCCCAACTAATACTCGTAAGCTTAATCGGTCTACACACTGTTGCATTATTTCTATATGCTACGCAAGTGTACATATCGCAATTCGTAATAATTTCGGTAAAATCGAGTATCGTCTATAGAGACTGATTTATCAAGTACCAATTAACTAATCTTTAGTTTATATTTGGCAAATGAATATAAGTGGTGATTTCTAAACTAAATAATTAACAAACTAAAATAGATTGCGGGACTAAAATAGCAGTGAAAACACACGAAGTTTAATTCAGTAATAAAGGCAATTAGGGTTTCCAATCTCCTCAATTTTCCACTCTATCATTCATTAATGCAAGACTGACGATTTTTCTTCTTATTAAGATAGCATGTTAACTGAGATATTCTATATTCCGGTTAGGACATATAAAAACTCAACCTAAGTGAGAATTTTCTATATTTCTATGATAAATTCAATCACATATGAGGATTAAGATCAATAACCTAAAAAAACTACACAGGCGATCGTGACACTCTCGTTCAATATTAAACCTACGTCTAATCCACTATAGCATATTCAAATCTCCCATTTCAGATCTTGATTTGAAATCATATAGGTAATGAAAACTAATGGCCAATTAATTCTCATTCAATAAATGCAAGTTGAAGAGATCTTAATAGATGAAGAAGAACATTAGAAATGCATTATATCATAACAGAGTCTCAAGTGATTCAACGGAAAACCCCAATCAACGTAATTAGCTCATAGACATGCTAAGAAGACTAATTAACTTAATATCCAACATGAACTGAATTAAAGTAAAGAAAAGGAAAAGAACTTAAACAATAGATGTCTCTAATTGCTTCTTGCTCTCTTATTTCTTGCCTCCAATGTCCGATTCTCTCCAAAATCCGCCTCCCCCAGCATATATCACGAAAACCCCTAGAATGGACCTTTTTGCCCTTGTTAAAATTAGATTTTTCACTGCCTGGACGTCGTCGCCGTCGCGACTCAGCTATGAGAGAGTCGCGACTATAATTAGCTCTGAAAATCAAATTACTTTCTGCCAGTGGGGAGCCGCGACTCTAATGTTGGGCGCTGCGGCGCCTTCGTCAACGTTTCAAGCGTCGTGGTTGTAACCAGGTAGCGTCGCAACTCCAATTCTGAGTAACTTCTTCCAGCCTTCTGCCTATATGGTGCCTCAGCTCTTGCTTCCTCGGCCGCGGCCCTTCACTTGTGGTGGCGCGACCCTTCAATGTTCTTCGTCCGGAGTTTGTTTAAACTGCTTTCCGAAATTCCTAGGGCTTCTTTGACTTATTACTTGTGACCAGATATGCATTTTTGTTCTCAATAACCGCCTATTTCCTTTGGATTCTCCTTATTCCTTTCTGAATCGCTTAAAACCTGAAAACACAAAATAACACGCATAATACTGCACAAGACAACTAAAAGACAAACAAAGACTCCTTAAAACACACTCTAAAACAGTACTAAAATCTACCTAACAAACACCCCCAAACTTAAACTTTACTCGTCCTCGATTAAAGAACTATGACACCCTGAAAAGAAAACCACACAAACTCTAAAAGATGAATCAAGTCAACCACAATAGATTATGCCTCGAAGATCATGAACAACATGCAATACAATTTTTAGGAACATTCTAGCTACTAATTTTCTATCTAGAATTTCAAGTCAGATATTTATCAAATTTGCTTAAAGTTATTAATGCATATAACCACTCAACCATGATTATTGACTTAAACAAGTATTCAATATTAGTTCATGCACAATTAATTCTCACCAACAGTCCATCAAGTCCATAGTCCCATAGGTTTGCTAACTTGTTATTCTCCACTAATTTAGACAACACATGCTCAAGAATCAATAGGACTTTTATAGGTTATGACGATAGGCTTAGGCACGGGTAGATGAAATGTCATTTAGGCTCAAAGTTACCATAAGCATATAAACCAATCAACCCAACTCGATATCCACGTTACAAACCAAAAGCAATCCCCAATTTTTTTCTTTTTTACCTAATTTTTCTTTTCTTTTTGAACTACAGCCCAAACTTGTTTTTCAATGTATGTCCAAGGGGAGTTTTTTTTTTTGACTCTTCTATTGATAGAATCCAATTTAAATTACTCATTACAAAGTGTCCATCCCCAAGCATATAGTTATATGCTCATGGTAAAATTCAAGGGAAGGAAAAATAGTAAAGGGTTTCAAGTAGGCTCAGAATAGGCGTCAATCAAAGAAGGATTACTTATGGCTCAGAAAAGGTAACTAGGGATTAAATTAGTCAAGGTTGGCTTGAAAGGCTCAATCGTTCCAAAGAAGGCCTAAATCATCTTCCTAAGCATGTATCGTCTAGGATTTCGTCTCAAGTAGCAAGCAAGCAAGTTCTAGGATTTTCCACAATCTTTCCTCCAACCAAAATTCAATCATGCATAAACCAATATTTGAGTACCAGAAATTCACCAATCATGATCAAGTTTTCATACTTATTAATAATTAAAAACAACTCAAGACCTATCCAACTTAAGCACACAGATTTATGCATTTCATGGCTATCAATTTCATCCAACTCTATCACATGTGTTCACTCAATCTCATGAGCTATTATTAATGACTTGATTCATTGACACAAGACACTCAAATACTGACACTAAAACAAAGGCACTAACAATAAACAAACAACTGAACATACACAATTAAATACTACTAACACAAAGCAGTAAGACTCCCTCCCCCCAAACTTAATGAACACATTGTCCCCAATGTGAAAAAGGAAAGCAAGGGAATGAAGACTTACATAAACAATGACAGCAATCTCAGTATGGTGGTGGCGGCGGCGGTGATTGATAAGGCTGGTACTGTGGAGGATGGCCAAAGTAGGGCTCATTCGGGGAATCACCCATTGACCAACGATCGACCAAAGAGTTGAGTTGGTCGATGTGGTGGACATCATAATCATGTCATTGCTGCATATAGTTTCTAAAATGTTGATTTTGAGCATGGTGTGACTGGATCATGTATTGATTCTGTCTGATGATATAGTCCAACTGATCATGAGTCCTTTGGGTATGTAAATCAATAGGACCCTTAAGAGCAAAAGTTGGTGTATTGCTGCTCTATCTCGGGTCACCCACTTCAGCTGCTGCATTCTCGTCCTCCATCCCTCTCTGCTGGCGCTTTGGCTGGGTTCGGCTGTCTTCTCCAAGTGTAGGTACTGGTGTAGGGTCTAGGTATGAATTGACCATTATCCGGGTTAGAGGCTGCTGCACTTTGCCTTTTACATCATTGCTACCCTCAGGCACTCCATATGCAACACATAGTGCAGTGATCAATGATCCATTCCCCAACCCTACTGTTGTGTTCAATCTGCATATCCAATTGAGACTATTTCTAACAGCTCCACCCACATCTACTGAAAATCCCTTCATGATAGCATAAATTAGCTTGATACGATCCACTGGTATATCAGAGAAGTGTGTGGAGGGAATTAGGCGGGCACTCACAAAGTAGAGACAAGCTTTGACAACTTTGTTGAATTGGCACCGGAATATGCCTTTGGGCGCGTCATATGTATATGTGCAGCGAGCCCCTAAGCATCCTACTGTCTTAGCTACCTCCACCCAGTCAATTTCTGAACACTTCCAAATAGTAAAGTCAACCTCCTCATCTTCATCCATAAAATTTGTAATCCCACATATGCCATTTATAGCTTCAGCCCCAACTGGTACCCTTTTCCCTCGTACAAAATAAGTGTTTTCTTACTTCTCTGGATAGTTGGCATAGAATTCATAGACTAGGGAGGTATTTGGCTTTGCTCACTGCCTTCAGAGTGTCGCGGCTCAAAGTTTGGGCGCCGCAACGCTAATTTACATCCTGGCGTTTTGCTTCTGATTTCAACATCTCGCGGCACTTTTTACCCTAGAGTTGGCTCACAACCAAGAGACAATAAGACAATGATATTTTTCAACACAATACAAAATAAAACAAAATAACAAAATTAATATGTGGGGTTGGCTCCCAGTAGCGCTGTCGTTAACGTCATTTAGCTGGACGCATATTTTCTCTTCATATTGATTTCAATAGGATAACAGATTTTACCTGCTCACTAGGACCACCCATGTATGGCTTCAATCTTTGTCCATTCACTTTGAATAGTGCACCATCCTTTCCTCGCACCTCGACTGGACCATATGGAAAAAACTCTCTCAACAATAAATGGACCCGACCATCTAGACTTCAACTTGCCTGGAAATAGCCTCAACCTCGAATTGAATAGCAGTACCTATTGTCTAGGTTGAAACTCTTTTCGGACCAAGTTCTTGTCATGCCATGCTTTAGTGAGTTTCTTATATATCTTGGCATTCTCATAGGCTTCATTTTGAAACTCATCTAGCTCATTCAATTGTAGTAGCCTTTTCTGTCCGGTGGCTCCCTCATCCATATTCAACTATTTCAGGCCCAATACGCTCGATGCTCTAGCTCTCTGGAAGATGACATGCTTTTCCAAAGACCATCCTATAGGGCGACATTCCAATAGGAGTTTTGAATGTCGTCCTAAAAGCCCAAAGTGCATCATCAAGCTTTGTAGACCAGTTATTCCTAGAGCTATCCATCGTCTTTTCAATTATACTCTTCACCTCTATGTTTGAAATTTTTTCTTGCCCATTCATCTGAGGGTGATATGGCAAGGCAATGCGGTGGTAGACTCCATAGCGAGCAAAGAGGGCATCAAGCTGCTTGTTACAAAAATGACTCCCTTCATCGCTAATAAGAGCCCTGGGAGTACCAAACCTTGTAAATATGTGCTTGTGCAGGAAGTTCAAGACGGTCTTACCATCATTCTCCTTAGTTGCTACTGCTTCGACCCATTTAGACACATAATCCACTGCTAGCAAGATGTATTAATTATTGAAGGATGGTGGAAAGGGCCCATAAAGTCAATGCCCTACACATCAAAGAGTTCAACTTCTAGGATCCCATTCAGCGACATTTCATTCCTCTTTGATATGTTCCCAGTGCGTTGACAATGATCACAGGCTTTCACAAAAGTATTAGCATCTTTGAACAGTCCTGGGCAATAAAACCCATTTTCCAACACATTAGCAGTTGTCCTTAAAGCCCCAAAATGCCCACCACATTGTAAAGTGTGACAATGAGTGAGAATTTGGTGTATTTCATCCTCTGGCACACAACATCTGATGACTTGATCAGCACAATGCCTATAAAGAATAGGCTCCTCCCAGTAGTAGTACTTCACTTCAGAGTAGAACTTCTTTAATTGTTCCCTTGTCATCTCAGGAGGTACAATCTTTGCTGCAAGAAAATTAACAAAGTCAGCATACCAAGGAATAATTGAACTGGCACTTACTTCAAAAAGTTGCTCGTCTGGGAAATGATCATTAATTTGCACATCTTTGGCATTCTGGCACTCTTCCACCTCAAGTCTTGACAAGTGATCTGCAACCAAATTTTTTGTTCCCTTTTTATCGTGAATCTCCATGTCAAATTATTGGAACAATAGTACCCATCGAATGAGATGGGGTTTTGCATCCTTCTTTGTCATCAAGTACTTGATCGCAGCATGATCAGTGTATACAATTACCTTATTCCCAATAAGATATGGCCTGAATTTATCGAATGTATATACTATGGCTAGCAACTCTTTCTCATTTGTGGCATAATTCAATTGCGCATCATTGTGAGTTCTACTAGCATAGTAAATGGATCGAAATACCTTGTCAATTCACTGCCTAAGAACAGCTCCCACTGCATAATCACTAGCATCACACATCAGTTCAAATGGAAGCTCCCAATCTGGTGCAATAACAATTGGTGCTGAAATTAACTTCTCCTTAGGTGCCGTAAAAGATTTTAGGCACTCTTCATTAAAATCGAACGCAATACCATTCATAAACAAGGTCGAAAGAGGCTTTGAAATTTTTGAGAAGTCTTTGATGAATCTACTGTAGAAATCGGCATGCCCAAGAAAACTTCTAACCCCTTTCACTGACACTGGAGGTGGTAGATTTTCAATAGCAGAAATCTTTGCACGGTCTATCTTAATGCCTTGGCTAGAATTTTTGTGGTGAAGAACAATACCTTCATTGATCATGAAGTGGCACTTCTCCCAGTTCAAAACAAGATTTGACTTTTCAAAACGCTACAACACTGCTTCCAAGTGCCTCAAACACTCATCAAAGGACGAACCAAAAACTAAAAAATCATCCATGAAAATCTCAATAGTTCTCTCCACCATGTCAAAAAAAATGACCATCATACATCGTTAGAAATAGCAGGGGCATTGTAAAGCCCAAATGGCATTCTTCTGAAAGCAAATGTACCATAGGGACAAGTAAATGTGGTCTTCTCTTGATCTTCTGGTGAAATTGCAATCTGATGATACCCAGAATAACCATCCAACAAACAGTAGTAGTTATGGCCCGCCAGTCTATCAAGTATCTGGTCTAGAAAAGGCAAGGCAAAATGTTCTTTTCTGGTTGCCTTGTTCAACTTGCGGTAGTCAATGCAAATTCTCTATCATGTCACTGTTCTTGATGGAATAAGCTCATTCTTTTCATTCTTCACCTCAGTCATACTACCTTTCTTAGGCACTACTTGCACTGGACTCACACATGCACTATCAGAAATAGGGTAACTCACCCCAGCATCAAGCCATTTCAGGATCTCTTTTCTCACCACCTCATTCATAGATGAGTCCAACCACTTTTGTGCCTCAATTGAAGGCCTGCTATCATATTCCAAACATATCTTATGCATCACTGTAGAGGGACTTATCCCTCTAATATCTGCCAATGTCCACCCAATAGCAAACTTGTGAGCCCTTAAGACTCTCAATAATTTTTCAACTTCCACTTTAGATAGATAAGCAGACACAATTACTGGTAATGTTTCATTCTCACCTAGATACATGTAGTGTAGATGATCTGGTAAGGTCTTCAATTTTAACACTAGAGCTTTTTCTATGGAAGATAATGGTTTCTCTGGCATTTTTCCCAACTTCTCATATTTCTTCCTATAGAAGGGCTCATATGAGTTCACCCACTTGACATATTCCACAAGCTAGGCATCTTCACTGTCATATTCCTCGCATTGTGTTAATGCTACTTCAAGAGCATCAATACTCTTGAAACTTTTCTCCGAAACAACTTCTTTAATCACATCAATGGCAGAGCAGTTGTCACTTGCTCTTGGATAAGTTGTTGCCCTGAATACATTGAATTACACTTCTTCTCCCTGGACTTGGATTTTTAATTCACCCTTTTGAACATCAATAAGTGTTTTCCCTGTAGCTAAGAATAGTCTCCCCAGGATGATGGGCACATTTTCATCTTCTTCCATATCCGGAATAATGAAGTCAGCAGGAAAGATGAACTTATCCACTTTTACCAGCATATCTTCAATGATACCTCGTGGATGCTTGATTGAACAATATGCTAATTGCAAAGTAATAGTTGTAGGACTTGCCTCACCCAAACCAAGTCTACGAAACACAGATAAGGGCATCAGGTTGATACTTGCCCCCAAATCACACAAGGCTTGCTTGCATTCAAAATTCCCGATGGTGCAGGGAATAGTGAAGCTCCCTAGATCTCTTAACTTCTGGGGAAGCTTCTTTTGCAAAATGGCACTGCACTCTTCAGTTAAAGCTATAGTTTCATAATCTCCCATCTTTCTCTTTATGGAGAGAATTTCCTTCATAAATTTCATGTAACTGGGCATTTTCTCTAGGGCTTCATCAAATGAAATGTTGATGTGCAATTTCTTGAACACCTCTAGAAACTTGGAAAATTGTTTATCAAGAGAATTTTTCTGAAGTCTTTAAGGGTATGGAATTCTGATTTGACGATCAACAATAACCGCTGGTGGTGCCTTTCCTGTACCAGTGTAGTCTTCAGTAACCCCCTCTTTCTCTAACCCAGATATATCTCCCGAGTTGTCATTCTTTTCAGCAGATGGTTAGGTTGTAGACTGCTCAACTTGCTTACCACTTCTCAAGGTGATGACCTGACACTACTCATTCGGGTTCACAATAGTATTTCTAGGGAGATTCCCTTGAGGTCTGTTATTCAACTTGCTTGCTAACTGCCCCACTTGTGTCTCCAAGTTTCGGATAAATGATCTCATTTCAGTCATGAACTGAGTTGGGAATTTGTGAGGGTCAACAAGGCTGTTTGCAATTCATTGGGGTCAGCTTATTGAACTTGTGGTCTGGGCTGCTGAGACGACGAAGCTTGACTTATGGGCAGTTGTTAATTACTCTGTTGATACTGCTCTTGGAACTGTGGTTGTTGGTTCTGGCTGTTTCTCCATGAAAAATTAGAATGATTCCTCCACCCAGGATTGTAAGTGTTGAGAGAATGGGTTGTTTTAGGGCCTTTGAAAGTTTCCAACTGCCTGAACTTGTGCTTGATCCATAGGTACATTGTTAGGATCCACTGATGTGCAATGATCAAAAGTATACGGTCCTCCACAAATTTCACATCCTACCTGCGTCTGAACAGCATTGGCTGCCATAGTATTTTGCTGTAATTGCTTTGTCAAATAAGCAACTTGAGCAATTAACCTGTTGCTTCTTTTACGGCAGAGGATGGTGGAAAAAAGACTAAGGTACGGTGATGGCATCCAACTCATGAACTCCAGCCACTTTTTTGATGTTGGTAGATCTTTCATCGGACCACTGATGATTATTTGTTGTCATATCTTCCAACAGCTCATACGCCATATTAGCACTCTTGCTCATGAATGTCCCTCCAGTAGCAGCATCAATTATGGTACAAGTAGTACCACACAAACCATTATAAAAATTATGGACTAACATCCACTGATCAAGGCAATGATGACGACACTTGCTTTGCAACTCTTTGAATCTTTCTCAAGCATCATACAAAGATTCTCCTTCAAGCTGATAGAAGTTGTTTAGTTCTCCCCTAAACTTAGCAGCCTTTGATAGAGGGAAGAACTTTGCAAGAAACTTCTGAGCTAGGTCTTGCCACGTAGTGATAGAGTTAGCTTGCAGAGAGTTCAACCAACTTTTGGCTCGGTCCCTTAGTGAGAATGAGAAGAGTCTCAACCTAATGACATCATCAGTAACACCACTATACTTAAAGGTAGCACATAACTCCAAAAAGTTTGCCAAATGCATATGTGGATCTTCAGAGGGTAATCCACCAAACTGAACTGTGCTCTGCACCATCTGCAGGATTGATGGTTTAATCTTAAAATTATTTGCTTCCACAACTGGTGGTCTTATGCATGTCTGCACTCCTGTAACAGTTGGCAATATGTAGTCCCGTAAGATTCTCGTGGCAGGATTCTGAGCTGGGTCTATTATCCTTGCTGGTACTCCTCCATTCAACCCATCATTATCATGTTTATTTGCTATAGTGGTTGAATCAATAATTATTTTGCTCTTTCAGTTCTGCTTGCATGCTTTTTCAATCTCCGGATTCAGAGGAACAAGGTTGTCTGCTCCTCTTCTGCTTCACATACAACAAAGCTACCTAAAATTGATAAAAACAATGTACGCAGATTAAGTAAAAAAATGTGTTCTAGGAACAACGAATTAGAAATAAGATTAATTATTTTGATATTGATAATACTTCAGTCCCCGGCAACGGCGCCAAAAACTTGTTGCGTTATTTCTATATGCTACGCAAGTGTACTTATCGCAATTCGTAGTAATTTTGGTAAAACTGAGTATCGTCCACAGAGACTGATTTATCAAGTACCAATTAACTAACATTTAGTTTCTATTTGGCAAACGAATATAAGTGGTGATTTCTAAACTAAAGAATTAAAAAACTAAAATAGATTGCGGGAATAAAATAGCAGTGAAAATACACGAAGATTAATTCAGTAATGAAGGCAATCAAGGTTTCCAATCTCCTCAACTTTCCACTCTATCATTAATTAATGCAAGACTGATGATTTTTCTTCTTATTAAGATAGCATATAACTGAGATGTTCTATATTCCGGTTAGGACATATAAAAACTCAATCGAAGTGAGAATTTTCTATATTTCTATGATAAATTCAATCACATAGGAGGATTAAGATCAATAACCTAAAAAAACTACAAAGGCCATAGTGATACTCTCGTTCAAGATTAAACCTACGTCTAATAAACTACATCATATTCAAATCTCTCGTTTCAGATTTTGATTTGAAATCATATAGGTAATGAAAACTAATGGCCAATTAATTCTCATTTAATAAACGCAAGTTGAAGAGATCTTAATAAATGAAGAAAAACATTAGCAATGTATTAAATCATAACAGAGTTTCAAGTGATTCAACGGAAAACCCCAATCAACATAATTTGCTCATAGACATGCTAAGAAGACTAATTAACTTAATATCCAACATGAACTGAATTAAAGTAAAGAAAAGGAAAAGAATTTGAACAATAGATGTCTCTAATTGCTTCTTGCTCTCTTGTTTCTTGCCTCCAATGTCCGATTCTCTCCAAAATGTGCCTCCCCCAGCACATATCACGAAAAAACCCAGAATGGACCTTTTTGCCCTTGTTAAAATTAGGTTTTTCACTGCCTAGACTTCGTCGGCGCCATGGCTCAGCTATTAGAGAGTCGCGACTCTAATTAGCTCTGAAAATCAAATTGATTTCTGCCAGTGGGGAGTCGCAGCTCTAATGTTGGGCGCTGCGGCGCCTTCGTCGACGTTTCAAGCGCCGCGGCTGTAACTAAGTAGCATTGCGGCTATAATTCTGAGCAACTTCTTCTAGACTTCTGCCTACATGGCGCCTCGGCTCTTGCTTCCTCGGCTGCGACCCTTCAATTGTGGCGCCGCGACCCTTCAGTGTTCTTCGTCCAGAGTTTGTTTAAACTGCTTTCCGAGCTTCTTTGACTTATTACTTGTGACCAGATATGCATTTTTGTTCTCAATAACCGCCTATTTCCTTTGGATTCACCTTATTCCTTTCTGAATCGCTTAAAACCTGAAAACACAAAACAACACGCATAATACTGCACAAGACAACTAAAAGACAAACAAAGTCTCCCTAAAATACACTCTAAAACAGTACTAAAATCTACCTAACACACACTCTACGATATTTTTGGTTTGATACTTTATTCATAGGGCATCATGAATCCCCGTCTAGAACTCATAGGCTTATCCATTTATGTGTTATGTGTTACTTCTTAAACTATTTCATTACTTACCTATAGAGGTAGTCTATAATCCTACATTTTGATATCTTAAGAAGTAGACGTTCTTACGAAAAGTTCTACCCATTCTTAGGATCAGTAACTTACTTATATAACTATAGAACTCTTGGCGCTTATACTTTATAAGACTTGTTCTTTTACTCTTGTACGACATTTGATCGTTTCTATGAATATGTACTTCCGACTCTTTTCCTTTTAGGAGGAAGCAAGACATACATCAAGCTTAGAATATCAATCAAGTCAATACATGACAAGAGAAGGCTCTAGGACATGAAAGTACTCCCAACAAGGGACAAACAAAAGCAAGAATAAAATGCGTCTTTAATTACTTCTTTTGTAAACAGATAATCATTCTGAATCATGTCAAAAAAGAAAGGATAGACGTTACATACCTCTCATCGTCTAATCAACACAATCCGCAATGCACTCTATTTGTAGAATACTTCAATCTAAAACAAACGACAATAGAACTATCGTCAACTTAGGGAAAACTAGAATACAATATCTGAGCGACAAACTCGCCTCATAATAAGAATTAACTCTCTTCTAACACTTTATTCTTCTATTCAACACCTCTAAGACAACATCAAAACATATTCAAGCCACTCTTCAAAATTTCCAGCCATAAGATAGCTCAAGAACAACCCAAAACAGTCCAATAGATAATAATATCATAACTACGATTTGCGACCTTTACTTCATGAATTGTCGACTCCACAAGCTAGTTATGCCTTGTATAACCTTAGATATACATAGATGAAGTAGAGTCTTATCATGATCTAGCAAGAACAATCCCCTTTTAAGCTTATTTCAATCCTATAAGAACTCCCCAACACACAACAAACGAGAAGAGGTGACGTACACGATCTGTACGAGTTTCCGAGGGTAGAATCACCTCACTTCACTATGAAGTAACCTTCGATCCACTTTAAATGAGAAACGTTGCTTCTTGCTAAAGAGAATTCCTGTTGCTACTCCATTTTTTTTATATCTTGCATATCAATTGGTCTCAAAAGAGATGACTATGTATTGTGGAAAAGTTGGTGCCATTTTCTTTCTAAAATTATTATTCAATAAGGGTGATACTTTTATTTTCATATACCTTATTATAATAAGTGGGGTCCACACATATATAAGTCATCCCTAACATAATTGTTCTTCATGTAAAGATGACACCTAGGCAACCTAGTACATAGTCATTAGATGCTTTTATTTCCATTACGAGATGTGGAGGAATTTGTCTCCTACCATTATCCTTTTAACCTATTATTAAATTCTTTTATCTCTACTACAATCTAGCATTTAATTAATTATATACATTATTAATTTTTCGATCTCAATTTACTTAAATAACAATTATTTTAAACACACTTCATAAACTCATTAACATAATCATGCGATATAACACTAGTCCATTGCCTCTTTATATACTGAGCTCTAGATCTACATATTTGAATATGACCAAATTTTCACACGGTATGTATAACTTGCTCAATATTTCGAACTTCGATGAAATTCATTTTCTCTGATTCGTTCCACCTCTAATCCTCATGTAACCTCTTAACAATGTTATAAACCTTCTACAACCTCACAAATAACTTTAATTCCTTCAAGATTATATGAATTTACTACAACACATCCTAACACTAGGTTACGGGGTGTTACTACTATCATTTCATGTTACACTTGAATCATGCCATAAAATGACATTTGACATTCTGGGGGAGTCGCGCTTTAGGTAGAATGGCACTATAGTTGCGCTAACGGGCAATATCATATCTTTTCCGCAATAAAAGTTAAAAGGATGTTCGAAAAAGATTGTTTGGAGTTCATTGTGTGCTACAGTCCACGACACCTGAGATAAGACTCTGATCTTACTCTTAATCACAATTTCAGTTCGGACTGAATTGTTTGATATTTTTCGAATGATTTATCAAGTTTACCACATATGCAATAGATTGAGTTTTGTATTAACTTACTATCGAGGAGATGACATACATATCTATATATGTATACTCATTTGTATATGATGGATCCCGTAGAGTTATCAGAGTTGAAAGAATCGGAGGAGCATTTTTTTAAAAAAAATCTATCCGATGTCTGGTATCCGTAATGGAGATCAACTAAATTTGGATCGCGCACTACATGGTCCATTTCTGGGGCGGCATTCCCAACATAATTTATTTCCATTCTCAAAGGCTCAAATCCAAGACCTCTAGTTAAGGGTGGAAAAATCTCAACCATCTCACCACAACCCATGTCGGTAAAAGAGCATATATTTGACCTCCTTTACAAAGGGTTTTAGCATATTGAGTCTCACCTTGGGATGCAGATGCTTGATATTTTTTTTTTTCTGTATAAAGGAAAAGTGGTATTCTCTATGTTCTTTTTATGTGAACACATTTAATTTAATTGGGTACATAATTTAACAAATTAAATAAGCGTCGACTCAAAGCCGGATATGGAAACGTACCGAAATTATACTTTTACATTGGTGGTGGATAGGGTTTTACCTGTCTTTTCATTCTCCGTTTCCTTATAAAAGAATGTACTTTTATATATAGTAGGTCCCAACAAATCATGTTATTACAAACAAAATGGAGTTACTAAGATTAAAATGATTTCTGCAAAGACATATATATATTTTTTGAGATGGCTTAAAAAAAAAAGTTCACATAAAATGTGACAAAGAAAGTACTTAATATTACTTAGTGTGTCACTGTTTACTTGTCTGTTATGCTAAAAATAATTTTACTTTCTCTTCTTACTTGTTTGTTTTAATAAATCAGTGTATAATTTCTTATCCTCATAACTAAGTAAGCATTTTTCAAATATTGGATTACTAGTAGTCCAATTTAGGTTTTCAAAACATAATAACTACATTTAATAAGAATAATTTAATAAAATAAACACTTAATTGATATTTTTAAGGCGAATGCAAAATGCATACCTAACAAATATAAAAAAGAACAGAAAAGGTACTATACTATTTACTAAAGAAGGAATCGGTATCTTAAATACAGGATTGAAGCCTTCAAAAATAAATTAAGCACGCGAACATCTCATAACTCTACTAGCATATACTGATATACGGGAGGTAATATCACTAGAGGGAGAAATTTTATTTTGAGTGAGACATGCTAATTGACAAGTAATACTTATGAAAGCACTCATCCATTCGAATTAGCAGACAAATGTTGTCCACACACAAATATTACTTGACATATCTCACTCAAGATAAAATTCTTGAAGGGACAAGAAAAAGAGATCTATAAAAGTTTGATAAAACTTTTCTTTTTCTATTATGGACGTGGGAGAAAAATATTGAATTAAACATATTCTATTGGGTTCATGTTTTAATATGTTATTGAATAGAACTAAACTTAGATATTGTCAAAATTGATAGATCTACTCGATCTCTAATTCGATGAATACTTCATTTATAAACAAATATCAATAAAAGAATAAAGAAAAAAATTAAATGCATTTATCACCAGATATGAACTCATCACGTACACAAACAACTTATCTTAAACATTGTTTTCTTTCTTTTGTCAAACTTTTTGTTATATATAATTTAGTGAATCTATTAAAGATCGTCTACATCTATTAAATTTGACAAGGGTATCTGAGCCAGTTTTATTAAATTAAATAATATTTTAAAATTTGAATTGAAAATAATTTGTCCAATTCAATATTTTTCTCCGCCATTCGTAATAGAAAATGAAAAATATATTTATATTTCATAAATCTCTATCTTTAATCTCTTCATACTTTATGCCAATGTGGATAATGTTAATGTCACGCCCTGAACCTGGGCCTGGATGTAACACGACACTAGGTGCCACACTGCATGTGACCGAGTGAACAACATGACTTGCTTAATCAACATGAGACATGTATCGATGCGGAATATAAGTTAAAACATGAATAGTCTGAATAAAATACGTGACCTTATAATAATACTGAAAATACTATTTTAAAACATAAGTGCGAAAATAGTCTGAAAATAGAATAGTGGAGCCCACAAGGCTGAATACCCAACTTGATATATTGACTAGTCTACAAAGCCTCTAACATGAATCTAAAATACTAAATTGTTGTTGGGACAAGGCTTCTAGCATAACTGAGTGTCTAACATGACATGACTACTGAAAACTAACGACAATGCCCCGAAGGAAATGGAGTTCACCAAATAGCTGATAGGATGAAGTCCTAACGAGCAAATCTGTCGTCCTGTAAATCAATACATGCATCATGAAATGCAGACCCCGAGTAAAAGGGACGTAAGTACATTTGAATAGTACTTGTATGTAAAATCAACTGAAAGAATACATAGTTGTGGGGTGCTCGGGAAAATGGGCAACCCATATCATAAATGTAAGTCAGAATTGATTATTGAAATTGAAACTGAACTGTGACTAAAACATAAGGATAATTGAACTGAGCATAAAAATCTTAATCACAAGTACCCCTTACTAAGCATGGGAAAATCATCTACTTATAAATATTCATAATTGTGGCCTCGGGCCCATATAATTATATATAACTGTGGCCTCTGGTCCATATAATTGTATATAACTGTGGCCTTGGGCCCATATATATAAGAGCACAATTTTGTGGCCTCAGTCCCAAGTATACATAAACATAAATTGTGGGCTCAGTTCCAAATATATGTGATCATCACTCTGTAATTCTTGACATGAACCTGAGAATCATCCTGTGGTTCTAACATGAACACTGAACATTTCTTTACTATCCCGATACATCCCGAGATATGGAATCATACTACATGGATTTGAGAGTCATACTGAAATACTGATATGCGATACTGAACATGAATTCATATTGTGGTTCTGATATGGAATACTGACTACTTCTATACTGAATTGAGACAAGGATTCATGAACTATTCATGGGATTTAAAGTATTACTTTTACATAAGCATTTTGTGGTCTATGACTGATACTCATGGGATGTTAAACATGAGCTTATACGGACTACGTACTGAGTTCACAAATTTTTGAATGATAATAATGAACAACCTCAAAACTATATTCTCAAAGGATAGAAGTTCTGAACTCTTCATGAAGAACAAGGCGTGTGGAAGGTCAATAACATTCCACAAGTATATAGTTAGCCTTACATACCTCCATTTCGGCCTTTAAGAGTACTACAATATTCGTCACTCCCTTTTTGACTTTAATCTATAGCAATATAAGGCAAAGACAATCAATATTAGTAATAATAATCGTGTTTTGGTCATCTAAGCATTTTATCAAATACTTGATAGGCATGAAGCTTCACAACTCTCATCAATGGTATTTCTACACCCATCAACCTATTCTCTTACACCTAGATAATTCTACAATCTCATATAGATACAATTAACATCATTCTTCATCACCTATAAGATAACAACAACACTAAGTCAACAATATCCAAACATACAACCTTCATGCTTTTCTTCAATCATACCCGTCAACTTATATCTCAAGAACTTATAATATATAATCACTAATTCAAAGCTATAATCAATTGAAGTAGGAAGATCTTACCTTTTTGACGTTCAAGTCTCTTGAATTCTAGAGTTCTTTCTCCAGGGAGAAGACTTAGTCGATAATCTATACATTAGAAGGGTTTAATCAGGTTAATAAGGTGTTAGGGAATTGGAATCAACATGCAATTATCATTAAAACTTACCTTGGATGGTGGAGGGACCTTGGAGGAAGTTGGGTTCTTGAGATCTCCCTTTTCTAAAACAATTTTTTCATATTTAGGGTGTGAGGTACGACCTAGGGCTTTAAAATGACTTTTCTGATGCGCTATTGCGCAACTGACATGCTGATCGCGCAGTAATGGTCTCACGACCCAAATCACGGGCATCATGGTGGCACTTACACTATCTCCCGATAGGCGAACCAATCCCAAAATAATTTACAATCAATAGGTTAACAATGCAAAAATGAAGGAAAAATACATAATATAACAAAACTCCTTAAAATGTTTAACATCATTTAACCCTTACAACGTTTACTCCCAAAACCTAGTATGACTTGTACAAGGACTATTAAGAATAAAATAGAAAGAGAAATAAACAACCACTGTCTTGGATGAATAAGAACAATCTAACTAAGACAAAGACTAAGGTCGTTGATAGGATGAATGGCATGCCCTAATCTCCACGTGCTCAATCTTCAACCTGAACTAACTGTATACCTGCATTCACGTAAAAGATACAGCAAGAGTAGCATGAGTACAAAATGTACCCCCGTTAGCATCATAGGCCGATAGCGACAGAAGTTACATAACAAAAATAAACATCAAGTTGATTCTCAAATCAATCCTATTCTAGGTAGTTCAAGTAGTCATATAAGTTACCTTATTCACAGAAGGGTTCAATCACAGTCAAGTACAATTGACTTCATATTGCACACAGGGATCTTACACTTAATATCCACCAACCAGTAAACTTTGTCTAAGTCATATCATGTTGACACCACCTACCCAAGTTATCAAATAATGAATTAAGACATGTTGACCTAGTACACTGATTCATATCACAATCCTTTTCTAGTATCATGATTAGTGTTATCATTACAATATTAACTTATTATTCTCTCTAACTCTTGGGCTTGATTACAATTCTATACCAGTAAGGGCAGGATACATACTCGCTCATTTAACATCCTTATTATACTCTAAGTAGAAGTCTACATCGTACATCCTTGATTAACGATGGGATCTACACATGAATAACATACAAGTCATTTAACTACAACCACAACACCTCGACCAATCCTTTACTAGACCCTCTATCAAATAACATTGTCAATTACCAAGCAATACAAGACAATAGAATCCACCGACCATAATAAAATACACCGGCCATAATAAATTCTGACAACAAGTACTTAGACTCATAAAGGTGTAACCACAAGACCCAATTCACAGAGAACAAGCCAATCGTGCAACCATTCTGGTCCAATATAATCGATCCAATCATCCAAATTTATTTAATCAGGAAATTGCCAAAGTTCCAATAACCAATTAATATCACGTTACCAAACAACAAGTAATCAAAGAATGAATGAATGTATGAATGATATGAATGCAATGCATATGACAGGTACCTTTCGTCTCCAGTATACATCATTCAATTCTATGAACTGCACACCCATGGGTGACTCGCAAAGTCCATATACTCATACATAATTTCTCAACAGATCCCATCTCTTGGCTATAATAACATCTGTTGCAAGTGTGCAACCCGACCCTCCACGTATCATTATTATCGTCAAACCAAAACCCCTTTGGATTCATATTAAATATCTCAATATTTCCAACCATCTCATAATATATCCTTACATTTTCGGGTCTCATTGGATCCACAATATATTTTCATACCACTCTCATTGTCATATCAGAACCATGAGTGTATGAATACAAATGATAATCCAAGGCTAGTAATTAGAATGTATGAGATGAAATCGAGTATAAGAGATGAAATTGAGTATAAGAGATGAATATCACGCATTTTTAGGAAGTCATTAACACATAATCCACGTAAATCAAAATATCATATCGAAAGCAATGTGATGAAAAAACACAACAATGGCAAGAAGCCCAAACAATAATAGTCAGAACCAACTTAAGGTTGATTCCTCAAATCACCCATCATCACAGTTTAGCACTGGTACCCACCTAATCACTCATCACAACCACTAAGGTGAGACCCCTAAACACGCCTAATACCCATTAATATTTATAACTTATACGTACTTATATCGAAGTCTACAAAAGAGAAACTGTAGGCTACCTCATTCCGAGCAGGTGCCACAAACTCCTACACCATATTCCAAAGTACCATCGGACGGTAGTAGTCAAGACGTATACATGTAAGTCCTATGTTAACAAACACATTTAATATTATATAAGGACCAATACTATAAAGGGAAAACAACTACTCGAATCTCAGTTTTATAAGAAAACACACATTTTAATCAGTTGGGAAACTTGTTCAAAATTCGAAATTGAAGTTAGAAGTAGTCACCCCAATCAACAAGTCATGAAATCCTTTCAAAAACATTTACCAATTTATTTAAAAAATCATCACACATCTAGGGTTCATCGTCTTCAAGCCCTTACTTTCCATAATCCAAAATTTAAGTAAAAGAAAGATTCAAGCTTAGAAACTATTTACCCCAATGATTAAATGATTAGATTCAAAATTTTCCAAGAATGCAACATTTAAAGTAAGAGATGGTTCAATTTCAACCTAGGGTTTATGCCTCAAAACCCCTCTTTGAAAATCAAGTTTCCTACCATGAAATCTTTATACAAATCCAGGTAAAATCATAAAACAAGTTAAAGAGTCTTACCCCAAGATTTTCCATGCAAAAATCCTCAACTTTCTCCCTCTACCGAGCTCCATTATCCAAGAAAATATTTAGGGTAAAAATGTTCGAAGTTGGAAAAGTAGAAAATAAAACATGTTTTATGATTTAGCGATTCCGCATATGCGGAAAATCCCTCGCAGATATGGGGCCACTTCTGCGGAAAAATACCTGCAGGGGTAGACTCACTTAAAATATCTCAGGCTCGCAGGTACGGAGAAACATTCGAATAGGCAGTCCCGCTCCTGCGGAAAACTCCTCGTAGAGGCGGAACCTTCTTGACCTCACTCGACATCATACCAGCGGACCAAACTTTGCAAAAGCGAATCCGCAGGTGTGGCCCCAAACTCCGCAGATGTGGGACATCGAAAACTAGTAGAGACCTGATATTCATCAAGTTCAACCCGAAACCCAAAACTCATCCGAGACTTCCCAGTTACAAATCAAACATGCAACTAGACTATAATTGATACTACGAACTTGCTCACGCACTCGGAATTCTCATACGACCGAGATAAGGTCTATTTTTCTATAAAAAGCCTCAAAATACTCAACTTCCACAAAATTATAAATAGTGACACAAAATACATATGAACGCCTCGAGAAGCGAATCAAGGACTCGACTAAGTCATAAATGACGCTCCGGACCTGCAGAAAGTGACGTAAATCGGAAATGAATCCATATACTCAAAGTCAACTATTGGTCAACACTTTTTAACTTATTTAATTTAAAAGCTTCAAATTTCCTCCAAAATCAACCAAGATTCACCCGACTACCTCGAGAACCGCTCCACCCATCCCCGCAAGTCGAACATACTCTAATGGTGCTAGGGGAATGGTTAGTAGGGGTAAAATAGTAAAATGCCTAAATGACCAAACGAGTCATTACAAATGGCAGTGACATTGCCTTCCGAGCACTATCGCGCAGCTGACACGTTGATCGCACAGACTGCATAGTGTTCAATAAAATGGGCATAATGTTGTACACAAAGATCTGTTTGGCACAATCCTTATATAGATGGAGAGGTATTTTAAAGGACTACAACTTCCATGTTTGAGTTTTTTCCAAACTCATCACTTATAATGGGGTTATGCTCGCTTGAATTGAGGTCTTGTGCAAACTCACTTGAAAACAAGCTCTATAGAGTACCTTCCGACTCTAATTTTTCCTAAGTCTCTTCTTATGACTTTATTAGTTTTCAATACACTTCACTCCTCATATTGGTTCCATGATGTTCCCATCGTACGGATCAAACCTTAGCCCAAAGGTACGAGGTGTTACAGTCTATATCTGAATGAATTCATCTAGAAATACGCAATGAGTGTAATATTTCACCAAGTAATTCTTACATTTTCATCCTTTAAAAGTATTTTCTCAACTATGAAAATAACACATTTCCTATAAACAAGGGTTGTGATGGAGTGGTAAGTACTCCTTTATCCTTAACCAGAGGTCTCAGGTTTGAGTCCCAACAGGTACAAAGTCCCCTTTGTTAGCGAGCGCTTTACCCCTAATGTGGGACATTCCGGCGTGCATCCGGATTTAATCGGGCTCCAATACAAATATTGATCACCGGATGAAAAACAAAAAAAACATTTTCTTGATTCTAAAACATGAATTGACTGCAAAAATAAGAGAAGTTATAAACCTCACTTTGTCAAGTCACTAGTGAATATACCATTTACTTTGCTACCCATACAACTTGGTCCAATAATGTGTAGCCACAACTCCATGGTATTGCTCTATAAGTCCAAGGTCGTCTGTTGGTGGGATGAGGATAACAATACTAGGATAAAATATCAGATCTTATTTCACATTTGGTTATGAATATTATTAGTCTCTGAATTATTTTATCCCACTATTTATAGATGATAGGATTACCTCCCATATTGAAGGTGGGTTAGCTAATTCTATGAGATATCTCAATCTATGGGATATTCTTGTCTATCCCATCTCGCATACCAAACGATTTGGATAAGGTATAGTTCAAGATGAAAGCGCTTATTCTCAGGGTTGTTTTCTTCATCAAATACTTAGATATAGATCATGTCTTAAACTGTGACATTGAGGTATTCATAAAGGCACCTAAATCAAATTTGAATTGTAATAAAATATTATTGCATTTGTCTAAACTTAACTCAAATGAGAAGATGGTGATGCTATTATTTAGGTATCATATTAAGCTGTCAAGCAAAATAATGAATATAAAAAGCATGTTTGGCTAAACTTTTTCAAACTCAAAACTGTCTTTTAAGAAAAAATTTGTTTCAAAATTGAGGTGGTAGGTCAAATTTTTAGAACAAGAAAAAGTGAAGGAAGTTTCTCCCTAAAGTACTTTTTTTAAGATCACTCTTGAGAAAATAAACTTAAACACACATTTTAAAAGCGGAAAAGGGTCAGATTCGTCCTTGTATTATCACAAATAAGTTATATTTATCCTTCGTTTTACCTTTTTGATATATTTGCCCTTTTCATCCAACTTTCGGGTCATATTTGCCCTTGTATTTTTTTTAAAAAGGTCATATTTACCCCTACTTCGTTAAATCCTCATTTCCACTTTACTTTCCTATGTAGCACCTACGTGACAATTTTTTTTTAAAAAAATTAATGAAACACTGAACATTGTTAAAAAAAAATTGGAAAATGGATTTTTTTTTAATCTGGAAAATTGAATTCTTAAAACTCGTTTTCTAAACAAAAAACAAATCTGAAATACTGGATTGTTTAATTAAAATTTCTGGAAAAAATGGACTTTTAAAAAAAAAAACTGAAGTCAAGATTTTTTTTTTTTAAAAATGTCCTAAAATCCAGATTTTCATGATTTAATTTTTTAGGGTTTTTTTTTTTAAAATCTGGATTATTTTTTAAAAAATCTGAAAAAGTGGATTTTTTTCTCAAACACTGAAAAACTGAATTTTTATTAAAATCTGGAAAACTGGTTTTTTTTTGTGGAAACCCTGTTTTTTTAAAAATAAATCTGGAAAACTGGATTTTTTTTAAATCTAGAAAAAAAAGTTTTCTGCAGTTTTCCACATTTTTCTTTCAAAGTCAATTTTCCAGATTTTAAAAAAATCAACATTTTTATTAAAAATTTCAGTTTTCCAGATTTATTTTCTAAAAAAAAGGTTTTTCGCATTTGTTTTTTTTTTAAATCAGTTTTCCATACTTACAACAAATCCTGCTTTTTAAATAAAAAATTCAGTATTCCAGATTATTTATTTGAAAAAATGGGTTTTCCACATTTTCTTTAAAAATAGTTTTTTTTTCAGATTTAGTAAAATTCACTTTTTTCCACATTTTTAAAAAAGATTCAGTTTTCCAGATTCTTTTTAAAAAAATTACGACATTGACATCGGAAATCTAAGGTAGAAATGAGTATTTAACGAAGTAGGGGTAAATATGACCTTTATTTAGAGTACAAGGGCAAATATTGCCGAAAGTTGGATGAAAAAGGCAAATGTATCAAAAATGTATAAAGAAGGGTAAATATAACTTATTTGTGAGAGTGTAAGGGCAAATTTGATCCTTTTATGTTTTAAAAGCTTGACCAGACACTAATTGCTGCTCAAAAGTGCTTTTATTGATTAGTCAAACACAAATTGCTTGTCACTAAAAATATTTTTTTGAAAAGCACTTTAAATTAAATATTTCTCAAAATAAGCTAAACTTATAGTATAACCTCGATAAATGAATACCCTCAAGACCAGAAAAAATATTCGTTTAGCGAGGTTATTTATTTATCGATAAATGAATATATTATTCATTTATCGATAAATGAATATTTATTCATTTAGATAGTATTTTTATATTTTTATATTTTTTTCTTATGATTAGTATTTTTACATTTAATGTACAAATGTACCTAGAGGGTAATGGTCAAAATTCTTATGAAAAACTTAATTACATTCATTTTCTTTAGACTCTAGATTAGGAATACATGCACTATACGTGTGGACTAAGTACAATGTACTAACATTCATGTACTAATAAGATTGTATGTATAGAATACTTAGAGTCTAAGAAAATATACTTAACCTACACTACAAACTATATATAGTTCTAAAATCTTAATTTGATAAAGAATCCATACTACTGTATCTTTCTTAATCTTCAATTTAATGGCTTCCAATCATCAGTCAAAATCAATAACAAAAACAACTTTAACTGACCAGATAAGGAGGGCCATATATGAGCATAAGAAGGAACATCCCAGTATTAGCGAAAAAGATATGCAAGCATGGGTGAAACAAAAGTTTGATTTGGTTACTAGCCAAACCACAATACAAAATACTCTCAAAAGATCATTTGTCAGAGGAGATGAAAAATAGCGATGTTAAGAGGCACAAGTCAGCTAAGTACCCCGATTTAGAGAAAGCTTTATATGAATGGTTTCTTCAAAGACAAGAGAAAGTGAATATGTCAGGAGAAATGATCCAAAGTAAAGCAAAAGAGTTTTTGTAGAAAATGTATGGTGAAACAAATCCAAAATTCAGCTTTTCTAGTGGATGGTTAGAACGTTTCAAGGCAAGATATTCAATCAAGTCTTACCGACGATTCGGTGAAAGTGGTTTTGTTAACATGGAGGACGTTGAAAATGCTTTCCCTAGAATACGGTCAAAATTAGACCAATTTCAGTTGAAAGATATTTACAATATGGATGAAACTGGATTACTTTACCGGTTGGAAGCTGACCATTCACTTGCCACGAAGCAGCTTGAAGGACGGAAGAAAGACAAAGAGAGAATCAGTGTTACTGTTTGTTGTAATGGTGATGGATCCGACAAAGTACACCTTTGGGTTATTGGTAAGTATGCAAAACCAAGATGCTTTAAAAATGTGAACATGAACAATCTTAGTTGCAAGTATCGATTCAACAAGAAAGCTTGGATGACTGGTTTGCTTTTTCAAGAATTTTGTCGTTGGTTTGACAAGAGAATGAATGACAGAAAGGTTCTCTTGTTAGTAGACAATTGCCCAGCTCATCCAAAGGTTGCTGAAGGCTTGAGAAATGTAGAGTTATTTTTCTTGCCCCCTAACACAACGTCTAAAATTCAACCATGTGATGCTGGGATTATTCGAGCATTCAAAGTTCATTATCGGCGTCGTTTTTATTCTAACATCTTGCAGAGCCTTGAAGTTGGCTCACCAAATCTTGAAAAGATTAACATTTTGGATGCTATTAATTTTTCTATGGCTTGGAGATTTGATGTGAAGGCAAAAACAATTGCAAATTGTTTCCGGCATTGCAAGATTTGGTCTGAAGAAATTGATGTTCCTAAAGTAGAAGTTGGTCAATTAGAAGAAGATATCCAAGGATTAACTTATGTCATCTCTAATTTACGCTATAGAAATGTGATGGACATCGAACATCTTTTGAATTATCCTAACAAGAATGATGCAGTTATGGAATTGCCTACAGACGAAGAAATTATTGAGTCTGTACTAAATGATGAGAATGATCATGAATTAGATGATAGTAGCGTCATACCAAATGTGTCATCAAAAGAGGCCTTTCAAGCAGTAGTCACCATACAAAATTACTTGCCACAACACGAGGAAAATATTCCAGAAGTTGTGCATGCATTACAAAAAATTAAGGATGGGATGCATTTTGGTGGAAGGAAAAAACAAACAACTTTATATGCATTTTTTGAGAAGAAATGACTTCTTATATGAACATTGTTGATTGGATGAAATATTTTCGTTTATTATATATACATATTTTTTATGGAATTTAGTGATTATTCATTTATGTTTACATGGGGCCTTTAAGGACTAAAAAAATTTATTCGTTAATACATTTAGCGAGGTTATTCATTTAGCCCATTTGCCCAATTCGGGGACCGGAGAAAATTATTCATTTGGCGAGGTTATTCATTTATTGAGGTTAAACTGTATAAGCTTGGCCAAACAAGTTATAAGTTAGTTGTCAACCAAAGGCAGAAAAGGCTAGACGAACTTAAATAAACACTCAAAATTGGGGAATGTAATTAACGTTTTACTACGAGACCAAAATATGTGCATCCGCAAGTAAAATTAAGAGCATTAACTCAAACTCTGATCCATATAAACACTGGAAAAGAACCTGCAACGTAAACCACAACACTCAAAGTAACTATTGTCGATCAATGATTTCTTTATTTCAACACTGATAGCCCTAGGTTGAATATCTATCAACCCGAATACACTGTCAAGAACAGACCACTGATAGCCCTAGGCTGAAAATCTAACTGATTTCTGTTTTGTTTTTGCATATTTCTTAATTTAATTTATCTCAAAGGAGAACAACACTATAGTTGAATCTTGACAAACTGAAGCTACAGTTAAATCCATATTCAGGTCGCGAAAGAATATTTTTAATCAACATAAAGTATGGCAGAATAGCAGATGACAAAATATAGATGGAAGACACTGGAAAGTTTTACATAAAAGACTAGGACTATAATGTTCTTGATAACCGAGAAATTTTCGACGACTAGGACCATAATTTTCAAAGATGCTCCCTCTTATACACATCCTAACACAGTAATGCCACAAAAACATAACAATTATCAAATCCGTCTACTCTAATTTTAACAGACCACTGTGTGTTCTATATCATAACATAGAGAAAAAGGTCAATGCATAGATAATCATCAACAACCAAAACATCACAACGATTACCTTATGCGACGCTCAAATTTTGACAAATAGGTTTGCTCAATATCCAGAATATATGGAGAGGGGAATGAAATTCCAGAGACCACATAATGTCATTCCATTATGTATGAAAAGAAGGGAAAGATTACATTGTCAAGATTAGGATGTACATGATCATTGCATGAGATGCAGTTTTCCGGGGCATAACGTAGCTCCTCAATGCATCGTACCTCAAAAAAATCTGGCAGACTATTCCTCAAGTGCGGAAGTTATTCAACCACCGAAAGAGACACAATCAGAGATGTGAAGTCAAAGAAATAGGAAAGGATAGAAGAAGAAAAAAATGTATTATCACCACATAAGAATGACCACACTAAACATCATGATTTATAGGGAGCGGGTTCAAATCTTTTTTGATATGGACGTGCTTGAAACTTTTTTCCACATAGTATGAAACATCAAAAGAAAGAAGTTATTGGGTGTGAGAACAAAGTCCCACATTGATAACTGGAAAGAAAAAGGAGCTACTTATAAGATGTTGAATATTCTTAATGGTGTGAGGCTTTTTCGGAAAACCGTACGGGCTTGGCCTAAAGTGGACAATATCACACCCTATTAAGAGTATTCTTAGACCGTTTATCCAACAACTGGTATCAGAGTCAATGATTTAGCGGGATGAGTATGAAGATGGCGGAGTGTGGCGTGGGGCCCGGCTTAGTGCTTTGCCGTTTTAAGAGTATTCTTGGACCGTTTAACATTAAATTAAAAAGTGTCGACCCTCATTACTAACTTGGCTTCGAGGGGGAAAGAAAATTTTTTAAGGTATTAAGGATAGAATTGTGGATCTTAAGAATGACTCTGGGGGTTTTGATCTTAATAAGTTGAAGTTGCTTAGAAAGGAATTAGGGCCATCGTATAAGGATGAAGAGGCTTATTGAAAGAAAAAATCTAAAACTCTATGGCTTTAATAAGGCGACAAAAATTCATCTTTCTTTCATATGAAAACCATCCATAGGCGTAAGTGTAATACTATTAAATGGCTTCAATTAGACGGTGGTGATTGGATTTCTGAGCATAGTGATATTGCGAAGGAAGTAGAGAGATTTTACAAGCATTTATTCACGACCTCTAGACCTTCTAACTTTGATCCCATTTTGAATTTAATTTCTCATTTCGTTGATAACTCCGTTAACGATAGGCTAATTGGATATGTCATATATGATGAAAATTTAAAAAGCTACTTTCGATATGCCTCCCCTAAAAGCACCGGGTGTGATGGTATGACTCTTTTTTTTCTTGGAATATTTGTGAAGATGTTAAAAGTTCCTTTCATTTAGGTTATCTACTACCCTCTTGGAATCAAACTCTTATAACTTTTATACCTAAAATAAAAAAATCCTAGTGGCATTAGTTAGTTTAGACCCATAAACTTATGTTCTAGGGTGTATAAAATTATTGCAAAAATTCTTATTGCGAGACTCAAAACGTATCTCCCTAATATTATTTCCCTGAATCAATCCACTTTTATTGGAAAGAAACAAATTGTAGATAATGATGTTCTAGCTCATGAATTTATTCATCTTTTGAAAAATAAAAGACGAGGGAAATTGTAATGACCTGTTTGGTCGTTTTAAACTTATGAACTTATTTTACCAAGAATACACTTCCATGGCTTTAACCCGACATTCTTGACTTACGGGGATGGGTGGTACAGTTTCCGAGGTGATTGAGCAGGTTTCGTATACATTTTGGTAGGTTCGAGAAATTCCAAATTAAGAAAATAGAAAAGTTTGACTCATAGTTGACTTTTGGGTAAACTTGCTCGGTTTATAATTTCATTAGTTCCAGTAGCTACAAAATGACGTTTATGAGTTATTCAAGCTTTTGGTTTAGGTCTCGAGGCAGCTCAATGTGTTTTGGGGGTTAGTTTGCAAGATTGTGGAATTAGAACTTAAATATTGACTTTAGTCAAAACTGAGCTTTAAAGACCTTTTTCGGAAAATCCGAGTGCGTGAGCAGGTATGAAATTTGTTTTTTGATAGGGTAGTATGTTCAATTTATGTCCTGGGAGGTTTTGGGAGTGTTTCAGATGATTGACAGAGGATTTCATATCCTTGGGCTGCTGCTGGTTGCTGGTGATCGCGCCGATGACCAGGCGTCCGCCTCGACGGGTCCATATCAGCGGAGGCCTAGCTCACCAGAGCAGAATTCTCCCATATGTCTAGGATCCGTTGAAACGGATGGTTTCCTCGCCGGGGCAAGTGCGCCTCAACGGAGGTAGCTTCCACCCTAGTGGAGGTTCGGGAGATTAAGTGGGTTTCGCCCCAACGGAATTGAGTCCATCAGAGTGGGTCTCTAGATAATTTTTAAGTGGGATTAGACCTATCATTTATTTCATTCCTAATATTAATACCTCCTTGAGACTCGAGCTTGAGCAGCAATATAGGGATAAAATCAAAAGTTTTTTACCTTCAAGGTAATCATTCTCCCTTCCATTTATGAGTACTAGTGTATTACATCTTAAGCATGTGTATTAAATGGGATAAAAGGGGTAGAAATGCTTGTTGAGAATAAGAGGGTTGTAATTGATAATTGGGGGTTGTTTATGAATTTATTGATACTTATTTTATAAACTAGTGTTGTATTTACGTAGTAGATGATGATTATGTGACCAATTCTATGTTATAAACCCTTTTGAAAATTGGAAACAATTCTAGGGTTAGAATTGAGATTTTGGCCTATTCATGATTTAAGGATCCTTTTGGGATTTGTTGTTCAATTAACTTGAGATTATGACTATCTAGTATGTTATGGTACTATTTGGGTAATAAAGTTCGTGTCTTAATAATGTGGGCCCGGGGTTCCTTTGTAAGTCCGACTTGGGGATTCTAGATTTATCTGTCATTATGGGTAACGTTAGATCCGTAATCTCATATAATCGATATGATTTTCCAAAGTGGGCTTGCGAGGAGTCTCAACGACAGGGGATAGCTGCTGCGTGATTTCTTCGGCTTTCAATCAGGCAAGTTAAAACTTACTAGACCTTAATATAGTGTTTATGTGTTGATTTAAAATTAATGGGAGTAATGGGGTATTGGGGGTCCCGTACTGGTGAGGTGATGAGTGCTAGTACGAGTACCGATGAACTTAACTTGGGTAATTAATGAACATGTTGGATATATCTGAAGGAGATTATGTGTTTAGCCTTCGGGCCGTGATCGCGGATCATAAATCTGCTTAGGTTTGGTATGGTTGCTAATTATTTAGGCTTATAGCCATGTTTGATATTCTATTATTTATTTCACTTGCCATGCATTCATCACTATACATCTCGCCTAAATACTTGAAAATGAACTGGTAATACTGATTGTATTGATTACGTTTTTGCATGGTGTACACATATCTATATCATTCATACATATTATATTTGACATTGAACTGTTGAGATACTGATGAAAGAGGTTTGGGAAGTCGGTTACTAGATATGGTACATGGTAAGAGAATGATGATTGATGATGATACTACGACCACAGAGCTGGGTCCGATGGGATCAGATGAATATAATTGATTATGATATGACAACCACTGTCACGCCCGTTTTTAACTTCAACCCGCGAGAGGTCAAAGCGGAGCACAACTTTTCGGTGGTCCCTGGATAAATGGATTAAGGAGTCGCCACCTAATTATTTTTTACGGTGAATTAGGACACCTAAATATTAAACTAAATGCTGCAATGTAAACTCCGATTTTAATGGTCTACGAAACTAATGAGATTCCAGGTAAGGGTTCTTTATTATCCTAAAGGGAAGGGGTTAGGCATTCTTTAAGATCCGCTAACTTGCGGTTATCCGGTCAAACTCAGGTTTAATTATTGTAAGAAAATACATGTTTTAAAAATATAAAGTTAAACTAATATTGCAAGTATTTAGTAAAAGAATGCATTTTGTACAAGTGTGCATTTGTATGGTATTTAAAGAGAAATACATGTAAAGTTGAAAAGTATGCATTTTTAACAATTGATAGTAAAACAAATTATTTATAATGCATGAGAAGTAAATCTTTTGGAAATCATTGAGTTGCAAATTAAAAGATAAACTTATTTGTATGATTGATAAAGCGAATAAAAGATGACCAAAGTTGTTTAGAAAATTTTGAACATGCATCACGAGCCTAAAATAAATAACTAGCGAAAGATTTCTAAGTTTGAATTAACCGAGCCTACGAATGGATAAACTAGCGACGGGTTTCAAGTTTTAAACTACCCTATGAATTAATTCTAGATTTGCCTATTCTAAGTGTTTCAATAATTACATGAGTACAAGAAATAATATTACAATACAGAGCAAAATAAAGCTGAATTAAAGAAAGTAAAAACAACAAAATAAATAAACTCCGAGGAGTATCTGCCTTCATTGACTTTGTTCCTTGCAAGCTGTCAAGAACAAACGGTTAGAAACAGTTAAATACAAATAACTTCGGATCCGTATCCAAAACAGTAAATGTTTTGATCACGGAGGGCTCAGACTTAAATTTTGAAAAGACCATTCCAATCACGTCGTGGCTGCAAACATATGACTAAGTGGTTATTTTTTATTGCCTCGCCTACTAAACGTGTTGGTCTCTCGGATGAAAAGAAAAGATCACTATAATCACGTCGTGGCTGCGAATATATAACTTGTTGGTTATTTTAGTCACCTCGCCTACTAAACATGTTGATCTCGGATGAAATAAAAGGTTTAAGCCTCATCCTTGCCCAAAAGTTTTATTTTCCGTCTTTACAACTGTGGAGGCCTCAAATCGACGGATATTTTTCATCGGCCAGTGTATGGTGTTAAATCAGTAAAGCAAAAAAGTAATATGAAACCGAGAAACGTCTTCCGAAGATGGACGCAATATTGGTTTGAATCAATAAAACAACAAAGAGAATGCGGTATTAATTCCATCAATAACATAATAACAATGACAAAGAAACAAACAGTAGCGATTAAACTATTCGACCCGAATTCTGAAGTTTCGGAACCAAAACAGACTAAGAAGTATTTATGAAAAATCGGACCGGATTATGAACGGTGACCCGAATGAAATCAGAAATTCAGATTTTAGATAACCAACAGCAGATATGAAAAATGCCATAATCTGGAAATATACCAAAACCGGGTAGACCTGACCCGGGTCAGTGACCCGACCCGAATCAGATGCTAGCCTGAATCAGATTTTTTTTTATTTTCAGATAACCAATATACAAGATATGAAATGAAGAGATTTGGAAAATCCAAACCGGGTCGACCCGACCCAGGTCAGGGACCCGACCCGAATCATGTGTTCAAACCGAAATCAACTAATTTCATCAATTTCAGATAACCAATAATAACAACAGCAAATGATGCAAGAAATTTGGAAAATCCAAACCGGGTCGACCTGATCCGGGTCAGTGACCCGACCCGAATTATGATTCAACCCGACATCAAATAATTCCATCAATTTCAGATAACTAATAATAACAACAGCAACAAAAAAAATGATTCTCACCCGACCCGGGTCGACCCGAAATCAGTGAACAATAACAAATCAGATTTTTTTTAGCATATTTAGATAACCAATATGTAGCAACAACAACAACAAAAATGGTTCTTACCCGACCCGGGTCGACCCGACCCGAAATTAAAAAGCAGAATCCAAAACACCCTTTCTTTCGGATTTTGGGACTTGTTTATTTCTTGAATAACAACGAAGGTGAGACTAAAGATCAAGAACACAACAAGTATATCTTATATCGAATCGGACCTCCGAAAAATCCCCCTAAAAAATCCTTCGGTTTTTTTTCTCTTTTTTTTCCTCTCCTTCTTTTGAAGAACAAAAGGGGTTTTTATAGCTTCATTTCCCCCCCTAAAACCCGAGCTTAAATTCAAAATAAAGGGCCCAAAAATAATGATTTTGGAACGGGGTTTTAGGGGTTTGGGCCGCGGTGAGAGGTGATGGGGTTGGTGGTGTCAGGCGGCGGTGTTGGCGAGTGGTGATGTCAGGTGTAGGGTGCGGCGACGTAGGGGGTAGGGGTGTATGGTGGCTGTCGATTTGTGGAGTTAGGGGTGTTGGGTTTTAGGTTTTTGGGAAATGGGAATTTGGGAGTTGGGTGTAGAATAAAAGGGGTGTGGGGGTTGGGCCGGTTTAGGGGGGTTTCGGGTGGGGTGGGCGGTTGGGCTTGGGCTTGGGGAAATAAAGGGAATGGGCTTGGGAGTTTTTGGGTAGGGGTTTTGGTTGGGAGTTAAAAAGTTTTGGGATTTTGTTTCGTGGGTTTTGGTTTAAAGGGGATAAAAGGTTGTGGGGGTTGGGCTTGGAAGATGGGGGTGGCCAATTGGGCTTGGTGAAATAAAGGGAATGGGGCCTTATGGTTTTGGTTGGGGGAATTTGTATTGGGCTGGGAAAATAAAATGGGTTAGAAATTGTTTTGGGTTGGGAAATAAAATGTGTTATGGGTTTAAAAATATAAAAAGGGGTTTAATATTAAAAATGCATTGAAGAAAAAATGTAAATTATTTTGATAAAAACATAACGATGTGATAATAATAAAGATATAATATTTGCGAAATGTTTAATGCTTTAATAAAAAATGGAAATGCGTTGCAATTTTGCGAGAATAAAATAACATAGAATTTTTGGATAAAACTTATGATTATGATAAAAATGCAAATGATAGTAAAAAAATGCGAATAATAATAATAATAAGAGAATCATAATATATATATATATATATATATATATATATATACGCATGTATGTATATAGATTAAAATTGTTTTGAATGTTAAAAATATTTAAAATTGCAAATAAATTGGAAAAGACGGGACAAAATTGGGTGTCAACAGATGCCCCTCTTTGGCCGGAGACGATGAAAGAGTTTTCGGACAAAGAAGTTGACCCAATAGCCAATTTTGTTCTAACCCTCGGGCTTTGAACGAGGAGTAGGGGTGCACTTGGTAGAAATAGAATCCCGAGGGGGGAGAAGTTGTAGAAGATGGTGCAGATTCCAGAAATAATGCCCCAGTGTCGAGTTATGATGACACTGGTTGCAGATGTGAAAACTTATTGGGGAAGAGCGGAACGACGTTCGAAGTAGGCTGCTGACCCAGATTGTCTCGGTTCGCCGTAAGAGATAGTTCCACATTGTGATGAAGTCCCTGCATATTAAAGCTCCTGCAAACTAACGCTCCCTGCAAACTACAACTCAAGATAAAATTAATGCATAATTGCTGAGACAAAAAACAGTAGAGAATGAGTACATAAAAAAAATGTGACCCTGTGAGTCGAAATGATGCCCTTGAACGAACGTAATACGATGACGTTGTTGTAAGGACGTAACGCTGATGTCGTCGTTGTAATGATGTTCATGACGTCGTTGTATGGACGTGTTGTGTTGAAGACATCATTATGATGTTGTTGTTACAAGAATGTAATGCTGTTGATGACGTCATTGTATGGACGTGTTGTGTCAAAAACATCGTCATATAGTCGTGTTGTGTAGACATAATGCTGATGACATTGCTGTAATGCGATCTGCTGTAAGATGTAGCTGTTTTGCTGTCATAATGTTGATGACGTTGTTGTAATGTTATTTGCTGATGACATCGTTGTAATGTTGTTGATGTCGCTGTAATGCTGTAAAAGATAATTGTTGCGCTGCCGTAACGTCGATGACGTTGTTGTAATGTTGTTTGCTATAAGAGATAGTTGTTGTGCTACAGTAACGTCGATGACGTTATTGTAATGCTGTTTGTTGTAAGAGATAGCTGTTGCGCTGAAGACGTCGTTATAATGATGTTGACGTCGTTGTGATGATAATGCTGATGACATCGTTGTAATGCTGTTGATGTCATTGTAATGTTGTAAAAGATAGTTGTTGCGCTGAAGACGTCGTTATAATGTTGTTGACGTCGTTGTGATGATAATGTTGATGACATCGTTGTAATGCTGTTGATGCCATTGTAAATGTTGTAAAAGATAGTTGTTTTGTTGCCGTAAAAGATAGCTGCTACGCTGAAGACGTCATTGTAATGCTGTTGACATCATTGAGATGCTGTAATGATAGTTGTTGTGTTTCCGTAAAAGATAGTTGTTGCACTGAAGACGTCATTATAATGCTGTTGACGTCGTTGATATGCGGTAAAAGATAGTTGATATGTTGCCGTAAAAGATAGTTGCTGCGCTGAAGACGTCATTGTAATACTGTTGACGTCGTTGAGATGCGGTAAAAGATAGTAGTTGTGTTGCCGTAAAAGATAGCTGTTGCGCTGAAGACGTCATTGTAATGCTGTTGACGTTGTTAAGATGCTGTAAAAGATAGTTGCTGTGTTGCCGTAAAAGATAGCTTCTGTGCTGAAGACGTCATTGTAATGCTGTTGACGTCGTTGAGATGCTGTAAAAGATAGTTCCACGTTGTGCTGAATCTTCTGCCAATTCAAACTCCTGTGGACTGTGAATTGAAATGTCACCCAGACGAAAATATGATGCGACATCCTTATCGTCGTTTGATGTAAATGACGTTCTTGCCGTCAGTTTGCTGAAATAGATGGTTCCACGTCGGTTTGTTGTGTTTAAGCTCCCTGTGATTCGAAATAAAATCCTTGTGCAGACATAATGGTTGGGCCTCTGTAGGTCAAGACGATGTCTTTGTATAGATGCAAAATAGGAGCGTGATCCTTGTGGTGAGCTGTGATGCCGAAATTCTTTGGGAAATTGATTATAAGTGATGTGGCTTCCCTGCTTCTTTCAACCTGAAGAACCTGTACTCAAAGAAAAATTTGTGAGTTCGGGGGAGGGACGGTTGATTCGCGTTGACTTTGTAGCTTCTACTCTTGATAGTTCCATGTCCTGCTGATTCGGACCTGTAGCCCCTGTCTGGTTCCCAGTCTTGGCTAACTGTTAATGAAAATATTTATTGAAAATAATTTGTTTATAAGAAAGTATGCTTATCAGTAAAAAGTTCTTGTCGAACTCTAATGAAAATATTTGTTGAAAATAATTTGCTTATAAGAAAGTATGCATCTATGTAAATGTCTGTCGAGTAGTGACATGCGGTGAAACAAAGCAAACGTTTTATCCAAAATCCTTCTTCTGGCTGAAGACTTAGTTTGCCGATGCTTTTCCATGTTTATCGGCATCCTCTGGCAGTGATCCCTTTAAAAAAAATGCTCCAGTTTCCGAAATGTGAGGATGATGAACTTTCGAACGGACAACCGAGTCTTGTGTGGGTTGCTTGCCTGTCCTATCAGGGTGATCAGATGGGTGCATTTTGTCATATGTGAGATAAAGGAGAAAATATTTCCTAATGGTGGGACCGAAGCCGATTTAGGCCGCCTACGTATCCCCATGAGGGAATCAGGTCACAACGTAGTTCATTACAAGCAAAGGGGATTGTAAGGGATTTTCTAAAAGTGGGACCGAAGCTGATGTCGCCGCCTACGTATCCCGCCAAGGGAATCAGGTCATAACGTAGTTCATATTAATAAAAAATGCATTTTTTTGGGAAATTTCTGTCTTAAAGAGATGAAACCCTATGTGGGTTTTATGCGTGTCCCGTCGAGGGAGCGCAACTTTTACAATATAGAAAAAAGTATTACATAGAGAATAACAAATCTTAGATATGGTATCCGTTCATTGCATCTGCATTGATGGTTTTTTTTTTTTTGCCATTCTATTCTGATAAAGTGGCCCCGGACAAACTGCGTCCATCTGCTTTTTATCAATCAGTCTCTTCGTACATAATTTTGTATCCACTTGGCTTCGAAAGATATATCGTTGCCCCAGTAGAAAATGCTCGTACCAATGCTTTGTAATTATCAACCATTTTGATGTTTCATCCAAACCTGGCTTTGGCTTATGCCCTAGTTCTTCCGGTTGTGAGTCTTCCTCATATTCTTCGAAGTCTTGTTCGTTGTTTGGGACTTTGTTTGCTAGTTTCATTATATGTCACATATTATCGACAAATTTATTAGTTTGCATAATGAAAAAGAAAAGAAAATTATTTAAACAAAACAGATTTTAAAATAGCAAAAGCAATGCAGATTTGTCTTTTTAAGCTTTCAAAAGGTGGAGGCAAAACACATTAAATGCATAGATGTGGTTCAGGCCTCAATCTGAATCACATTGTTTCATTAAACATTAACGAAATTAACTAGTTTCCGGGAGAAACAAGGTCGGGGCACATGTCCAATCTTCCCAAAACACCCCCTTGCTCTCCATCCCAAATGGTTGAGTCTTTAGCGTAATCATCGAGAATCACACTGTATCATGCTTTTTCTTCAACAATGAAAAAAACTTTTGAATCCCCCAATGAGGTTGGCTGCACTGTCCTCCTTTGATTCCTGAGTGACGCATGCTTTGACGAATGACTGACTCAGAGGCGGAACAGACTTTGGTAAAGGAGCATCTCTCTTTCTTCGGAGATTGGTTGACAAGACTTTTTCAGGAAAAGATGGTGCCATGATCCGCGGCTTTGGAGGAAGTACTTCTACTCCAAACGGTGCCCTCACGTGGACTGTAATCACAGGGGTGATAAAGGCCGATGATTCAACCCTTTCCTCTCTCTGGACTGGCACAATGGTCCCTTCCAAGTTGTGTTTTTCATCAACAGTAATCATGTTCACATTGACATCGTCATGATTTGGCGAACGATTATTGTTTTCATTAGAGGAAGGTCCTTTCAGTTGGATAACTCCTTTTTTGATTAATGCCTCGATTTTGTTTCTGAGGGCGTAGCAATTTTCAGTGTCGTGCCCAGGGATTCCCGAGTGGTATGCACAATGCTTAGCCTCATCGTGCCATTTGGGAACAGGATTGGGGACATTTCCTGGGATGGGCTGGAGTATTCCTGCGGTTTTCGGTCTTTCATATAACTGGGCTCGAGGTTCGGCTAAAGGTGTATAGGTTTTGGCTAGATTTCTTTCATATTTTGCGCGGGGTCTGGGTGCATTTGGTGCATGGACTTGTGGATGAGGTAAGTATGCGGGCTGATATTGTGGGGGATTCGGATAGGCAGGCGCTCGAGGCAGGCTATATATTGGATGGGTATGGTAGACATGGTAGGGGGCAGGTGAGTATTGATAATAAGGTTGAGGGCTTTGGGCGTATGGGCTATAATAGGGAAGCTGAGAACTTTGGTTGTTTTGATTGTAGTAGGGAGGCTGGGGTGACGGCATTTGGTAGGTTGACATTTGATTTGGCCTATGTTTCTGAACTGTCATGACAGAGGATACTCCGTCTCTCTTCCTCTTTACTGCTCCCTCGAATGAGTCCGACTGAATTGTCTCACTCGTTGCTTGCAACGCTACAAAGTTTGTAATTCTTCCAGTTCTGATTCCCTCTTCTATGAAATCTCCCATCCTTACAACTTCAGAGAAACTTCGTCCTATGACGCTTATCATTCTTTCATAGTATGTTGCATCTTTCAAAGATTGTACAATGAGAGCGGTCATCTCACTTTCCGCTATCGGTGGTTGAACTTTTGCTGCTTCCGCCCTCCACTTCATGGCATACTCTCTGAAGGTCTCTGTGGATTTCTTTTCCAACTTCATCAGATAAAATCTGTCCAAGACTGTGTCAGTGTTGAACTTAAATCTGTCCATGAAATCTTGTGCCATCGTGCTCCAATTACGCCATTTTCGCGGGTTTTGGCTAGTGTACCAGTCGAGCGCTTCTCCTGTCAAACTCCTTACGAACAACTTCATTATTATAGCCTGGTCTTTACCTACCCCAATCGCTTGTCACAAAGACGATCTTAAATGAGCGTGAGGATTTCCCTTCCCATCAAACAAGTCAAATTTTGGCACCTTGTATCCGACAGTCAATTCAATGTCGGGATGCATACACAGATCTTCGTACTCGAGTCCTTCATGCCCCTTGCTAGTTTGGATATTCTTGAATTCTTCTTTTAGGCTATGAATTTCTCTCGCCACACTCTCATCGGTTCTGATCCTTACCTGCCTCTCCATCTCTTCATACTGGCCAGTTTCCTGAAGAGCCATGTTTGGTGTTGCGGTAGTAAAAGGTTGGGCTTCCATTACATATACCGGTGGCACATACTTGTTCGTTGTGATCGCGACGTGTGCCATCAATATGTGTTGGGCTGCTGGTGATTTTATGTGGAAGAGGTGTTTCAGATGAGTGGGGTAATTTGGGTATGGGGAGTTGTGAAGAATGCCGGATCATTTTGTAGCGGGCTTTGTTGTGGACTAGCTTGTGGGTTAGTGTGTTGTGGATTGGTTTTGCTTAGTGGCGGATTTTCGGGGAGGTTTTGGGGAAATGGCGATTCAGGAGATGAAAAAGCTTGCGGTGCAGTTGCATTCGTCCCTTGTTCAGGGAGTGGGGTATTGGCGCTAATGGACAGGTTGGTGAGATTTTGGAGCTGTTCTATCTCAGTCTGCATGGCTGCCATCTGTTGTAACAGTTGGGCGATGTATTTTTCTTGGACGGTAGCATTTCCATTTTCCGAAGCTTCTGGTTCATCTCTCGAAAGAGTGATAAGTTCCAGGCCAGTCTGTTCGGATGCATCTGAATCAGTCATTTTGCTGAAGGATCGGGCCTTTGATCTCGTGAAGTAGGGTGTTCCGCCAGTTTTAGTCAACGCAAATCAACCTCGGGAAAAATAATTTAAGCAAAAATAACCTTCTGACAAATGAAGAAACCAAGTTAGTATAAGGCGGGCAATTATTGCTTCAAATAACATGCGTAGAGTGTAAGCAATAGCAAAAAAAAAATTGTATGAAAATTAAATGCGAGTCCTAATATGCATGGGGCCTCTCTTATGCCAGAGGTGGGCCTAAACGCCAGATATGCGAGATTACGACAGATTGATCCAAGCTGTTAAACTGTAATGCTTTTGTTGGAAATGAGACAAAATGAATGTACATTTTCCAATTTCGGCATGTCATGATTAGGCTTGGATTTGTCTATCATTATCACGCTACACGTAATATGCTGATTGGTCGTTGGGTTGCGAGACCCGTTGACAATTTTGGTAGATTTCTTAATTATGGAGTCGATACCAAGGATCGACCCACCTAAGGTGTATGCATGCATGACTTAAAATAAAGGCTGGTATAGCTCTATCCTAAATTTTCTAAGATTTGGCTGACTAGACTCAAGGTTCCCGAGCGGACTGCTCGAGTGAGAAGGCTACGCGGCCAACCAGATGGTCCGGACGCTCCGCGCATATACCAACTCTCCTAAAAATTTGGAAATTTGAAAGAAGTTTGCGGGTGCGCAAAACACACCTCGCGTGTAATGTGTGATAGTGTCAATTTTCCAGAGTGGAAGAAATATGAGTGAAATGAAAATTTAAAGAAAGCAGTAAGAGAATATAGCAACTAAAGCAATTATGCATATAAAATTTCAAAAGGAAATAATTAAAAACAATAGATCAAATAAGGAGCAATATAAAACACAATAATAATTAACCTGAATTTGCTATGGTTAAGAACCTGAAAATCCCCAGCGGAGTCGCCATGCTGTCGCACCCATTTTTAACTTCGACCCGCGAGAGGTCAAAGCGGAGCACAACTTTTCGGTGGTCCCTGGATAAATGGATTAAGGAGTCGCCACCTAATTATTTTTTACGGTGAATTAGGACACCTAAATATTAAACTAAATGCTGCAATGTAAACTCCGATTTTAATGGTCTACGAAACTAATGAGATTCCAGGTAAGGGTTCTTTATTATCCTAAAGGGAAGGGGTTAGGCATTCTTTAAGATCCGCTAACTTGCGGTTATCCGGTCAAACTCAGGTTTAATTATTGTAAGAAAATACATGTTTTAAAAATATAAAGTTAAACTAATATTGCAAGTATTTAGTAAAAGAATGCATTTTGTACAAGTGTGCATTTGTATGGTATTTAAAGAGAAATACATGTAAAGTTGAAAAGTATGCATTTTTAACAATTGATAGTAAAACAAATTATTTATAATGCCTGAGAAGTAAATCTTTTGGAAATCATTGAGTTGCAAATTAAAAGATAAACTTATTTGTATGATTGATAAAGCGAATAAAAGATGACCAAAGTTGTTTAGAAAATTTTGAACATGCATCACGAGCCTAAAATAAATAACTAGCGAAAGATTTCTAAGTTTGAATTAACCGAGCCTACGAATGGATAAACTAGCGACGGGTTTCAAGTTTTAAACTACCCTATGAATTAATTCTAGGTTTGCCTATTCTAAGTGTTTCAATAATTACATGAGTACAAGAAATAATATTACAATACAGAGCAAAATAAAGCTGAATTAAAGAAAGTAAAAACAACAAAATAAATAAACTCCGAGGAGTATCTGCCTTCATTGACTTTGTTCCTTGCAAGCTGTCAAGAACAAACGGTTAGAAACAGTTAAATACAAATAACTTCGGATCCGTATCCAAAACAATAAATGTTTTGATCACGGAGGGCTCAGACTTAAATTTTGAAAAGACCATTCCAATCACGTCGTGGCTGCAAACATATGACTAAGTGGTTATTTTTTATTGCCTCGCCTACTAAACGTGTTGGTCTCTCGGATGAAAAGAAAAGATCACTATAATCACGTCGTGGCTGCGAATATATAACTTGTTGGTTATTTAGTCACCTCGCCTACTAAACATGTTGATCTCGGATGAAATAAAAGGTTTAAGCCTCATCCTTGCCCAAAAGTTTTATTTTCCGTCTTTACAACTGTGGAGGCCTCAAAATCGACGGATATTTTTCATCGGCCAGTGTATGGTGTTAAATCAGTAAAGCAAAAAAGTAATATGAAACCGAGAAACGTCTTCCGAAGATGGACGCAATATTGGTTTGAATCAATAAAACAACAAAGAGAATGCGGTATTAATTCCATCAATAACATAATAACAATGCCAAAGAAACAAACAGTAGCGATTAAACTATTCGACCCGAATTCTGAAGTTTCGGAACCAAAACAGGACTAAGAAGTATTTATGAAAAATCAGACCCGGATTATGAACGGTGACCCGAATGAAATTAGAAATTCAGATTTTAGATAACCAACAGCAGATATGAAAAATGCCATAAACTGGAAATATACCAAAACCGGGTCGACCCGACCCGGGTCAGTGACCCGACCCAAATCAGATTTTTTTTCATTTTCAGATAACCAATATACAAGACATGAAATGAAGAGATTTGGAAAATCCAAACCGAGTCGACTCGACCCGGGTCAGGGACCCGACCCGAATCATGTGTTCAAACCGAAATCAACTAATTTCATCAATTTCAGATAACCAATAATAACAACAGCAAATGATGCAAGAAATTTGGAAAATTCAAACCGGGTCGACCCGACCCAAATTATGATTCAATCCGACATCAAATAATTCCATCAATTTCAGATAACCAATAATAACAACAGCAACAAAAAAAAATGATTCTCACCCAACCCGGGTTGACCTGACCCGAAATCAGTGAACAATAACAAATCAGATTTTTTTTAGCAAATTCAGATAGCCAATATGCAGCAACAACAACAACAAAAATGGTTCTTACCCGACCCGGGTCGACCCGACCCGAAATTAAAAAGCAGAATCCAAAACACCCTTTCTTTCGGATTTTGGGACTTGTTTATTTCTTGAATAACAACGAAGGTGAGACTAAAGATCAAGAACACAACAAGTATATCTTATATCGAATCGGTTTTCCTCTCCTTCTTTTGAAGAACAAACGGGATTTTTATAGCTTCATTTCATTTCCCCCCTAAAACCCGAGCTTAAATTCAAAATAAAGGGCCCAAAAACAATGATTTTGGAACGGGTTTTTAGGGGTATGGGCCGCGGTGAGCGGTGATGGGGTTGGTGGTGTCAGGCGGCGGTGTTGGCGATTTGTGGAGTTAGGGGTTTTGGGTTTTAGGTTTTTGGGAAATGGGGATTTGGGAGTTGGGTGTAGAATAAAGGGGTGTGGGGGTTGGGCCGGTTTAGGGGGGTTTCGGGTGGGCTGGCCGGTTGGGCTTGGGGAAATAAAGGGAATGGGCTTGGGAGTTTTTGGGTAGGGGTATTGGTTGGGAGTTAAAAAGTTTTGGGATTTTGTTTTGTGGGTTTTGGTTTAAAGGGGATAAAAGGTTGTGGGGGTTGGGCTTGGAAGATGGGGGTGGCCGATTGGGCTTGGTGAAATAAAGGGAATGGGGCCTTATGGTTTTGGTTGGGGGAATTTGTATTGGGCTGGGAAAATAAAATGGGTTAGAAATTGTTTTGGGTTGGAAAATAAAAAGTGTTATGGGTTTAAAAATATAAAAAGGGGTTTAATATTAAAAATGCATTGAAGAAAAAATGTAAATTATTTTGTTAAAAACATAATGATGTGATAATAATAAATATATAATATTTGCGAAATGTTTAATGCTTTAATAAAAAATGGAAATGCGATGCAATTTTGCGAGAATAAAATAACATAGAATTTTTGGATAAAACTTATGATTATGATAGTAAAAAATGCGAATAATAATAATAATAAGAGAATCATAATATATATACGCATGTATGTATATAGATTAAAATTGTTTTGAATGTTAAAAATATTTAAAATTGCAAATAAATTGGAAAAGACGGGACAAAATTGGGTGTCAACAACCCCAAAGCTGGTATCCGATGGGATCGGATGGGTATATGGACCTCATGAGTCCCCATGGGTCACGTGACAGCTACTACAACAGTGTGTGTATACCGGGTACATATGGCAATTACATACATACATATCATCTTCATTGCATTCATTCTTATTCTTTTATATGTATTGATTGTTGTGTGTACTCGATGATGATTTCTGATGAATTATATAATCATATGGCTTGATCGAGAGTAATACTGATATTATAATTGTTGTGATATTGAGTAATGAGACTTGATGGGACTAGATTCTTGGTCGTGGCTTTTAGGCTGTTGACAATACTTTTGAGGAATATGATAATACTTGTGCACTGTTGAACTATAGAACTAAAATATTTGACCTTTAACGGTAAACCTGTTATGTGGAAAAAAGACTGAATCTTGATAGTGTTTGTGCCTTAATTCGTGAAAGGGTTGGACCCTTATGAGTAAATTTTTTTCTAATTAATGAAAGAAGGAAATCTTGAGGATTTAGATGTCTGCTTGGGTGTTGCTTTGAACCTTATGGTTATATCTATCCTATTTGAGGAAAATTAGAATTTTATTAAGTTATGTGAAGAGCAATGGACTTTATGACTCGGTTTGTTTGTTGAATGTTTACTTAAATTCTTTAATTATTTAGAAACTCTATAATGTGACTAACCAAGCAAGAAGAGAAGTATTGGGAGTACCAACCCTCGCCACCACTATAGTTAGGGTCGGTCGACGATGTTGTTAGGTACACGTGCTTCCCGTACTCACTCTAAACTGGCTACACTCTATGTGCAGGTATCGAGCTGGACACCAGCGGAGGAGCTTGATGTAGAGCTTGGAGATTCATCTTGGGAGTTCTGGGTGAGACGTAGATTCTATCCCAGCACTAGAACTCCTCATTTGGTTGTTTTACCTTGCTGTCGTATACTTCAGATAGTGATTGTATTTAAGTTCAAGACTTGTATTTTGATTAGTATCTCTGTACTCATGACAACTAGATTTTGGATGGGGGATTTCTTTTAGATTTTGTATTAAATTATAAGTCTTGTTAATCTCTTCCCTTTCATTTTTCTTATTTTTCAACATTTATTTCCGTATTCACTATATTGAATGGTTCTGGTTCGCCAATGGATTAGGGTAGGTGCCCTCATATCACAATGAGATTTCGGGTCGTGACAAATTGGTATTAGAGAACTAGGTTCATTTTCTTTTAAGTACAAGAGCGGTGTCTAGTATATTTTTGTGTATCGGTACGAAGAGCTCCGTATCTATCTTTTAGAGGCTATAAGACATTTATGAAATTTCCATTTTTTCATTCCTTATCGTGCGTATGTGATTCGGTATAAGGCCTAAACTTCTTCATTTCAATCTCTCACCAACAGTGAGGACACTTTCTTAGATTCGCTCATGAGTGGCTGGATATGACATCACGCGGTATAATACGAGATGTGTCACCATGATAAGGACGTAAGATTGAGTTCTGATTAGAGCTATGATTCGAAGACTCAATTGAGCGGGGCTATGATTCCGACTTTTGGTTTAGTGATATCCCTATGAAATGGGAGTGACAATACGAAGTACTACGTGATCTCCATATCTTCAACAGTTAGTTAGTCAAAGGTCGAAGAGGTGCATTATGGTATAATTGGTTATGGGTAAGGAGTTGGAGATCGAATTCATATGGTTAGCAAAATAACTAAGTAATAAGCGTTACGACTTTGAGGATTGCACTTGACAAGGTTTGACATATCAAGGATGTTTTACTTGAGGTGTGATTAATGTGGGAATACTTCAATATCATTCAGATTTATTGCGACAGTCTTGTGATGAGGGTGTATCAATAATGAGCCGATGATTCAGTAATAGAAGAGTTCATAGGTTGGCATCTTGAAGACAAGTTTAGACTTGAGAGTACAGAGACCATGGTAATATTGTGAAGAGAATTTGATAAAGGACAACAATGTGAAAGGTGATCCTTGGTAATGAAGGTTAGAGGTGGTAGGACTTGTTACAAGGTTCATGTGGGGAGTTTTCTTTCCATCTTACGGAATTGAATTGTACTGAAGAGAATCCAAATTATTCAAGCTTGGTGGGAAAATGTTAAAATGGTAAAGTATTCATCTGATAGGAGCGCAGAGTATGCTAAGTCTGTTAATTCATAGGAGTAAGGATGAGTGGTACATAAATTCCCTACATAATTGGCTAATGGCCCTAGGATGTACAAGAATCGGCTAATTAGGATAGATCTAGTGATGGACAAGTGTGAATATGTATTACTTAAGGAGTTATCGGTGGTTGCACTTAATTATGGATAAGGAATGTGGACATTGTACTTATTTCTCAAGGCTACGCAAGTTTTCATAAATGATAGTGATGTGATTTTTCAGAATTGATAAAATGAGGATGATAACTTCATGATTTGTTAGAGACATTCTAAATTAATGAGACAAGGAAAGAGATGGTTATTTTTTGGAAAGTATCGATTAAAGACCCTTGAGTGAGGTGCCAATTGATAAGGATATTTAAAGTGGTAGATCAATGGTAGGTGTTAACTAACTTGATTTTTGAAGTACATTTCGGGAATTAAAGTAAGGATCAATGATAAGAGTTGAAACCAAGAAAAGTGAATTCACTATAGTACAATGTGTATTGATATTTGGTTGATAGACTTGTAAGCCAATGTAGAAGAAGGATTCTTCAGTTAAGGAATCATAGGTAAGGATGCTGGTATGGAACCGTATGAACGCGTTAGTAGAACTTTGTGAATGGTAAGTAAGATTGCCCTGCAGGTTATAGACCTGCAGTGACGTAATGGAATATTACATCGGCAATAATGGATCTTGTTGGGATAATAAAAGTTGATCAGTATTTCTGGTGAAAGGGTTTGCGAAGTATTGTTTATATGATGCGTTTGATTTAGATAATTATTCAGTTTTGGGGATTCGAGTGGGGCAAGGAAAACTTTCAGTTGTTCGAGTTTGTTGTTTACTACTGTCTCCAGGATTTACTCACCTATTTCACAAAATTTATGATATATCGATACACTCTCGAGTGGTTTTGAATGATTTTTTATCGATAGCAGCGAATGCGATTTTAGGTAGAAAATAGAAATGTAAGAATTAAGATAAAGACATATTTGGTTAGAAGCAACAAGATTATTTGAGTTAAGTGTGAATTCTGGTGGAATTATCTTGCATTATTTCAGATAAGGTATAATTGTTAAGTAGGATGGGAGAAGGAAGTCCATGGGAGTTCAATAAGTATTATGGAGAAGTTCCATGAGAATTTGTGATTGACAATCGTGAGATTCGGGTTTTAGATGATTGACATGATAAGAATGACGGGAAGGCGGCTTACGTTTTACCAAGGTTGTTAATTTCGTATCATTCTTGAATGAATGAGCTAGAGTTGCTTAATAAGAGGAAAGCTTTAAATCTCTTAAGTGTGAAGGTTAAAGTCATATTTTTGAAGCGAAACTGTATTTGTGATAGTAAATTATATCTAAGCGTTACGGTTGGATAGCATGGCTGAGTACATAAAATATTAATGGTATGAGAGTATTTGTGTGTGGTAGGCACATGGATTGCAAGAATTGATATTGTTGGATTTTCTAAAAGCGTAAAAAATGTATTACAATCAAATATTCAATAGGTATGAAGGGGGAGTATGAGGCTCCATGCCTTGCGTCGAAGTATTTAGAATAGTTAATGAGTTAAGTGAAAGCGCATAGAGGAATATTTGACGTATTTAGACTCGATGGAGTTCTATCAGATTTTTGTATCAGCTGTGGATTGAGAATAAGAAGATTTAAGTTATACGGTGTAGTTCCTCGGTACTAAATTGATGACTTGGGTAAGGTTCAGCCTTTAAAGTTAGGGATGACATCGCGACTTTGAGTATTCACGAACAATGGATTAGGATCGGTCGCCACAGACCTATGAGAGTTCTATGAATAGTTGTGTGAAGGAATTGAGTCAGTTCGGGTGACTATTGGCGACATTCGAGGAGTTGTGCACTTTGCACCAGATTGGGATCGTTCACATATCACGGGATGACTTATGGTTACCTTGTCATGATTTATGGCTAGTCCAGTAATCCATTTTTGGCGGATGTGATAGATTTATAGTTCCGAACAGAGATATGGTAGAGTTACCGGGCTTTATTTGGAGTTTGTAAGTTAAATTGACAATTTTTTTGTTGATTAAACTATTCAGACAATTCTAATGGTCTATGCGGGTACTTGGTGATGGTTTGGGAAGGTACAAATGGATATGGAAAACCTTAGATGATCAGACAGTTTTCTACAGATTTGACAAATCAAGATGGTCACTGGGATGATGCGCATATTACAATATTTAGAGGTTTTAGAGGAATTGGATGATGAGAGTTAGCTAAATAGTTTCAGCTTGATAAAATGAAATTAACGGATTTGGAATTAGCGCAATTGTCCTTGGATAAGGTTAGTTTTTGGGTAGAAATTTTGGGAGTTAGCTTAGAACAAGCATATTCATTCTGATGAGATATAGTCATAATTTATACTCACAGCATATGACGACATGTTTCCTATGAATTCTTAGTACTAAAGAAGACTTGGGATGGTGTGGAATAAAGATAAGTGGAATTAGAGTATTTGACCGGTACAAGCTTGTGATGGATTGTGGCTACAACTAAAGAATTAGAGTGTTCATAATGGAATTTGTGGAATCAAACAATTGCGTTCAGAAGTGTGGTTAGAATAAAAGTCAAGAGATTTGAGCGGAGTCGGTTCAAATATAAGAAAATCAGTTGTGGAAGAAATTTTGTATTTTAAAACTAAGTCAAGAGATGTTCTGACTGGTAAAGTGAACAAGTAGTGCTATCAGTAGGATTCTTGCATGTAAAGGCTTCCATGAGGTTTATGATGGAGGTTCTTCAGCTACTCGACAACTTTGGTAGTTTCTTTATCGTCTGAGGACGAACGTGTGTTTAAGTGGTAGATGATGTAACAACCTGTTTGGTCGTTTTGAACTTTTAGACTTAATTTTCCAAGAATACCCTTCCCATGGATTTAACTCAGTATATTTGACTTATGGGGATAAGTGGTACGGTTCCCGAGGTGATCGGGAAGGTTTTAGATCCATTTTGGTAGGTTTGAGAAATTCCAAGTTAAGAGAATAGAAAAGTTTGACCCATAGTTTACTTTTGAGTAAATGTGCTCGGTTCATCATTTCGTGGGTTCCAGTAGCTTCAGAATGACATTTATGACTTAGTCGAGCTTTTTGTTTGTGTCCCAAGATAGCTCGGTGTGTTTTAGAGGTTAGTTTGCAAGATTGTGGAATTAGAACTTAAGTGTTGACTTTAATCAAACCTGAGCTTTAGATACCTTTTTCTAGGAAATCCGAGTGCGCGAGCAGGTCTGGAATGTGTTTTCTGATAGGTTATCCTGTTTGTTTGTGTCCGGTAGGTCCCATGAGTGTTTCTAGTAGTTGATAGAGGATTTCATATCCTTGGGTTGCTGCTGGTTGCTGGTGTCCGCGCCGGCGACCAGACGTTCGCCTCAGCGGAGGCCTGGCTTACCGAAGCGAAATTCTCCCATCTATCTAGGATCTGCCGAAGCGGATGGTTTCTCGCCGAGGCGATTGCGCCTCAACAGAGGTGAATTCTGCCCCAATGGCAGTTTGGGAGATTAAGTGGGTTCCGCCCTAGCGGATAAGGCTTCTGCTTGAGCGAATCAGCCCCAGCGAAATCAGGTCCACCGGAGCGGGTCACTGGGCTGTTTTTAAGTGGGATTAGACCTAGAATTTGTCACACCCCAAACTAGGGGGGTGTGGACGACATGCGGTGCTCTGCTGGCCCGAGCATACAACTTTAATGAACAATATTATGTATGAGTAGAACTTTCGGCCGATAAGGTCGTACTCGAATATATAACAACAACAACATTAAATAAGAGGGATTAACCTAGTATACGTACACAATAGGACCGATAAGGTCACAACATGGTTCAACAAGAGACAACTTAGACGACAAGGCTATACATCATCGGTATACATACCAAAACAAGTCTGTGAGCCTCTACGAGTAACTGAACTAACATATGGCTGGGACAGGTCCCCGACCTACCCATACTATACATAACCCTACAAAATATACTCCATATCTGACTAAGAAGCTTCGGGTAAGACAAAGCTTACTCACTATAATTGAAATCAACAGCTCCTATTGTGGTGGCTTAATAGAGTCTCTATCAGAACATGTGGCATGAACACACAGCGCCCCTGGCAAAAGGGACGTCAGTACGAAATAATGTACTGAGTATGTAAAGCATGAATAATGATATGAATCTATAAGTTGTAAAGAAAGACATAAGAGCAATATGAGGCGTTAAGATATAAAGGAAAGCGTAAGCAACCTAGATGCCATATGGGGGGAATAATGAAACTCTGAAACTCAATATAACCTCTCTGGATAGGCCTTTACTGTATATACTACCCTTGTCTTATAGTGTGAGGTGTATAACATATCACCACCCTTAGGTATACTGTAAGGTATATGTATGGATATGCAATGTAATGTGCACGATGATTTATATATGTATTGAAGAATGCGCAACCCGATCTATTATATGTTTATTTGTTGCGGAGCATGCAACCCGATCCAATATATGTATATGTTGCGGAATGTGAAACCCAATCCAATATATGTATATGTTGCGAAATGTGTAACCCGATCTAATATATATATAATTATATCGATGATATCAAATGTATATGTCTATGATTGTATCCAACATATGTATATGTTGCTACCAACGTCTTGCGAAATCTCGAGGGCTTTATGAATGATCATCTACATGATATAGAAGGTTTGGATCAAAATAAGATCAACCAACTAGAAATCGATTCATTCAGACAATCCAATGAGCACCTAGAGGGCGTGCTTCTCAAACTACGGTGTTGATAGCCACAAACATGTTATTAACTTCCCTTCAGCATATCATCAATAGAAACAACCATCACAACTACAACAACACCAAAAATCACCACAACACATACTCCACCTTCTTAGCCATAATCATCTCAAGTTCATTCAAGAATAATTCAAAAACAATAGTAAGTTTCTCATGGGGTTTAGCTTGATTTCTTTTCAAACCACGTTTACCAACTCAAACAACCAAGATAAAACAAGATAAAGATAATTATGAAGCATCAAAATCTTACCTCAACTCTGCCAAGAAGATTTGCACAATAGCTTCCATCCATTCTCCAAGAGGATCCTCACCTCCAGTTAACTAACTAGGGAGAGTTCCATGGTGTAGAAGATAACCCAAGGAAGATATCACCTCCCACAAGTGTAAGAATGTTCATTTAGGACCTAATAACCCTAGGGAGGTGTAGGAGAGGGTTTTGGTAATGTTGGGGTCGTATTTGCGATAAAATGAGAGAGCTACCAAAATTGGCTATAAATAGCACTCCCCACCGCCTCTCATATGTAGCTAGTTATGCACCGCAGAGCACCATCTGTGGATGCATATGCTACCATAGATGCCGACAGTATGGTGAGGGAATATGGGCTCCAATCCTCTGCCCCATCCGTGAGGCGGAATGACTTTTGTAGGGCAGATTGCTTAGTGTATCGCCTATTTTTTGTCGAACTTTGCCGATATGTACTTCCTTTAATCTAATTGACTTCCAACCTTCCTTATACCTCCATAATACTCATATAAGTTATATGTGACCCTCGAAAAGGGTCTCGGGTCGCCGGAGCTCAAATCGACTAACTATACATTCGATCGCACGAAGAATTATGGGGTGTAACATCCTTCCCTCTTAAGAACATTCCTCCTCGAATGTTGAGGAATAAAACTAAGTCTTGTAATGTTTGAGTCTTGGTAGAATTTCGGCATAGTTTCCTCTATAAATAGGACTATCCCAGAACTTGGGAAGTAGCCAAAACACACACAAGTGCCACACAGGGCCATCCAAAGTAATATAATATCATACCGGCCTCACACGACCATCTATCTACTACGGTAATCATGAGAGTAAGATATAACTCACCTCAACTGTCCAATCTCAGCATTTGAGCTGCATTTGTCATATTTGTGTTATGATCATCATCTGTACAGGTGCATAAAACAAGCTTACCGCTATAGAGTAGAAACATGGGAATCATATTGCACGGATATTATGCAAACCTGATCCGAACTATGGAAGGATATCTAAATCTCATGTCTTTCTTCGCCACACATAACACTACATCTATGCCATTGCTTTTCTATAGTATTTTAACGAATGTCATCTCATGAGTCTGAAACACCTGGACTTAGTGATATATGATAGTAGTCTAGACATCTCCATAGGGTAGGTCTCCAGAAATCCAAACATTCTCAATAGAAAAAATGCAAAAAGGACCTCATATATATACTTTGGTGATAATTTTAAACTCATAGGTCACTTGGTTAGATTCTTGAGTGATCTTATACGGGTTACTAAATCTGAGGGTAGGCTTGCATTTTTGGTCGAATCTCATCATGTCTTTTATAGGTAAAATCTTATACGAAGGTTGATGAGCCATCCATAGTGTTCGTTATCTCTTGATATCGGACATCAGCAAGTAATTCCTGACAATCCTGTACTATTAAAATTCACTCCTATAAGAACTTTACCTCTTCCACAACTCTTGGGACCAACAAAACCAGCATGGGTTTGAATACTCTTTATTTTCTTACGTCAAGGCAATTGGTTGATAATCTATGCTCCCGACCACACAAGGTCTTATAAGGATATATCTTCATGATAAGGTAATAACCACCATACTGTGCATCTCATAACAGGATAGACGATCATCCCATTTCTCTTATAGGTCAAGCATACCTTCATGTATCGTACCTTCGAGTGGCTAATTCATGCACTCGGATCGACCAACGGTTTGGGAGTTAAGTACAAGGGCTTTCTCTGCACTCCTAAACTTTCCTTAGAGAATCTTAGAATTGTACTACACTAAGCCCCTTCTACTTGGAGTATGGGGTACTTAAATGTCTTGGAATTTTACGACCTCTTGTCAATGGACAGCTAGCATAATCCTCAACTGTGCGAATGTCTCTATTTGGAAAGAAAAAGGTCAATTTTGTAAATCTTATCAACTATGGGGAGTGATTCTCATCCACCCATACATAGCTTTTATCTTCAAACCACACTATCTTTTAAAGGCAGAAATCTGTATTATGTATGTTAATTATTTGGGCCTCGAATTCTTTGTCATTCCATACTGATATTTGGGTTGTTGTGCCCAAAACACGGCACTGATCTTCTTACCATTATCACATTAATCCATGTCTTCAATATCATAATACATTCTCCTTCAATCTAGATGAACAAAATAGCGGAAACAAGGCACCTCTGCTCTAATTTATCTCGTAACCCAACAAAATTTGGGATACATGACTGACTTAATACTGGAGAACCCTATCTCACTTTAACTCTAGCATTGGTTATACTACCACAAAACCCTATCTTCTGATGATATCACTTCAATCTCTTCCTTTGCCATTTTTTTCCCTTTGACATTGAGGTGACTCTAACATTTCCCCTGCGTATCGTTCTATTATCATTAGAGCCCTGAAGTTGGACCTTTATACTTTCTATCTATGGAAGCTCCTTTGTTAGTATCTTTCTTTTTCGGGCCTTGATATAGGCTAACCCGGTTACATATCTCATCCTAGGTTACTCTAAAGACTGTTATTATGTTCCACTGAACTTATTCCTTGAAAGGTCGTAGGACCAAACTCCTATACAATTATCTTCCACTCCATCCGCTAAAGGAGGAATACCATGGATCTCTTTATAAGACATTTATTATTGATTTAGTCCCATATTCAGATTCTCAATCGGTTGGCTGGGACAATGCTATGCTCTTGCCTTTTCACCATATTTGTGGGGTACTCGCTCGCTGAGATTTAACTTCCGAGACCTCTTTCTCTTAAGGAGGATCGCATTTTGCGATGTTATCTGAATCCACCTTTGCTTACTTACTTTCTTCCTTTCTAGGTACCGTTATTTTCTTTAAAAGGGCTCATAATTCCTTATACCATTACGACCCATCCGAGAGGGTGCCTTTACTTATTGGTAAGAGAAACTCATTTTAACTTTATGCTAAAGATTCTCGTAGTTATATTTCCGATGTGGGCTTACTGTTGCCGACCCTATTAGTTTTCCCGTCCGGTCTTTAGGTGTAAATAACCTCATTTTCTTGTTTTGTAACATCTTGTAATATATCATCTAATCTCCACCTCTATTATCCAGGGGTTCTTTCTATATCTGGCCTTCCGCTCTATTCAGAAATCAAATCTTGGTCCTTATCCAATCGTCACCATTGTCGGTAAGTCGTTCCCATCTGTATGCGGATTAAATCCTTCTCTTGTCCTAAGTTTATATCTACCCACCATTTTCTTTTAGCAGCTTTGTAATATATACATTCTTGCGGGATCTTGGATATTCCTAATCCTCTATCGCTTATCCTCCTTATCATTACATCTACTTTCGTTCACTGTGGGCATCATCCTTAACCATGGGCTTATACTTCCAGGCTTCGTAGCCCCTAGCTTGGTCGTCTTATACTAATCTCTCATACTATTACTTCTTGCTTGAATTATTTCTTGAGAATCACTGCCGCTAACTTGCGAGATCAACGTTTCGAATGCTAAGATCGTCCCTTAATATAAATGCTACATAGTTTGATGGCTCATCCGGCCGTTTGACTCTTCTTCTTCAAGGGTCTTCATTAATCACTTCTCAATGAAATTCAACTTACCTCTTTTTCATAAACCCCTAGTATCTTTTATTGAGCCTACATATGTCTTCTCCTTTGATTACTTTCCACGCTTTCCTTTTCTAATCTCGTACGTTTAGCGATTTTTCACCTTTACCTTTAACCCCTCTATATGGAAGACTACTTACTATTCCTTTCTCAATGTTCATACGTACTTATCCTTTGACATTCATGGCATATCCACCAAATCTGGGTAATGCAACCTTAGTCATCGCAAAACTTCCTTGTGTAGCCCTTGCAATTTTTTACTAAATTGTCGTATGGGTCTATGTTGGTCATTTATCCCATCATCTCTCGTGGGCCACTCAGCACGCATCCGGTATTCCTTCTTATGATATCAGGTCATCAAATTGACATTCACCATACTTTATAATCCTTTAACTACTCATATTTTGACTTAAAGCGATATCCGCTAATAGGGTCATTGGATCATTCGCATAGGTAATGTGTCATACATTTATGATTGACACGCTTAATTCCAATAATAAAGACGTTGATCTTGGGGGCTCATTCCCTGCTAACCCTTAAGGATCGCCATTCCTTGCCGAGTACTTATTTACTGCCTATTTGCTTATTTTCCATTCTGCGGTAGCTCTTATTATATCCTCTCTAATGTCTTTAACTCATATTACGTCCTATATGAAGGATTGACTCAACGTTAATGTTGCTTGATTTAATGGCTAAATTATCTTGATAATTTATCTCGTCAATTCCTGGCTCACTCAAATCTCATAATAGGTATTCGGTCTCATAACACCTTCCCCTTAATGTCCCAACCGTTATTGCTTTCATTACTTTCTATCTTCATTGGCCACGGTTTGCCATTATTCTATACTTCATTTCATGACTCTTCGTTGTCTCATACATTTATTCCAATGTTTCATTTACCTTAACATTATTCTCATTTTATCAATCTCACCTTTAATCCTCGTTTATACCATCATGATATAACCCTTTCTTACGTTTAACGTCCTCCTCTTCTCCATTTCTGATAGAGGGCTCACTGAGAGAAATATTTACCTCCCGCACTAAGGGCTTCATGCCTGGCTTGCAAATCTTTGAATCCTTTCAAGGTCATATTTGTCTAACAACTCCTAGGTACATCATGTACACATTTTCCAAAGGGGTATCACTACCTGATCGTACTATTCTTTGGTACCATGCCCATGCTGAGGATCGTACTAAATCCTTACTAGACTCTGAGGTCCCACGTCTTTTGGAACTACGTCCATTGATGCTAATAAGTCAATAATAGAAATAGGTACTTCTCACTGTGATTCTATCACCACAGTAAACGAAACTGAGATTCTATCACTGCTGAAGAAGGGACAACAAGGCTTTCATTACTCTATCTGAATTTTGATCTCGTTACAATCATCCGCATTTCAAACAACTGGTACCTCCGCCACTTTATTCTTTCTATATTTCTAAATTCGATACTTTCTTTTTTCGAACTTACATTACTTCCTTCGTATATAAGGAGGAGACAATCATTCATACTCTGAAATTTTAATATCACACTTGCACCTCCGGCATATCAATAATCTTGGTCAGAATCATTCATGGGCTGGGTTTGAATACGAGTTAACCAAGCTCTTTCTGGTTATTGTCAAAATGGAAACTGGTTAAAGCATGAGTTAAAATAAAATTTTAACAACTCAGCTCTACTGCACGATCTATGAGATGAAAGAACAAAAACACCCTAAATGCCTTAAAACCTCTCACTTATAAGTGTGGTGCATAACACAGCCATAAACAAGACTCTGCAAGACACATCTCATAGACTTTCTATGACTGGCCTGCTCTGATACAAAGTTTGTCACACCCCAAACTAAGGGTGTGTGGCCGGCACCCGGTGCCCTGTTGGCCCGAGCATACCACTCTAATGACCAGTCTTCTGTATGAGTAAAACATTCAGTCGGCAAGGTTGTACTAGAATATATAACAATAACAACACTGAACAAAAGGGATTAATTCAGCGTACGTACACAACAAGACCTACAAGGTCACAACACAGTTCAAAAAGAGACAAATTAGCTGACAAGGCTATATACATCATTGCTATACATACCAAAAGAAGTCTGTGAGTCTCTACAAGTAACTAAACTGACATTTGGCTGGGAGAGGGCCCTGACCTACCCATACTGTACATAATCGTGCAAAATATACTCCACATCTGACCAAGAAGCTCTGGGAAAGACGAAGCTTACTCACTGACACTTGAACTCAACAACTCCTATTATGGTGGACTAGCAGAGTCTCTATCAGAACTTGCGGCATGAACACACAGCTCCCCTGGCAAAAGGAATTTCAGTATGAAATAATGTACCGAGTATGTAAAGCATGAATAACAATATGAATCTATAAGTTGTAAAGAAAGGAATAAGAGCAATATGAGTCGTTAAGCTGTAAAGGAAAGCGTAAGCAACCTGGATGCCATATGGGGAAAATAATGAAACTATGAAACTCAATACAACCTGTCTGGATATGCCTTTACTGTATAAACTACCCTCGTCTTATAGTGCAAGGTGTATAACATGTCACCACCCTTATGTATACTCTAAGGTATATGTATGGATATGCAATGCAATGTGCACAATGATTTATGTATGTATTGCGAAACGTGCAACCCGATCTATTATATATATATATATATGTTGAGGAGCATGCAACTTGATCCAATATATGTATATATTGCGGAGTGTGCTACGTATATGTTACAAAAATATATAGTCTTCTCCATGGGAAACTTTGATAGACAATAGAGTAAAGTTCTCAACGTTTCTTTTCGAAATTGATAACTTTTTGGGTTCATGCTTTTGAAAGAAAGGGATATCCTTACATACATGTGTTGCTTTGCTACCAATGTCTTGCGAACTCCCGAGGACTTTACAAATTATCATATATATGATATAGAAGGTTTGGATCAAAATAATATCAACCAACTAGAAATTGATTCATTCGGACAATCCAACGAGCACCTAGAAGGCGTGCTTCTCAAACTACGATGTTTATAGGCACGAACATGTTATTAACTTCCCTTCATCATATCATCAATAGAAACAACCATCACAAGTACTACAACAAAAATAATCACCATAACACATACTCCAACGTCTTAGCCATAATCATCTCAGGTTCATTCAAGAACAACCCAAGAACAATTCAAAAACAATAGTAAGTTTTCCATGGGGTTTAGCTTGATTTCCTTTAAAACCATATTTAACAACTCAAACAACCAAGATACAACAAGTTAAATATCATTAGGAAGCATCAAAATCTTACCTCAACTCAGCCAAGAAGATTTGCACAGTAGGTTCCATGCATGCTCCAAGAGGATCCTCACATCTACTTAACTAACTAGGGCGATTTCCATGGTGTAGAAGAATACCCAAGGAAGATATCACCTCCCACAAATGTAGGAATGTTCTTTGAGGACCTAAGAATCCTAGAGAGGAGTAGCATAGGATTTGGGAAATGTTGGGGTCGGAATTGGGGTAAAATGAGATACCCACCGAAATTGGCTATAAATAGCACTCCCCACCGCCTCTCATCTTCGGCTGGTTATGCGTCGTAGATCACCATCTACGGCTTCATATGCCACCACAAATGGTGTCAGTGAGGTGAGGGAATATGGGCTTCAATCCGCTTGCCCATTCGCGAGGCGGGATGACTTTCGTGGGGCGGATTGCTTAACGTATCATGTAATGTTCGTCAAACTTTGACGAGATGTACTTCCTTTAATCCAATTAACTTTCAACCTTTTTAATAACTCCATAATACTCATATAAGTCATACGTGACCCTCAGGAAGGGTCTCGAATTTCCGGAGCTAAAATTGACTAACTATATGTTCGATCGCACTAAGAATTATGGGGTGTAACAACATTTATTTCATTCCTCAATACCGATACCTCCTTGAGACTCAAGCTTGGGCAGCAAGATAGGAATAAATCAAGAGATTTTCACCATTAAGGTAATCATTCTCCCTTTAATTTATTAGTACTTGTGCATTACATCTTAAGCATGTGTATTAAATGGGGGGAATGTAGAATTGCTTGTTGAGAATAAGAGGGTTATAATTGAGGATTGGGGGTTGTTTATGAATTTATTGATTCTTATTTTATAAACTAGTGTTGTATTTACCTAGTAGATGATAATTATGTGACCAATTCTATGTTATAAACCCTTTTGTAAATTGGAAAAAATTCTAGGGTGAGAATTGAGAATTCTGCCTATTCTTGATTTAAGGATCCTTTTGGGCTTTGTTGTTCAATTAACTTGAGATTATAAATATCTAGCATGTTATGGTAGTATTTGGGTAGTAAAATTTGTGACTTGATAATGTGAGCCCGGAGTTCCTTTGTAAGTCTAACTTGGAGATTCTAGATTTATCTGTCATTATGGGTACCGTTAGACCCATAATTTCATATAATTGATATGATTGAACAGAGTGGGCTCGCGAGGAGGCTCAACGAAAAGGTAAAGCCACTGCGTGATTTTTTTGCTTCGAATCAGGCAAGTTAAGACTTACTAGACTTTAATATAGTGTTAATGTTTATTGGATTAATAATTAATAGGAGTGATGGGGTACCAGGGGTCCCTTACTGGTGAGGTGACGAGTGCTAGTACGAGTACCGGAGAACTTAACTTAGGTAATCAATGAACATGTTGGATATATCTGAAGGAGATTATGTGTTTAGCCTTCGGGCGATGAGCGTGGTTCATAAATCTGCTTAGGTTTGGTATAGTTGCTAATTATTTAGGATTATAGACATGTTTGATATTATACTATTGATTTGACTTGTCATGCATTCATCACTCTATATCTCGTCTAAATACTTGAAAAGGAATTAGTAATACTGATTGTATTGATTACGCTTTTACATGGTGTACACATATCTATATCATTCATACATATTATATTTATCATTGAACTGTTGAGATATTGATGAAAGAGGTTTAGGAAGCCACTTATTGGATATGGTACATAGTAAGAGAGTGATGATTTATGATGATACTACAACCATAGAGTTGGGTCTGATGAGATCAGATGAATATAATTTATTATGATATGATAGCAACATAGCTAGTATCCTATGGGATCGGATAGGTATATGGACCTCATGAGTCCCCCATAGTTCACGTGATAGCTACTGCAACAACACGTGTATACTGAATACATATGGATAGTCCATATATACATATCATCTGCATTGCATTCATTTTTATTCTTTTATATGCATTGATTGTTGTGTGTACTCGATGATGATTTCTGATGAATTATATGATCTTATGGCTTGATCGAGAGTAATACTGATACTTATAATTGATGTGAGATTGAGTTATGAGACTTTATGAGACTAGATTCCTAGTCATGGCGTTTAGGCTATTGACAATGCTTTTGAGGACTGTGATAATACTTGTGCACTGTTGAACTATAGAACTAAAATATTTAACCTTTAACGGTAAACTTGTTATGTGGAGAAAAGTCTGAATCTTGATAATGTTTGTGTTTTAATTCGTGAAAGATTTGGACCCTTATGAGTAGATTTTTTTCTAATTAATGAAAGAAGGAAATCTTGAGGATTTAGATGTCCGCTTGGATGTTGCTTTGTCTTTACTTAAATTCTTTAATTATTTAGAAACTCCATAATGTGACAAACCAATCAAGAAGACATGTATTGGGAGTACCAACCCTCACCACCGCTATAGTTAGGGTCGGTCTATGATTCCGCTAAGTACATGTGCTTTCCGTACTTACTCTATACTTGATGCACTCTATGTGCAAGTATCGAGTTGGACGCTAGCGGGGGAGCTTAACGCAAAGCTTGGAGATTCATCTTAGGAGTCTAGAGTGAGCCGTAGATTCCATCCCGACACTGGAACTCCTCATCTGGTAGTTTTACCTTTCTATCCTATACTTCAGAAAGTGATTGTATTTAAGTTTCATACTTGTATTTCGGGTTATAGCTCTATACTCATGACAACCATATTTTTTTTTTAGGGGGAGGGATTTCTTTCAGACTAAGTCAAGGGGATCCTCTATCCCGTTATTTATTTTTACTATGTGCAGAAGGTCTTTCAAGAATGCTAAATCAATCGAAAGTACTTGAGGATATACAAAGTTCAAGCTTAGTCAGAGGTGGACCTACTATTAACCATTTGTTCTTCGTGGATGATTCATTTATTTTTTATAATGCAAATGTTCAGAATGCCGCTAAATTATCTAAAATTTTAAGAACTTATGAAGAATGTTTCGGTCAAAAGGTGAATTTTGATAAATTTGCTATTTTCTTTAGTAAAAATACTTTCGATCATGAGAAAGATGACATTATTGCTGAGCTAGGAGAATTACAAAGAACTAACTTTGGGTTATATTTGGGTTTACCTGTGGTAGTTGGGAAATCGAAGAAAAGAATATTGGAGTTTGTTAAAGATAGAGTGAAGGTTAAAATAAAAGGTTGGAAAAATATTTTTTTAATCCCTACTGGTGTAGTAGTGATGCATAAATCTGTCTTATCTGCTATTCCTTCTTACGCTTTATCATGTTTTTAATTTCCGTATACTTTGTGTAAGGAGATCACCACTATTTTTTTAAATTTTTGGTGGGGGCATGACAAGGATAGGAGAAAATGCATTTTGAGAAACTGGAGAATCTTTGTTTAGTAAAGTCTAAAGGGGGATAGGATTTAGAGAGTTAAAATATTTTAATCAAGATTTATTGGCTAAACTTGCTTGGAGCATTTTGACTCAAGAAGATTCTCTACTTTTTAAAATTTTCAAAATTAAATATTTTCAACATACCTCTTTTCTCAAAGCTACGTATTCTTCTACTAGCTTATGGGTTTGGAAGAGTATTATTTGAGGTAGAGATGTTTTACAAAAAGGTGTTAGATGGAGGCTAGGAACTGGCGAAAGTATTAAAGACGGGATGGAATCCTTATCAACTCATGTGGGTTTAGGCCTAGCCATTGTCATGCTCAAATGGATATAGATTTACAAGTGAAGGATCTTATAGACCACAATACTCACACTTGGAAGTTGCAAGATTTACATAAATAGTTTTGTATGGACGATATTAATGCAATAGTATCTATCCCTATACCACTGGGTCGCTAGACAGAATTATTTGGAATCAAACTAAATCTAATAATTATGAGATAAAATCGGGATACCATTTAGCTAGAGAACTTGTTAGATGTTGAGATGTTAGCAGTGATAGACCGCAATCAACTAATCAATCTTTTTCTAAAAAGTTATGGGATTTTTATGGTCTATGAAAATAAAAAAAAAATATAAGTATTGTTGGATATTGTAAAGCAGTATGGGAAGTAAATAAATATTACAAGTGTTCGAAAGGATAAACAAATAGGTCAATGTTCAGAACTGCCGCAAGGTTGTTGAGTCTTGAATCCTGATAACCTGAAATCAAGAAATACTAAATCTGGATTGTTACAACTGTGTGCTGAGTCGAGTGATGGCACTCTGTCTTTAAGACAAGATTGCCTCGTATATATGCTTTTACGTTAACGGGCAATAGTCTCCCAAGATAAAACAGAACCTAATCAACACTACAAAGCAAATAGGTTGATTCTGACGAAAAAAACAAACATGAAACGACTTGATGAAGAATGGAAAAGGAATGAAGAGTTTCTATTTTAGTCCCAATGTTTTGGACTGAATTTCAGTGTCTCTTCTGTTTGTCTCTGTGTGTATAGTGTGTCTCATTTTTCTGTGTCTATGTTGCTCTCACAATTCAGCCCAAAATATATAGCATAAGGGGGGACTTCTCAACTACCAAGAAAATGGTTGTTTAAGGCCATCGAAGGAGGGAGTAAACTGCCAAGTAATGGCTGTTTATGGACATTGAAGGAGGGTGTAATTCAGCCAAGTAATGGTTGTTAATGGAGGGAGCTAATCAGCCAAGTAATGGCTGGTTAATGCACAATAACGCCCCCAGAAATCAACTCCAACGGTAGGCAGAAACTTTCTGCCTTCCGTCGTTCCCAAATTCAACATTCCAGAAACTTCAGGGACCAAACTATAAATATTAAACAATTTAGGGTCCAAAGAGATAATATCAGAAGAAGCCCAAGACCCGTGACCCGAGCCCGGACCGGACGGGCGGGCGGCGGCGGCGCGCGTGTGGGCTTAGCCTTGAACCCAAGCACATCTAGGTCCTCCCTCCTTTAAACACATGGGTTACCCCTTGGGGTCCCAAACCCTAAGCCAATTATGAGACTTATAAAGAGAGCAATTCTTCATTTTCCAACCGATGTGGTAGATTTATCCCATACCATATTTCCATGCCTCACACACCTTACTTCGTGGACCAATATCTCTTTTATTTCTCAACGAAATTTGACGATTCTTGGCCCTATGGTCATCTACTCACTTAGTAGATTATGCACGTGAGAAGAGACAAAGCCTCCAACATGCGGAACACTAGTATTTAATACATTAAATATGGGTGGACGCACCTTCCCACCAAAGGTAAATTTCCAACAATCCCCTCTTAAAGAGATTTTGGCGCACACACATGGTCCCTACTTTGAGCAATCTTTCAGCGAACAGATATTACATCAGGAGAGGTAGCTTCTGCTTTGAACCTTCCTTAGTTGAATACCATCGGACTTACTTACTGCGCGGTAAATGTGATGTCTTAAACCGTCAGTTTTTAGTGTAAGCCAAGACAATGATACCAACACAATAACTCTCTTTATTCGTTTTCATTCTTATTGTTTTGTCCGTTGTGGCCGTGGACACACTTGGATTCTTAAGTGCGTTCATTTGAGGCGTCCTGTCCTCGCACTTAAATAGGTGATCTCCAACAAGGTATTCTGCTATACCCCACTTCACAAGTGTTAGGAATCATTAAAAGTTTCCCCAATCTTAACCTCAACCGTTTGAGGATCGTTAAAGGTTTGGAAGCTTAACCTTTACCCACCATGCAGGTAGCACTTTAATGTCTATCGTAGGAACAACTTTGGATTCATGTTTCCCTACAAAAATCATCATCCGTAGTGGTCTTGCTTCCACCGAAGCGCTCAACTGAACCTTTTGCAGCTTAGTTTCCCATTGAACCAAATTCTTGGGATCTCCAGTTAGTATGGTTGGGTTACCACCGCAAGGTTTGTATTGTTTGAGTTTTAAGCCCATTCCCATAGACAGGCAGAACATTTGATCTCTGGGTAGTCCCTTAGTTATAAAGGGTCTACTATATCCTTTGATTAGTAATCAAGGAAGTGACACCCGTGATGATCAACTGCCATATGGTCTTATGTCTCCGACAGATCCTGACATATATGTCCAGACGCCGTCATCTGTGTCCTTCCTAAAGCCGACCGGCTAGCCACAGTGTGTAACTGCTGAAGGCACGGGTTTCTCCCAATAAGGGACGTCCTCTAATGAGTCATGAAGTTACTCAACTTCTTTCATACTTTGTATAAAGCGATAAACTCTGATTCCATCATGAATCGGCCGATGCAAGTTTTCTTAGAGGATTTTCCAAGACCCACCATACACAATTACTTGTGGCTTTGGAGTTCTTCATATCTGATGTCCAGTTTGCATCATTGTGTTCTCCCAAACCGCTGGACATCCAGAATACCATAATTCATAGATAAGCGAATATTTCAGATATCGTCATATCCAACTTAACGTCTTCTATCGATCATTTTCAGAATCACAAGTGAGCCTTAGTTCAACTGATCTGCTTTGTAGGCCGATACCAGGTCGGTTGTAGTGTGTACAATACATTGAACTACATGTGATCTGCGCATATCGCTCATTGTCTATGGGTGCACCATGATTCCTATTAGTTCTATGATTCATATCCATTGGTGGCTTCAACGAGACTATCAATTATCTCACAACTGAGTTTGGAGTTAGACCAGTCCGTTAGATGTCTTAGAAATCCAATTCCTAAGATGTCATCTGTGATACCCGTATATTTTGTTTCAATATAACTTCCACTTTCATACTGTTGGTTTTCCAACTGTTGGCTTTCTAACTTCAGAGTCAATGTTTCTGTGATCAAATTCATTATTTCTGTTTTATCTGAAACTTCCAAGACCAAAATGTAAATATTTCAGGGACCAAAATGAAAGTTTAGGAAGAAGCCCAATAATCCAGCAAACCAACTCTAATCCTCTCCTTCCAACTCTCCGGTTGGGAAGGCAGTTTCAACATCCATGTCATGTAAGACTGCAATGGCCCTGGATGTTAAGCTGCTCACAGAGGAGCACATGTACAAGTAGCCGAGGCTTTATACTCGCCAGTAGATCCATCTACTTGGTACTCACTTTTGAGTATCCTCTTTCACAACCCAAAGGTTCTTTTCTAGGAGTAAGATCAACCATTACGCAAGTATGGTTCTATATGATGGAATATATTTCTCTTTGTAGGTTCTTTCCAAAGCAGCGCTTCTGGAGATGACAATTATTTGTTAATTGTCCATGGTTCATTATCAACCATACATGCTAGAAGGACTGGAACAAGTCTTTGTCCCCTTCTTTGCTCCATCTTGGTTCAACATCTAGAATCCCTGAGTTCTGCAGATCTGGAATATTAAGTTCCGGATAGCCAGCAACTTTCAAGTTTTGTAGATACGGAACGTCTAGTTCCGGCCAGTCAGGCCCTCGCGGGTTCTTGATAACCTCGAGCAATTACTTCTTTTTCCTTTTCAAGGAAAGTTATCTTCAAAGAATTCAGCATTCTTTGACACCAAGAGGCGATAAGCACTACTGTTATTTGCAGATCCAGCGGATATGCAATCTATAGTCGTAGGTCTAACTTGACCTGTTTTGGTATTCCAACTTTTACCAAGCCACCCCACATCACAACATTTGTATGTGAGATCATTTTCATGTCTCACACGGAGGGTTATCCTTATCCTTATGCGGAGTTCTGGTGAGAATCGCATTAGCGGTAAGGATCGCCTTGCCCCACATAATTTGGGCGTACGGCTTTACGCTTGGCTAACACCATTGGACTGAGGTGAGTAATGAGCAGTCGTTTAATGAACGATGCTTCACATTCTCCTCATCTATCACTACCAATTCCTTAATCCGTAGGCTTAGTTGATTTTCAACTTCTGCTTTGTAGCGCTTATCCGCTTCAACAACTTCATCTTTGCTTTTCAACAAACAAAGGATACAATACGTTGTACCATCATCAATGAAGGTCACAAAGTACTTGTCTCCCCCCTCTATTTTGTATAAACTTTAAATCACCCAAGTAGGTGTGGCTAAGTTCTAGAGGAGCGGTGTTTCTTTCGCTATTCCTTTGACAGAATGGAAAGATGCTTTTGCCTCTTCGCCTACCTCACATTCATTTTGAGGGTTTATGTCGACAGAATGCAACAATCTCTGCTTCGTTAGCTTTTAAATAACTTTCTATTTAATGTGTCTTAATCTATGATGACATAGATGCACGGATTACAAATATATCATTCATTTGGCTACAGACATACTGTACCATTCTTAGTTATTACAGACCTATTGGACTAGTCTCAAACCAGCTTGACCAACAGCGTCCCTTAAACCAAGTTTGGGACATGTATCACCTCATTTTAGAGTGATCTCATTCCCTGAAGTCCTATTGAGGACAACCTCTCCAGCCCCTTCTACTTTAGAGGTGGCGTTGCTTTACATGAACAACCTCTTCCCCGTGGTTAGGGCGTAACCAGATCATATGTGATCTGGTTACTCTGGGCCCCTCCAGTTGCTTTGGCAGACTGAGTCTCCAATTTCTTTTCTGCCTTTATTTTGGCCTTCAGATCATTTAAGACCTGGAAACTCTGGCCCACCGCACTAGGTGTCCATTACTTTTCCTATGAAATGAATTTTGGTCCTACTTCAGTCGCCCGTAGGCTTTGTTTGACTGAGTGTCCAATATCATCCTATCAAAGGAATTTTGTCCCCACTCCAGTGGCTCATAGGCTTTGTATGACTGAGTGTCCAATATCATCCTATGAAGTAATTTCTGCTAAATAGTATGACAGGTTCAATGTCTTTATCTTTTAGTCTTCTTCCCTTATGATTGGCGCCCAGACAATTCTTAGCGCTTACTTAAGAGTGGTAACAGTTTTCGCACAGTCAGTGGATCTTTCTCCCTCGTATGTGCGAACATACTTTACACACTTTTAATAATTACACTTAAAAGAATGGATCTTTTTAAGTCGTTTACAAAATCCAATCTTTAAACGGGAAGGAAGATGAGATTAAACTTCTGATTTTAAAGCGTAAGGAATATAAATTATTTCGTGAAAACAATTTCACATACCTCTTTACTTTAAGCCCTTTTTTAATCAGACATCATTTAATCTTATTCTTGATAAGGAAGAAAAATTACTTATCCCAATTTCGGATTCTGGCCCACTTCAGTCACTTCATCGGATTGAGTGTCCATTTCCTCCTTACCATAATTTGGATCCTTCGTCTGGAACAGATATAGGCCTTCTGCTACAAGATAGAACCACATCTTCAGCCTTCTCCTCTTGTCCCAGTTGACATTCTCAGCCTTTCGTGGGCGCTTGTCCACCACTATCGGGAGCGGTGATACCATGAACACGTTGACCATCAACAGCATAATCATCACTCTCTTCTACCAGAAAACCACAGCCATATCCAAATTTGGTCACACAACTTTCGACCGACATCTTTCGAGCACTAATAGAATCTTGTCTTAAACTTGTTGGATATTGTAAAGTAGTATGGGAAGTAAATAAATATTACAAGTGTTCGAAAGGATAAACAAATAGGCCAATGTACAGAACTGCCGCAAGGTTGTTGAGTCTTGAATCTTGATAACCTGAAATCAAGAAACACTAAATCTGAATTGTTACAACTGTGTGCTGAGTCGAGTGATGGCACTCTGTCTTTAAGAAAAGATTACCACGTATATATGCTTTTACGTTAACGGGCAATAGTATTCCAAGATAAAACAACACCTAATCAACACTATAAAGCTAATAGGTTTATTCTGACGAAGAAAATAAACATGAAACGAGTTGCTAAAGAATGAAAAAGAAAGGAAGAGTTTCTGTTTTAGTCCCAGCGTTTTGGACTGAATTTCAGTGTCTCTTCTGTTTGTCTTTGTGTGTATAGTGTGTCTCATTTTTCTGTGTATATGTTCCTCTCACAATTCAGCCCAAAAGGCTCCAATATATAGCATAAGGGGGGACTTCTCAACTGCTAAGAAAATGGTTGTTTAAGGCCATTAAAGGAGGGAGTAAACTGCCAAGTAATAGCTGTTTATGGCCATTGAAAGAGGGTGTAATTCAGCCAAGTAATGGCTGTTAATGGAGGGTGTAATTCAGCCAAGTAATGGCTGTTAATGGAGGGAGTTAATTAGCCAAGTATTGGTTGGTTAATGCACAATAACGCCCTCAAAAATCAACTCCAACGGTAGGCAGAAACTTTCTGCCTTCTATCATTCCCAAATTCAACATTCCAAAAACACCAGGGACCAAACTGTAAATATTAAACAATTTGGTGTCCAAAGAGATAATATCAGAAGAAGACCAAGACCCGTGACCCGAGACCCGAGCCCGGATCGGACGGGATGGACGGGCGGCGGCGGCACGCGTGTGGGCTTAGGCTTGAATCCAAGCACATCTAGGTCCACCCTCCTTTAAACACATGGGTTACCCCTTGGGGTCCCAAACCCTTAGCCAATTATGAGACTTATAAAGACAGCAATTTTTTCTTTTTCCCACCAATGTGGTAGATTTGTCCCACACCATATTTACATGCCTCAAACACCTTACTTCGTGGACCAATATCTCTTTCATTTCTCAACGGAATTTGACGATTCTTGGCCTTACGGTCATCTACTCACTTAGTAGATTATGCACGTGTGAAGAGACAAACCCTCCAACATGCGGAACACTAGTGTTTAATACATTACATATGGGTGTACGCACCTCCCTACCAAAGGAAAATTTCCAACAATCCCTCTTGAAAGAGATTTTGGCGCACACACATGGTGCCTACTTTCAGCAATCTTTCAGCGAAAAGATATTGCATCAGGAGAGGTAGCTTCTGATTTGAACCTTCCATAGATGAATACCATTGGACTTACTTACTGTGCAGTGAACGTGATGTCTTGAACCGTCAGTGTTTAGTGTAAGCCAAGACAATGATACCAACACAATAACTCTCCTTATTCGTTTTCATTCTTAATATTTTGTTCGTTGTGGCTGTGGACACACTTGGATTCTTAAGTGCGTTCATTTGAGGAGGCCTGTCCTCGCACTTAAATAGGTGATCTCCTACAAGGTATTCTGCTATACCCCACTTCACAAGTGTTAGGAATCATTAAAAGTTTCCCCAACCTTAACCTCAACCGTTTGAGGATCGTTAAAGGTTTGGAATCTTAACATTTACCCACCATACAGGTAGCACTTTAATGTCTATCGCGGGAACAGCTTTAGATTCATGTTTCCCTACAGAAATCATCATCCGTAGTGCTCTTGCTTCCCCCGAAGCGCTCAACTGAACCTTTTGCAGCTTAGTTTTCCCATTGAACCAAATTCTTGGGATCTCCAGTTAGTATGGTTGGGTTACCACTGCAAGGTTTGTATTGTTTGGGTTTTAAGCCCATTCCCCTAGACATGCAGAACACTTGATCTTCGGGTAGTCCCTTAGTTAAAAAGGGTCTATTATATCCTTTGATTAGTAATCAAGGAAGTGACACCCGTGATGATCAATTGACATACGGTCTTATTTCTCCGACAGATCCTGACATATATGTCCCGACGCCGTCATCCGTGTCCTTCCTGAAGCCGACCGGCTAGCCACGGTATATAACTGCTGAAGGCACGGGTTTTTCCCAATAAGGGACGTCCTCTAAGGAGTCATGAAGTTACTCAACTTCTTTCATGCTTTGTATAAAGCGATAAAATCCAATTCCATCATGAATCGGCTGATGTAAGTTTGCTTAAAGGATTTTCCAAGACCCACCATACACAATTACTTGTGGCTTTGGTGTTCTTCACATCTGATGTCCAGTTTGCATCACTGTGTTCTCCCAGAACCGCTAAACATCCAGAATACCATAATCCATAGATAAGTGAATATTTCAGATATCGTCATATCCGACTTAATGCTTTCTATCGATCATTTTCAGAATCACGAGTGATCCTTAGTTCAATTGATCTGCTTTGTTTGCCGATACCAGGTCGGTTGTAGTTTTACAATACATTGAACTACATGTGACCTGCGCATATCGCTCCGATTTCGTCGTTCCAAAATTCAACATTCTAGAAAATTTCCAGGGACCAAACTGTAAATATTAAACAATTTGGGGTCCAAAGAGATAATATCATAAAGAAGCCCGTGACCCGTGACCCGATACCCGAGACCCTATCCCAGACAGGACGGGACGGGCGGGCAGGCTGCGGCGCGCGTGTGGACTTAGTTTTGAACCCTAGCACATCTAGGTCCTCCCTCCTTTAAACACATGGGTTACCCCTTGAGGTCCCAAACCCTTAGCCAATTATGAGACTTATAAAGAGAGCAATTCTTTCTTTTTCCACCGATATGGTAGATTTGTCCCACACCATATTTTCATGCCTCAAACACCTTACTTCGTGGACCAATATCTCTTTTATTTCTCAACGAAATTTGACGATTCTTGGCCCTATGGTCATCTACTCACTTAGTAGATTATGCACGTGTGAAGAGACAAAGCCTCCAATATGTGGAACACTAGTATTTAATACATTAAATATGGGTGGACGCACCTCCCCACCAAAGGCAAATTTCCAACAAGTATTTTATTCCAAAATGTATTGTGAATGTGCTCCCAGTTAATCATGTTGTTTCTAAAAGATTAAGACATACTTGTGATGTGTTCAAGGTTTGTGGTATTGAAAATGAAACAATTGATCATATATTTTTAGATGCTCTAAAGCACAACTGATTTGGAAAATATATCCTATTAGTTGGTCTAATATTGGGAGTACAATGGATTTTGCTAGATGGTGGAATGATATTATTGTTAATGCTAGTCAATTCCTGATTCTATTGATCTTGCTAAATTAAGTGTTTTTATCATGTCGCAAATTTGGAAAGCTAGAAACTCAATGAGCTTTAACAGGGATATTTGTGAACCTAGTGATATTGTAAATAAGGCACTTTTTTATTTTCACGAATATGAAAACAATTTACATACTACCTTTTCTCCTACACTTGTACCTAATTTTACTAATAATAAAAATATTATTGTGGCACAAGACGGTATTGTTATGTTTGTAGATTCTAGCTTACAAAAGGAGAAAAAGATGGCAAGCATTGGAGTGACGGCTATGGATAGTTGTGGTCATTTGCTTCAAGCCGTTGGTACCCCGATTCAATTTATTGAGAAGACTATCACCGCTGAAGAACAAGAAATTAGTGAAACATTGGAAAACGCTAAGGAAAATTGATGGTTAAAGGTGCAAATCTTGTCTGACGTAAAAACTGTGGTAGATATGATATGGAAGAGAAGTGTAGTCTCATGGGAGATAGAGACTACTTGTGAGATATAGGGAAGCTTAAGAGTTTCTTTGAAGATGTGGATGTTATATATATTCCTAGATCTTGCAATATGCTAGAACACAATTTAGCCAAGTTTTCTATTTCGCTATTACGTAAGGTTATTTGGGTTAATGTTTTACCTAGTTGGATTGTAACTGATGTTGCTGCATCTTTTAACTCTTTGAGACCGTTTATGCATTAATGAAGTAAAATTGTTTGTTGTAAGAAAAATAGCAATTTAAAATTGTTCAAGGAAGTAATAGGACCCCCACAAAGTTTAAGTGTCTTTTTGAAAATATAATCCAAGTTCTGGGGTAATATTGTATTTTCTTAATTTTCTATAGTATAAGATAACAATTGATAAGCAACAAATCGTACAATTCTAACTACAGATTATTATTAAACAAAACAAGTACTAAGTAATATTAATATCAAACCAGCAGATCAACTAATTAATTATTTTCAAAGAAGTATTCTTTTTGTAACTCTTGTAAAGACATCCTAACTATTGTAAGAATGTTTAAAAGTTAATATCCTTAGAATCGAAAAAACATAGAAGATTGTAGCACGAAGATGAAATTAGCAATTCATATGAAAAGGCGAAATCCTTCTGGTAGATGTGGATACAGCATTTACACAATGAGGTCAACTGAACTAAATATTTTTTATATAAACACACACAAAGTTTAAATTCTCTATTCATTTCTACTATCAATTAGTAGCCCTCTCAGCTTCCCAGAACCTCAATAGAATTTAAGTGATATACACTCAGAGGCAGACCCAGGATTTGAGGTTTGGGGGTCGAAATTTTAAGACAAGATAACGAGCTTAAATTAATGTACAACAACTGTCAAACTAACAACAAGTACCGATATTTAATATATTTAAAAAAAGTGACAAACTGAAAGAGTTCTTGTACGTACCAGTCACCAGCCGTAGGTTTAATCTCCGACAGAGGATTGGTAGCGGGTGGGCAAAGGCTTTTGTAGTTTTTGAACAAGAAGAAGAGATAATAGGTTTTGCGTCTTTGTGGAAATAGAATTTTTGGTTTGATGTTTTTGAACGGAGTGCATCTTTTGTTTTAGAGAGGAACATTGGTTTTGCATATCTAATTGTCAATCTTATGTTTTAAAAATAATTTTTTCCCAAAACAAATCTGGATATATAGAAATTAAGAAGGGCAAAATCGTGTAGCAAAGGGAATTAGTGTATGCACTTATGTGTGCTTAGCAAAAGATGTTGAAAGCTTCTCTGCCCTCTCCCTTACCCCTAGACCATCAGGTTAAGTTTGCAAGTGGGTTCGCACTTAAATAGTTATATGTATTACTAGATTTTCTAATACAAATAGTCTACATAAAAGTTATTGGGTTCGCTCGAACCTTCGTGCTACACTATAGCTCCGCCCCTTAAAATAATCCGTCCGGTCGTTTTTAGCTAAAGACCCTTATCTACCTATTTTACCCTTTTCATGGTCTCTATGTGGGGTTTGTGATGCACAGGGATGGATGGCACGAATTCTGAGGTCCATTTATATACATTTCGGGAAAAAATCCAAAACTAGAAACTTAGAGCTAGATAGTTTTACTCAAAGTTGACTTTTGGCTAAATGGATTCGTTTTCTGGTTTCGTCGCTTTTGGTAGTTCCGGAGGATCACTTATGACTTAGTCAAGTCATTAGTTAACTTCCCGAGGCAATCATATGTATTTTTTGGCCTTATGTGTAAAGTTTAGATTTTGATTTATCCCGGATGATTCTTTAGAAAAGTATGCCTTAGCTCGATTAAATGGAAAATCCGAGGGTACAAGCGAGTTTGTAGCACTGTTTACCTTTGGCGAGCATGTATAGTTTGTGTCTGGGGAGTCTCGGGAGTGTTTTGGGTGTTGGTTAGGAGTTTTGATTGTGTTTTCCTTTGCTGGTTTCTAGTGTCTGCCGTGGAAGCACCAGTATTCGCTCTGGTGAGTCCACCTCGGCAAGAGTTTGTCTCACTGAAGTGGAAGTTTGGGTGATGGTGTGTTTCCGCCGCAGCGGAAAATTTGTCCGCCGAGGCGAGTCCGCAGCCGTGGATTCGTGTCCGCCATGGCAATAGGTGAGGTGTCAAGTGACATTACCCTAGTGAGGGTCTGGTCTGCCGCAGTGGGTCTGCTCCAGCAGAGCCGATTCTTCCATAGCGGAAGTACTGTATCAGGTGCCTATAAATACTCTTAGGTCATAAATCCTTTCCTAAAAATAGAAACCTCGAGACTAGAGCCATCATATGAGCATTTTTCAGGACCCTATCAGCAAATTCATTCTTGGGTAAGTGATTCTTCCTTTGTGGATTAAGTTTATGCTTTAAAATTCTTCACTAATGGTGATATAGTATGAATATAGTTGAGGAAAATGAGTTATGCATGTTTAAGAGATTAAGAAAGTTAAGTTATTGATTTAATGGAGGTCTATGGGTTAGTTTACTTGTATTATCATGAATTAGTGTTGGCATATGATAGATTATCTTGTCGTAAGGCTTAATTTGGTTGTAGGAATCTATTTCCAATTGGGTAAATTCTAAGATTTCAAATTGGGGCTTTTTGATAATGTTCATTTGTGGGTTGAAACGTGTATATTTTTCTAATTAACTTAAGAATATGACAACCTAGTATGTATTAATGGTTCTTGGATAATAAAGTTTGAGTCTTGGTGACATGAGTCGGGGTTGATATTTGTAGTCTTACTTAGTTAAGGATTATGTCCTTGTTTCTTTTGTAAGATTTATGTTAACAAATAGTATATGTGTGAATATTATCATGAGGCGCAGCGGAAAGGCAAGGCTATCTCCGGGAGTTGATTGGTTGGCGCTCCTGTTCAGCAATGAGATAGGCTACAGTTCAGATTTTTTAGACTCCGATAGAAGTACGTAGTAGTTATAAATGTTGAAGGGGTATTGGGTGTGTTTGGGGTCCCACTCAAACGGTTGTGATGAACGTTTGAGTGGGTACCGATGTTGAAATGTCATGATAGGTGATTTGGGGGATCAACCTTATGATGATTCCGACTGCTGTTATTTGGGCTTGTCGCCATTATGTGGGCTCATCACCATATTTGATATTGTTGTGTTTATTCATCCCACATGCTTTGATATGATATCCTGATTGCACTAGGATTATTATTATTGATGGACTGCTTTGATATGAAATCTCGCCTATTAGATTATATGTGTTATTGAGCTTTTGAAAGCATGTGATATTTTATCTCCTTACTTGATTGCATCTCATTATATCATGATATCTTACCTTATATTGTCATTTTCATTCATACACTCATAGTTCTGTGATATTGATATGAGAGTGGTATGAATATGCTGTGGGCCTAAGAGGCCGAAAAGGTAAGAACACTTTTGATATTATGGCTACATTGAGATGATGATATTACAAATAGCTCGGGTTGCAAGCCGCAACAGATATTTATACGCGGGGAACGGAGTTGCACGCCTGCAATATGATATTATTCAAAAAAATAAGTTTGGAGCTCTAGCTAAATTCGTGTGTGGAATTTCGGCTGGCTAGGAGCAGTATATGGACTTTGCGGGTCCCCCATGGGTGTACGGTTTATAATAAAACCTTGACGTATTGTATGCCAGGTTGAGAAAGGTACCTTGCATATGCATTACATTCATATCATACATACATCTATACATTGATTAATTGAGGTTTGATAATGTGATATGGTTGGTTATTGGAACTTGGGGTGAAACCCTGATCTACTTGGATTGAATTGATTTGGTTGTCGTGTGTGGCTTGCTTCCCCGTGTATGGGTTTTAGGGTTTTAATAATTGCAAGTCTATGTATTTTAGGTCAACTACTATTGCGGTCAAAAATATAAAATTATGCCATGACTATTGTTTAGGTCCAGGGAATTATGTGCATTTGTGTGTTGTCTGGTAACGGATCGTGTGACTGGGTAACGAGTCTTGTAAGGAACTTGTGATAAGTGTCACTAGTGGAAAGGTAGATGTGGAATGATCGATATGTGTCAGACTCTAACTGTATAGAGACTTAACTAATTGTAAATGTTAAGGTTAATAAAGGAGTTAACATCATCATGTTTATCTTAGGTATAACACTCTTGTAAGCATTCTAAAATGGTTGTTGTGATGTAAGTCTGACTTGTTTATTTCATATGATAAGTGGGGTTAAGCTTGAGTATGACTTGAATAAAAGAGTACTAGTCGGTGGGTACTATGATAGTAAGTTCCCTATATATGTGAATGGATTGATTATATTTGACTATGATTGGAACCTTATGTGAACAATGTGACTTGATGAATCGGTGAATTGATATGCGTACAACTTGACTTAAATGACAATTGAACTGTCTAGTATAGGTTTATCTGGTGTCAACTTGATATTTACCTCCGTTACGTATCTTTCATCGTTATTGACCTATGATGTCTATGGGGGTACGTTATGTACTCATGCTATACTTGTTGCATCTTTTCTGATGCAGATACAGGTCCTTCTGGCAGTTCAAGATCTCGAGTTTGAGTCCGAGAAGGTTGACTTCCAGTATTCAGGGTGAGGATGCTATCTTCCTGCATACCTTGGATGCTCATTCTCTTACTCAGTCGTTACCTTGTTTTGAGAGACAAGATTCAGATTTTCAGACTATGTAGTTCAGTTTTGGCTTATGTGGTCTTTTATTCAGACTTGTTTCCGTATTAGCGCTCTTGGATTATTGACTAGATCTTGGGGTTTGTATTTGATGATTCAGACTTATATTCTGCTTTTACAGAAATATGAGATAGCTTATTTAATATTACTATTTCCGCAATTCTTCTTGATTTTATTGATAATTTGAGAAGTGGTTCGTCTACCTGTGGAGAATATGTAGGTACCATCACGACTCCTGAAAAGGGATCGTGACACTCCTGTATACCCTTAATTATAATGTAAAGAATATATATTTCACATAACTAGTACTTCCTATAATAAACCAATTCAAGTGAGTTACTCACACCTCTTTCCTAAAGGTACTTGTTGTTGGCTTGCAAGGTGATGAAATGGAGAACAATGAAATAAAAGGAGAAGGTAACCCATAAATCATACAGGTGAGGTCAATAAAAGTAGGAGGCTAGTTATATTAGCTGACTCAAGGGATTCATATTAATGTCATTCTAGTTGTAAAGAAAATGGATATTGAGTCAATTAAGTCTTAAATTCTTTAAAAAGCTTTAACTGATAGCTTATAAAGTAAAGATTGACCAAAAATATATAAAAAGACTAACGACTTATTCTCTCAGTCAATGGCGCATAAAAACACTCTCCCCCCATCCCACGCTCATAATAGGATATTTAGAACATGGATAACACATTCATAAATAAGACTCTACTAGAGTACTTCTCCTTTATCACAACCTAAATTTAGGTCGCGACATGACGCCTAACAAGCCATTATATATCTGTCAGGTGTACCATCAACAATGAACCAAACGGAAGCATCATAATTGTCTCATAATTCTCATAACATAGATAGACAATATCTTAAAATACATATATGAAGTACAAATACAATATTGAAATGATAGCCCAAAACTCGATAATACAATTGGCAAGGAGCATCTACATAATTTAATTTGAATGCATAAGTCTAGGGACGCAAGCCGTTAATAATTTAAAATATAGATAAAAAAGGATAGGGTAGAGATGCATCATGATATGAAAACAGTAAACTCACATTTCCTAAAACTTCCTCATGCCTCGAATAATAACAACGAGGCCCAACAATACTAGCGGATAGACCTGCCTAAAGCAGTGAGTGGAATTTGGTGAGCCTAAGCCTAGTGAGATCATCGACTCGCCCCTCCGTCTTACCCCTCTGAATAAATCTTTCAAAATAATACATGAGAGCAACGACAAAAGGTATATATATCCAATATAGTAATGAACAATTAATATAACATGTAGCAAACATGTACAAGTCAAACCATATATATATATATATATACCCAACCATGGGCCCTTGTGGGTTAGGACCACTAGTACTACCAATCTAATATCATGGGCCCTTGGATACAAGATAATCCACTAGACCAAAATCATATGGGTCCTTACCGATGGTCAAAATTTGTTAGATCAAATTCATGGACCCTTACAGAGGCTCGGGATCTTATAGGTCGAACAGTTTGATTATCGATATCAACTCAATCAAATGGCATGTAGAACATATAGTACAAGTAATTATACATTAATATTGTCATTATTGTTATTAAGACAATCTAAAGAAATTCATATAAAATGTCAAATACCCATACCATGAAATGATAATGAAATTCCTAGGATGTCATAATCAGCCTATAGAAAAATAGTTCAAATCATACTTTAAGTCTCAATAAAGTCATATCACAGTGATAAGAGTAATTCATGATAGTAGATCAAAATAACATATATGAATTATTAAGCGCTCGCCCCATAATGTACCAAGTATTTAGAAAGAATTAATGCACATTTGAAATCATGCTTTTGAAAAAGCAAGCAATTCAGAAGTTAAAGTCTCACTCACTTCGAAGTAGGCGATATTACCTCCACTCTAGCACTATCCAATTCTCCCTTTAGACGAACTCCGATCGGCTCAATCTGTGAAAATTATAGAAAACGTGTTATTTTATGCAAGGTGGTACATTTCTTCAATTTTTAGAAAAAATCAAAGTCAAAAATCACTCCGTCAATCAAATCTTCTTAAATCCCAAAATAAATTACATGAACAATTTATCCATAAACTTATGAATTCAATTCTATGATTAATTTCTCAATTAGAGTCAAATTTCATGATCATATCTTTAAATTACCATTTTAGAAAGTTAAGTCAAAATCCTCAAATTCTACTTTTTAATCTCATTGATTTTATGGATGAAATTACACCAAAATCAATTATAATCATCATACCTTGATTATTTATGTCGATACCCGGGATCCACCTACCTTCGAAAAATGGCAAATCTAGTTCTGAAATTCGTCATTGTTTGAATTTACACTTGAACAATTGTCCAGTGCTATCACACTCCTGCAACGTCGTTGGTGATTCCTTTAGCTATCACGCTCCTTCAGCGACGTTGGTAGCCTTTCAGAAAATAAAGTAACTGCAATTACGTTGTAAAAAAATTCGAGACCACTCTAAAACCTGAAATAACCTCCCACACCATCCCCACAAGTCATAATTAGTATTTTAAACTTATACACACACCAAAACTTAATCTAGGACTACTAAAAATCACTAGTAATAAACTCCAACGAGTAATTCATTCTATAGTATTAATGATAACTTTTGTTTGTGCTATTGTTGTCAATTTGTTTGGCATTAGTAAAAGCCTGTTCACATATTTCTATTCAAACTTTTCTAAAATTTTAATGTATAGACTGTAAAAAAACCACGAGAAGTGTATGAACTGAATAATATCCATCAATTGAAGTGAATTTTTCCTCTATACATCAATCATGATTTATGTCAAACTTTTTTGGAATTATTTTTATAGCTTTTGAACAGAAATTTGAAATTTATCGGCTTAACCTAGAATATATGCTCCCTCAAAAATAGCAGACCCCCACCCCACCCCACCCCAACTGAGCAACATTAACACTGCCTCCAATATTCCAAGACTGAACCTTTCTTTAAGTGAGAAATATTAAAAGCAAAATAAAAAAAGGAGGATACCAAATAAGTAATTCTTTAAAGCCCCCAGGGCTTTGGTCTAGTGCCCCGGTAACAGTGCAGCAGCGCATGATGTGCATGTTAGGTGGACGTCATGAGTTCGAACCATGCTCTATACTGAAGTCTGATATTTAAGTGTAGAAGGGTAGAGGAACGGATCGAATATCTCCTTAAAAAAGTTTGATATAAAAAAAGAAATAATTCTTCAAATGAGAAATAGTGGGAAAATTTAAAAACCCAAAATGAGTTAAAACTTTTTCCTTATTATCGGTCATGACTATCATGAAATTTCTTTATTTAGAGTTGCTAAAGTAATTTTTTTCCAAAACTCATCTTATTCATTTTTTTCTAGATCTGCTTAGAAGTACTTTATGGAAAACAATTAGAGCAATTTTATGCGGACAGATCGAACACTCGTGTAAAGAAGCCTGAAACCTAAAGGATTTTCAATGGATTCAACCATGAATGTTTCTTCAAATAAAAGACTGTCTTGCTCATCGTTTGTTCTCTTCATTGTACATTTGTTCTAAGTAGCTACTTTATATACATACTCTTTATCTGATTTTCTTCTTTAAGTGTCAGTCATGCAAAAGTTCAAATTTTATACACTAGCTAGTTTTTGCTCATCAAACTAAATTTTAATTTTGACAAGTAATTCTTTAAATGAGAATTTTTAACGGCTCATCCGGTAGTTTTGAGTATTAGAACTTTTTTCTCTAATTGAGACTTCCCGTAGTTTCATTATGTGTTTTATGCGTATGGGAAGTCTCAATTAAGGAAAAACGATTCTAATCTCAACACATAATCCACCAATGAGAAGTCTCAATTGGGGAAAAAGGATTCTAATACTAAAACGACAGGACAAATCGTTATAATTTCTCATATAAAGTATTACTTATGCTAAATGAAAGTTTAATTTGATGAACACAAATTAGCTAGTGTATAAAATTTCAGCTTTGGCATCACTGACGCTTGAAACCATAAAAAGAAGACAACAAGATAAAGAGCATGTATATATAAGTATCTAATTAGAACAAATGTACCATGGCGAGGAGAAGCAATGAGAAAGACATCCTTACATTTGAAGCAACATTCATGGCAGAATCTACTGAATATCCTTTAGGCTATACGTGATCTGTAGAGAGGACAAGTATTTTATGTGTATTCTGCTGCTTGTTGAGGAGCCACTATTTATATTAGATTTCGGGCTTCTTTACATGGGTGTTCGATCTGTCCACACAAAATAACTCTTAAGTTTTTTTCCTAAAGTAGTTTTAAGTAGATTTAGAATAAACCTTAATAAGATGATACAAAACTTCTTACTTGATCAACTCTAAATAAAGAATTTTCATGATAGTCATGATCAATAATAATGAAAACCTTTAAATTCATTTCGGGTTTTAAATTTTTTCTACTATTTTTATCACGACACAAAATTACTTAAGCCATGATGGAACCTGTACCCCAACCCGGTAGACGAATTAATTCCAATTTTAGATCAATTTCCATTAATTACAAGTGTAAAGTAATAATGTAAAATGGTATAAATCATGAAGGCATCTCAAATTGTCATTAGTGCAAAATACAAATACAACCCCAAAATCTGGTGATATGAGCACAAGAGAGACTAAGAGTAATAGATATAAGATTGAAATCAATACACTATATAAGATAAAAAAAAATAAAATGATAAGATAGAGGAAGTTTTGTGCTGTGGATTAGCCAAGCAGCTCATCCTGGAATTTCTTAATCAATAACAACTAGAGACGGTCATGGCATCTACTACTACTCGGATCCATAACTGCACAAAAGAGTTCAACAAACATAGTATGAGTACGAAAGAATGTTACCTATACCCAACAATTAATAATTAATCGGCCGAATAAGGTAGTGACGAAAGTTGTTCGTTTGAAATACTTTCATACCACACTGATCAGTTATATAATCACAACAAATAAAGATAAAAATATTCAACAATATCATTAGAAAGCATGAAATTAGCATGTAGTAAAATGTGCACAGATTCACCTCAATGGTATAATAAGATGATCAAATAAGAATCATGATGTATACTATGAAATGCCAAGTAATAGCCACAACTTAAATCAACCAACACTTCAAATATCATGCGTACATGCACGACCAGTGACCGATGAGGAACAACCCCATTGTTCATACGCTGCATGGACGGTCTCCACATGTAGTATGGATAATCTCAATGTACTTATCAAACTCAACACAGGCGATCTCAACATGCACAACTCGTAATAAACGGGAACGGTCACCACATGAACATCACTTTTCAATCACAATCACATAGTAGTGTATGACATATCAAATGAATATGATTATCAGCTACACATGTAAACTACTTGCACAGCTATAAATGAATCCTAAAATGAAAATAATGTACGTCAACCTCACTTATAATGAAATTATGTTTAGCATATCAATTAATCAAGGAAGGCACTTAAATAATGCAGGTAAGGCAAATAACCTTGACATGTCATTCGTTTTCACATAAGAGTTCGTTACCTTGCCTATATGTCACTCTACTCTTAGATTATTTTGTAAATTATTTAATTAGAGACAAACTCCTTATCGAATGTTACATCTTAACTTACCTCGATTCAAAGCTTCCCAACTTCAACGAACAACCTTTCACTTTCTTAGAGCCTCCAAACGCTCCCAGTCTATTCAAATATGTGTTCTACATGATTAAACGAGTTCAATAATACACATTCTAACATATAATATCTGAATTAAAAAGTCAACAAAAGTGTCAAACCCGAACTCCAGGGTCAAAATCGAAAATTGCTTCAAATTTGTTTATTCATAACCCAAGTGTCTCATCTCAAATTTCAAAACATACCCATGAATCGACCTTCAAATCAAACAAATTCACTATCTTAAGTTAGGGCTAAAATCCCTTAATTTCGCCTAAGAAATCATGATTTAATAAATTAATACAAGAGTAATCAAGTTTAAATATAAAATTTGAGATTTTAATCTTACATTAAATGGCTACAATCCCCTAAAATATCATCCGAGACCGAGCTCCACAACCCGCAAAATGAGTTTAAAATGCTCTAACTCCTAAATGAAATATTTTCAACACTTCTAGGACATTTTACGAGACCGCGATGTGTCCCATGCGATCGCCATGCACGACCATGAATAGACCCTATACGATCATGACTGGTCTCACACGAATATGACACCCGTTGATCCCGGGCCACACTATGCAAATGGGTCTCATGCACCACGAGATGTCAATCCCAGGCCACACAACCTCACGCGAATGAGGCAACCTTGCCCACAATTGCAAAGAGCAACTGACTGCTGCACCAGAAAAATAAAATGTGGAGTTAGTTTGGGTTCTTGGTGCCCGAAATTCACCCGAACTCCTCGGGTTGAAAACCATACATGTGTACAAGTCCAAAATCACCCCCACGAACTTATAGAAACTCTCAAATCACAAATCCAAGCTCATTTGATCACATCTTTGACCTTAGTCAACTCTTATTTTTTCAAGTTACTAGTTTCAGCTAGAGCATCCTAAATCACTCTTGAGCCCCTTGGCATCCGACCAAAATATCCAAACAAGTCCTATATCATCTTATGGACCTACAGAAACTTTCAAACTACGATTTTGAATCAATTGATATGTAATGTTGACTTTGGTCAACCCTTATGTTTTCCAACTCTAGTTTTTGTTTTTGTCCTCTAAAATGCACTCGAGTCCCTCGAAACCCGCACCACCCATACCCATAAGTCATAAAACATATAATAAAGCTATTGGAAGTCTCAATTAGAGAAAAAGGTTCTAATACTCAAGACGACCGGAATACTTTCCTCTACTTAAACAAACTTTTATCCTCAGAGAAGTTTAGAAATGTACATTAGGTGTCAAAAAGTTGTGGATATCTGATCTGCATGTTCAATTTGATCTCAAAAATTGTAATAACCCGTTTGATCATTTAGCACTTTTGGACCTATTATCCTTAAATTACCCTTCTCGCAGTCTTATTTCAGTGTTTATAGCTTGCGGGTAGGGGTAACGCGCTTCTTCAGGAAATTTGGTTTGTTTCGACAAGAAAATCTTAAGTTAAAAGTTTCTTAAGTTTGGAAATGGAAGAGTTTGACTAGAAGTTGACTTTTAGGTAAACATTCTCGTAATTATGTTTCGGCAATTTCATTAGGCCCAGAACATCATTTATGATTTAGTCAAGTCCTTCGTTGGGCCCCGAGGCATTCAGGTGCATTTTGAGTGTTTGGTTGGCTAATCTTAAATTTTGAGAAAGTTAGGAGGATTTCATAGAAAAGTGTGTCTAAAAGATGCTAGATTGATTTTTTGAGTGCGCGAGTGAATTCGTAGCATCGATTATATTCAAATAGCATATTTGGTTTATGCCCACCGGCATCCGAGTAAGTTTCGAGTGCTAATGCGAAGTTTGAACATAACTAAAATTTCTAATATCTGGTGTGATCTCGATCATGCATTAGGAGCGCAATCGCGCAAGAGGGTGACCAATAAGAAAGTGCTATCATGCAGGGGGGAGCATTTGCGTTGAGGGCCTAAGGTAGGTTGTCCTATTGCATAGTGGAAGTACGTTCTCTCTGAGTAGACTGCGATCGCACTAAACGGGCTTCAGGTGAATAAAAATGAGAAGAATTGGGAATTTAGGTTATTTCACCATTTTTGGAGTTCTAGAGCTCAGTTTTAGGTGACTTTGGAGGCTATCAACTCATTTTTGAAGAGGGGTACGATTCTAACTCTTATTTTGATGTTCCATCTTGACTTATTCTGTTAATTAATATTTTAATCCATGGTATTAGGTAGAAAAGTGGGGGTGTAACCCCAAATCTTAAGAGAGTAGTTTTCATGAAATTGAGGGTCAAGATGATAACTTTTTGATTGCTTTTTTCAGATTTTGACTAATTAAGCTATTGGTAAACCAATTTTAAATAAAATTCCAGTTTTGCCCTTGGGACTTAGGTTTAGATATTTTGGGCTTATTTTGGGATTTTGGAGGAAATATGGCAATATGGACATCCTTAGATTCATATTTTAACGTAGAATTCAAATGTTCTAGACCCCGTTTATTTCAAAACACTTCAGAAAGAAAAAGCGTTAGCTTGAGGGTTCGTGGCTCCTGCTCGGCTTTGAGGTAGGTTATGGCTTACCCTTTTAGACTCTGATTGAAGGTGCATACTTCGAATGTAATTGTTGTCGAGATATGCATGTGAGCCTTCGAGTATCGAAGGTGGTGACAAATCTACGTATGATTGGTTTGATAGCTATTATGTGGGCTATGTTAGCCATGTTTGATGTTTCTTTATACGTTTTGATTCAGATTCTTATTCATCATTCTATATCTTGATAATACCATGATAAAATGATAGTTCTTGGAATTGATATACTTAAATGCGATGTTATGATGAGTGCTTACCTCACTGTACCCTTGATTTTCTTGGCTTATGACATTATGCATGCCCATTCATTCATACATATATTATGTTGATATACATTATGGATTTGAGGTACAGTATAGTCCGATGAGATTAGGATAAAGGTAAGATTGATGTTTCACGGCCCGAAGGGAAATGATTCTAGGTACTATGATATGATTGATATGAGGAAATTGATATGAGATGAGGCTCGACCATGTCCGAGGTATATATGCCAGATGGTAGCGAGCAACATATGGACCTCTCTAGTCCCCTATGGGTCATGGCTACGTGGTTAAAGGCTCGAGCATGTGTATACCAGGTTTGATATTAGCCATTTGCATTGCATATCATCTGTATTGATCCCATTTCTACTAGCTATGTGGTTATGTGACTTAATTGTAATTGAACTCATAAAAAGGCTTAAGTCGTATATTTGTAAATACAAAAAGGTTAAATATTTATGTATAATTGTGATTAATACTTGGTTTTCAAATGATTTACGGACAAAATGAATATTAGGGTAACTATAAAGGAAATATTGGACTTCATGGACATAATGAATTCAAATGTGTTTTTAGTTTTAATGTATTTATTTTTTGGTTTTACTTGTCTATTATGTCAACTCTTATATTGTTTGTATGTGTTTCCTTCATTGTCGACCTATGATGCCTATGAGTACTAGTGTTGTACTCTTGCTTCACTTTTTGTGCATATACCAATCCATGATACAGCTCGAAAGATCGTGGATGATCTCAAGGGTGATTATCGAGGTTTCTCAGGGTGAGATACTTGGCCGTCAGTGGCCCCTAATATTTTGTAACGACCCGGTTGGTCATTTTGAGAATTGATGCTCTGTTTTGTGCGTCGTGTATTCCAGAAGATCTAAAATAATTATTTTGACTTGCTTGCAAAATTTGAAGTCAAACGGATATCAATTTCGTTCACTTTGGGAGAAGGTTTTATTTTTGAAATTAAAGTATTTAATTATTTGGATTAATTTTCATTTTAGAAAAACATACTCTGATTGGCGATCTGAAGATTTTATTCGAATTGTAATATTATTTGACCTGTAGAAATTGACGGGACTAATTTTAGAGTTTGTTCGGTTGGGTTTTGACAATTAAGTCAGTTTTAGTATTTAATATACTTATTTATGGTGAAAAGATGGTCACGGGAAGAAATAAGACTCGGATTGGAAATTTCTTGATTCCGTTAATTTTGTATTGGTGTTTATGACTTACGAGGATGGGTAGCCTAATTCTCGAGGCAATTAGATGAAATTATGAAAGAAAATCTAAGATCTAAAATTTTGAAGTTCTAAGTTTGAGAAGTTTGATCAAGAGTTGACTTTTGGGTAAATGCATCCACGATCAAATTTCAATAGTTTTGTTAGGTTCAAAACGTGATTTCTGTATTAGATAGATGGTTGGAATGAGTATTTTACCATTTCAAAGTGGGCTATGTTTGTGTCAATATCTAAAGGTTTGTGTTTTTTTGAGGAATATTTGTGGGATCTATCAATTGCGTTTATATGCATGGTTATGTTGAATTAGATAATTTCAGCAAAAGCAGTTCTTATATTCGGGAATTGGTGGTGAGAGAAAATCGAGTATAGAAATATGGAAATTGGTCCTTTTAGACAAGGTAGAAGATGTTTTGACTGATAGGGTGAACGAGTAGTGATTTGTCATACTTTGGGTTGTGGAGGCTTCCGTGCTATTATATTAAGGATTCCTTGGTTATCGTTAGCTTTCATACTATCTTTCTTCGCTCGAGGATGAGCAATTGTTTTGGTATCTGATGTAATGAACTGTTTAGTCGTTATGTGCATTTTCACTATTTTACCCAAGTTGACTCGATTCCCGAAGTTATCGGACGATCCTAAAGTAAGTTGAGAAATTAGAACCTTTAAGTGTGACCGTTTGACCGATAATTCACTTTTGGGTAAATAGACCTTTTTAGATTTTCATCGATTACGTGAGGTCCGAAGGGTCATTTATGACTTGGTGAGATAGTTGGTTCAGTTTTCGAGGCCCTCGAGAGTGTTCTTGACCGTTGGTTGGAAAGTTAGTTTATGTCGTTGGGGGTTAACCCAAAGAAGTATACCTCCGATGGAAATTCTGAGTCCACGAGTTAGTCCATAGCGTGTTTTTACATATGTGTGCATATATGGTTTGTGACGAGGAGGTCTCCTCTATTAAATCAGAGAATTATGATGTTGTCTCACATAAACTCCTCAATAGTTCCACCCCCTCCCCTTCGGGTGATTGTCGGATTTTGGGTTGCAATTATGTAAGGATAAAAACTTCTAGTTTCTAGTGTATTCACTGGGGAGAGCCTTAGTGTGCCCCAACAAAATAGTACTGCTGCAGCGAAGGGTTGGGGTTTTGTATGGGATCATGGGCAAGGGAGGTTGACCACGGGTGAGGGCGGCGACTGCGGGAACGATCTGCTACAGCGTATGACGGGATTTCCAGAATCTTTTTAGTGTGATTAAACCCTTCATTTCCACATTCTGAAAATACTTCTCTAGAGCACTCTTAGGGCGATTTCAAACAACTCTAAGTGGATTCTTCTCGTGGTAAGCTTCCTTAGCCTTGTATTACCTTCCTTTACCTTTATTGAGTTGAATTAATGGTGGAAACAATCTAGAAACTAGTTGTAGAAGATGGGTTCTACCTAATTAAGGTTTATTTGATTATTGAGTCTAAAAGTGAGAATTAATTGATGATTTTTGTTAATCTAATCTTGGATTTCACTAATTAATAATTGTTAAGCTTGAATCTTCTCTCATATGTCTTCTTGTTCTAGTGGTTATGATGGGGTTCAGAGGCAAAGGGCAGGGAGTTTCCTGATTGTAAGTAAATATCATATTCTTCCGCCTAGGAGAATATGCCAGCGAATTGGGCGGATGGTCTATTGGTCGATAGTACGGAGTCAAAATAAGGGTTCTACTACCATCTCAGCACGAAGCCTTTTCTCGACGCTCGGCCGAAGTATATAAAATAAAGATGAAAGCCCCCCCTTGTTTGGTCTGAACTTCCCACTTCGCTTACGCTTATTAGTATGGTCACATCTATCGATTAGTCACAAAAGGTCACATGTCCAGCTTTCTTTTATCTTGCATGCGCCTTCGTTCCTCATTAATTCAAATCAAAGGAAGCGACATCGGGAAGAGATAGGGATAGCGCATTTGCTTGGTTGGCGGCTGGCTAGCTTAGCTCTCGTCCTGTAGTTGTTTGCTTATCGATCGGCTACCAAAGCAAGCAATCACCGAATCTTTTGAGCCTTCAGTTCTTCTTGCCCCAGTTTCACTATCTCTTTCAGTGCCTTCTTCGATTCCCCTTGAAGTTGAGGGTTTCAGTGGGAACGAGATCAATCAATGAAGGAGAGAACTTGAAAGATGAATAAGAAAAAAAGTACGAGCCTATCTGTCGACAATAGGGAAGAGGTCTATCGATTCTCCATCCTATATAATGAATACTCCCCTTCCTTCTATATTTGCTCCTCAAACTCTTCAAAAGAAGCCTTCCTTGACGACTTACTTTTCTTTCTTCTCCTAGTTCGGATGGAAACCCTTTTGAGACAATAGAATAAAGCACTACTTCCAAGAAGTCTAGCAAGAAGTTCCTTGCCTTAAAAAGCTTTCGGTAAAGTAATCCCATGTTACCGCTCCGTGGGTAACATAGGAGTGATTGAAGCGATTGGGACAAGAGAGTTTGAAACCCGGTTTTCACCAGCCAAGCTAGTCACTTGGAACATAGGGGTATTCAATCCCCGAGCTTCTGGGCCTTGAGAACCGACTTCGGATTTGCTCCTTAGATAGTGAGTAGCAAAGAAGGGTAAGGTTTCAAGTTTAGGGTTTTCACTTCCACGTCTCAGCTCGTCGAATTTTTGTTTGCAATGCGATATAAAGTCTAGTCTTTAGCGTTAAGGCAAAGAGCTTCTTTTCAATCAACTGAAGAAAGTATGAAAAGCATACTCTTTCTTTTCCTCTACACCCGTATTTTGGGTTAACCCTTGGAACCACTACAAACGGGAAAGCAGCAGGTTTTCGTGTTCTATGTCAAGAGCTGGTAAGGTTTTGCTCGTTGTATCGAATTAAACCACATGTTCAACTGCTTGTGCAATCCCCCATCAATTCCTTTGAGTTTCGGTCTTGCGACCTTGAAGAGGGTCGGATGAGTCATAGCGTGCTTAAGCTCCTAGACAATCAAATATATTGACATGAGGGGGGACATATTTACTAGTTATATCATCCGCAATTGCCTGAATGACCTTCTTCGAAGCAAGAATAGCATAGATTTTAGGTAAGCAGAACCGTATATGAACATCTCGTACGGGTCCTAATTGTATTATTCACTCAAAATTAAAGCGCCCAACTCATAATTGCTGAATTCGTAGGTTCAATTCCTACTGGATGCACGCCAATGGGACCCTCCAATAAGTCTATTGGAATTGTCTTTGTATCAATGAAATCTCATCATCCATACATAACGAATTGATGTGGGATATTCATATCATAATGAACAGTAAGAACTAGCATTCTTATTGAGCCATTTCCCTCACATGCTGAAGCAAGAAATCCCCTATTAATACCCAATAGCGAAGGCTAAAGGTCGGGTAGCTTCCCAGTCTTTGAAGGTGTGGAATTATAAAGAATGGGATATGAATCCCTATTTGTTCCCAAAGAGTTGGTATAAATCCCAAAAGGCTAGTGAGGTTCTAGAAATCCAAGAGGCTTGGGCTAGGGAAATCATTTTCATGATTTCAGCTAGAGTGGGCTTGTTTGGGACAAAAAGGTTATGATCGGGTTTCCTCCTCCTTCTCATACAGGTCCCATTTCCATCTATACAATCTCAGATTTCTTCCGATGTTGGGGTCATCTCTATCTCTCCGAATCTAAATACCATCCTATCGTTATCCCAATATTCACTCAAGACCTCAATAAGTGTTTTACAACCCTTCATGGACAAGGGAAGATAAATGAACTAGACAGCATGTAACTTTCTTTCATTGCTCGGTATCTAAGTCGAACCACCATACTTTCAACATGTCGGGTGCTTTGAGAACTATATCAAAACTGAGGTTGGTAGCCATCTACACAAAAAAAGAATGGTTAATTCCCGCCCACCAAACAATGGTTTAACACATGTGGCGCAAAATATGTTCGCAATTAGCACGTAGTTGGATGAACATATCCTTGGGTCAAAGACCGTATGGACACGAAAGATAGTCTTCTAATAGGCTTCAAAGATGTCTCAAATGTTCAAAGCCATTCTTGTGTCAATATGCGCTAATGAGTAGGGATTTGGCTTAGCTCTACCCTAAGTTGACTAGAATGGGATTTTCAAATGACTTGGGAACCCAAGTGGATTGGCCTGGGTGTACCATTGTTGAATGTTGGACGATAATGAACCAACTACATCTTCAACAAGTAATAAGAAATATATTTGATTTTTTTACTGGAGGACGATTGCGAAACCACATAATCATCTTTGTGCACTGATGCGAGTGTGTGTGTGTGTTGCCATTTGGCGCAAAATGATATGCATGAATGACAATTAATATTTATAATAAAGTAAATAATCAACCAAATAAAGCAATTTTATTATTGGAAACCTTATGGTTAGAACCTAATTGAAATATCCGCAACATAGTCGTCATCTGTTACGTTTCACCTTTACACGGGACATAAAGGGTATTACATAACTTGTGGACTCTTAGATTATATATTTTAGAGTTGCCACCTAATTTATAAGAAAAACTAAAAAAATCAAAGTAAAAGGGTTTTTTCAAATTTTAAAGAAAAATCCTAATAAATCAGAGTTCGAGGTAAGGATTCAAGTGATTTTCCACGGAAGGTGTTAGGCACCCCAGTATTAAGAATCCGCAGAATGCGGTTGACCTCGGGTTTTAAAATAATAAAATTACTTTTATTTGCTTTGAAATGTTTAAAAATATTGTAAATATACTTGTTATTCAAAATCATTTTCCGCCAAAAAATAAGCTTTTTTACGCAACACTTTCCATTTAATAAATAAAAGTAGAGAATTCTCTTTGAAAAGAAAATCCTTTCTTTTTGAAATATAATTTCCTTCTTTTTATTTCAAAAGGATAACAAAATATTAAAAACGTCTAACTTTATATAAATATGGATTCCAACTAAAAAATACAACTTTACAAAATAACCTTTTATTTATGAAAAGAGGTCAACCAAACATTCTTTTATTCCCTTTTCCTCTAATTCTAATTATAAGAATTTTACTTAGTAAAATCAAACTACTTAAGAAGTATTTAAAACTTATTCCCAACCTCATTTATTCAAAAGCTTGGTTTTTCATACTTAAACCATTTTTCCAATTTTTATGTTTTCAAATCATTTATAATTTAACTAAAGAGGTTAATTTGAACGCATGTGTGACTAAATAGCCGAAATATTAAAGCACCTTTTATTAATTAACCGGAAAAAGTTACAAAAGGTGATCCTATTTATTTAAATATGTAAAAAATGGCAACTAAGTAATTTCTATTATAGGGTTCCAATAATGTTAATGTTTTATATATATATATATATATATATATATATATAAAGAATGAAAAATAAAATTAAACTTTTAAATTAAGGTTCCCAAGAGGGAATCCATAATTCAAAAGAATCTGCAAGAATTTATGAGATAGGTGGTAGAACCGGCTAAATTTATAAAAACATAATGCAAGAATTTATGAGATAGGCGGTAGAACCGGCCAAATTTATAACAAGATAATGCAATAATTTAAAATGATTAAGTGATATTACCATTCATAATCAAATGCATTAAAAATATCAAAACTTACAAAGATTTAGACTTGAATATTTTGAGGAGATCTTGGAAGTTTTGGGATAAGGTTTTTCTCTTTCTAGATTTTTTCTCTTCTTTCACTCTCTAAAACTTAGCTTGCCAATGGAAGGAGAAATGGTCTCCTTTTACGGGAATTTTACATGACAATCTTGTAAACAGAAAGAAAAATAAATACATCATCAATGACATCATCTAGGTGCAAGTGAAAAAAATATATCATAAATGACATCATCCAAGTGCAAGTTGTTGTTTGGCATTTTCTTGCATTGTTGCTGAAATTTTTCACATAATTTCCCCACTTTCATCAGTATCTTTTTGAAAGTATTTTTTTTGACATTTTCTGTTGTCGGTATTTTATCTGAACTTTATTGCTGCATTTTTGTCTTCTTTTTGCAATCTTTTCAGAATTCACTATTGTCAAAAACTGCATTGTCTTCCAAATTAATCAACGGTTCTTCTTCTTCTGATGAAGAGTCTTGCTTTAATGAAGTTAATGGTGTAAATTTCAGAATTATAGATTGCATTTCTTCCATACTTTTGGCTGTTGTAAGCATTGAGGCCATTTGGGATTTCTGGGCAAGGAATTGGGTGTGCTCCAGTCCGGTGTTTGTAGTGCTATTTGTTTATGAATAATTTTTTGAGTACTTAATCATTCCTGGACTTTTGATGTGGTTAAACTTAGTGGTATTTTAAAGTTGTCCCACCATTTTATTTTAAACCTTCTTCGAAATTTCAGAGTAATCTACGAACCATGCGAATACCCGCCCGCCATATGGAATCTGGTATGAAATAGATTTTGGGACATGAATCTTCTTTCTTCATCGGTAGGTTTATAGAGGGATTTAAAGAGGTTAAAGGATTGAATAATTTGGTGTTTTAATATATTCAACGTGGGTTCAAATTTTTCCCACCATGAATTCTACCATGTTGGGAATTGGGATGGAATGCATGAGGTATCAAAATAAAAGAGTCAGGTATGGCTTTGCTTGACATTTTGAACAAAAAAGCAATTAAACCAAGCTTATTGGTAATTCCAGTAATTAAATGAGATATCAAAGAACGGGGTATTTTTGTAGGTATCAGAAAAATTAAGAAATTGAGAGAGGTCATTTCCCCAATCACTCGGGGCAATTACACTAACTAATTTGCAAGTGGAGTATGAGGGATCCTTGTTGTCTAAGTAAAAATTATTTTTTATTATGCTTGATCCAGATACTTCTAGGATAGCCTGGTAACAATAGGGGGTTTTGAGGATTTCCATTGTTTATAAAACCATCATATTCCAAAATATTTTTGAATTGCCATAAAAGGATCTTTATCAAAAAATCTTTTTTCAATAGTCACAATGTTTTGAAAGAAGGGTTTTATAATGAATTCAGAAGTGGGATTTTTGGCAACTTGGGGTACCACAAGTTGGGAATTTGAAAAGTGTTTTTGATAAAGGGTGTTTGTAGATTCTCATTTCTCGATTTTAACAAAACTTTGAGAGGGTTTAACCTCTTTTGAACTCTGGATAATTTCCTATTTAGGAATCTGTAATTACATCAATGTCTTCTGTAGCTCTGGGGATTTGACAAAGAGTTGTAAAAGGTTTTCAGTTGTCGTCTCCTGAGCGTGATTTTTTTGTGCGGTATTTTTGCGTTCTTTTTCTTCTTTCATAACTACATCATACCATGTATTGGGTTTTTCAACAGGAGTTTGAGCAGAGATTTCATTTTTTTTCTTCTTTGGAGGGTTTGCTAGGCATTTCTCCTGTTTTGGAGGAATTCGTGGGTTAAGAAATCTGGAATAGAATTTGTTTTAACTTTAATATATTCAATGTCAAAATAAAAAATGATAAGAATTGCTTGCCATCGTGCAAAAATCTGTTTTGATGCAAGATTTTGAACATCTTTTTGTAAAACCTCTTTGGAACTTTTGCAATCAATTTTGAGTAAAAAATTTTGATTTAGTAAATCACTTTGAAATTTTTGTATGCATAAAACAATGCTCAAAATTTTCCTTTTAATGGCAGAATAATGTTTCTGGGTGTCTTTCCAATGGGCAGAAGTATAATGGACTATACATTCCCCCCCCCCCCTGATTTCTGCTTTAAGATACCCCCATATCCTAAGTCAGAAGCATTTGTCTCTACTATTTTAGGTAGCTGAGGGTCTGCTATATGAAGACACGGGATTTCTAACACTTGCTTTTTAATCTTCTGGACGCAGATAGTATGGTTATCGATCATGGAGCAGAGTTTTTCTTTAATCTATCATATCATTTTCTGGGCGGATCTTTTCATCATCTAACAACCCTGAAGAGGGTAGGAATATAGATAGCATATTAACATATTCATATGAAGGTTTAATAAATAATAGGCATGTAGTACGGAAGCAGGTATTATTAACTCAAAATTCATTTTTTAAAATGATAGTCTACAACCTTCTATCAACATTTAACATCATAATTGCAGAGATGTATACTTATCAAGATTATATTTAGAAACACATAGTCTAAAAACATACCTCTTAGCAGAATACTAAGATCACTGGAGATACTCAACCCACCCTGGCTCTACCTCACTTTTTTCCTCTCTGGTGACGGGATAAATGGCCTAGGTGCTGGGAGTTGCTCGACATATTCTTTCTTAAATTTCCTTTAAGAGATGGTGTTTTGTGGACTAATATGGTTCTTAAATATAAGTTTTCAAAGTATTTATTTTCTGGTATTATGATATTAATATTGATATTGGCTATAGACTAGAAGGGTGTTTAGCTAGACATGAGAGAGTATTTTAAAGATTGAAGATGTTGTATTTCGAAAGATGATTTCAGATGCTACAATGAGGCTCTTTATATAGATAACATCGGTTGCCTTTCACTATTGGCATGCTGAAAAAGTAATAAAGTCGATACATTATTGATACAAAAGTCCTAAAGCAAATAGTGCTTTGTCTTTTGTCCTTTCATGCTTTAATTAAAGTTGTTTGTCGTTGCTGCCATTCTTTTCAACGTTTGTTGGCTTGTCATCTTCTGTCTTTGATTCCTTGTGGGTCCGGCGACTTTTGCTTTCTTCCATAGGCATTTTTACAGGTGTCTTCTTTGCATAAAGGCATCTTTTGTCTGTCTTCTTTTCACTAAAAGATGATTTTTTTCTTCGACGATACTCATATACAATATGAACGATATCGTTTTAATTTTTTGATACTCCTATAGAATAGGAACGATATCTTTTTTTTTTGTAGTATGGCAATACATGGGCTTTACTGTAGTTTGGACTACATTGGGCCATATTAATTTGTTACATTGTGGTTTTTTGTAGTTTAAACTACATTGGGCCGTTTCATTCAAAAAGGATTAGGTAATCCTTCTTTTTTCATAGTAACTTGCGTAGTATTCTCCTTTATGCTTATAACATGCCTTTTCCTTTGGCCTATTAAGAGTTTGTATTGTTCTACTGTCTCATTGGAGTGTTTGTGCTCCATCTTAGTGATTCTATCATGCATGTTTGTAAGGTGTGTGGTGTCTTGTGAGAGTACCTCGTTGTTGTTGTATAGTGTGATAATTTCTTCGGTTTCTCCTCCTTTGGAGTTTCCAATAATGCTGGCTTTGCCTGCTTTTAGCATATCTTCAATTTTTTATTTCAAGGTTGATAGTCCTATGGCTCTTTTGGCACTAAGCCATTCTTGAAACTTTTCTATAGTACATGGTATTTTCATTTTCAGGTCTTTGTCATCTCCGCTTATATTGCTATTCCTTCATGTTTTAAATAGTTGGCATTTAATGATAGGTTTTCCTGTTAAGTCTGTCGAGGCATCGAACAGTTGTATGCCGTAGATACCTCTTCCAAATGATTCTATTATTAACCTAACAGATTCTACAAAAACATTGGGTAATTTAGCAATATTATAAAAAGTTTCATCTACTAGTATTTTATCTATAAATCCGTAAGTAAAGAGTTTAAGAACTATATCATGGTTTGATTTTTCATTGCATAAAAACCTTGGGTATTTGCTTAATTTTGCACTTCTTAAAATGTGTGGGTTTGATTTATAATCATAAATTTTATTAATTTGCTCGTAAGTTGTAATATACTCAGGTGAGAATTTCACTTTGTCGCACATTGTTACTGCCGCTGAAGACGATGTTGTTATGTGTGATGGTATAGTGGTTGCATGGCTACAAGTTTAGATGTGAAAGTCTTTGGTTTTTCTGTAGGGGTTTGGGAAGATTTCAAGGTTTGTAGGGTTTTGAAGTCTTTAAAGGCTTCTGTCAGTTGTTCTAGCAAGTGTGTATTTTCTTCCATTTTGGTTGTAATAATTTTTTGGTTTTGTTTGATGATTCATGTAACATTGGTAATATATTCTTCGAATTTGTCACTGCTGGTTAACATCGTTGTATCTGCTAAGAAAATGAGCTAGAATATTCTTAGTGCCGGATATATTTTTGACAATAAAAGAATGATTGTCATTTTCTTCTCTTGTTTAGTTCTGGCAAAGGGTCTATTTTATTTGTAATGAAAGCTCTTACTTGGGTGTTATCTGTTCTAACGACGAATTTTACTGGTAATAGGTGATAATGGAATCTCTTTATTCCAAATTTTACTGCTAATAGTTCCTTCTCGTTAATATGATAATTTTTCTCATTAGGCTTCCATGTTCCTCCTCCATATCCACAAATTAATGGTTTTTCTTTATCTATATCCTCTTTATCATATGCTATGAGGATTGCTCCCCATCCTATATCACTGGCATCAGTAAAAAGTTCTAGTTGGTCCAGTTCTGTTGGTATTCTATGTTTGGGCAAGGCTTTTACTTTTTCCTTGATTTTATTTATGGCTTTAGTTCTTCCTTCCATTCAAAAGTTATATTTTTTCTAGTTAGTTCCTGTAATGGTTTTCTCAAAAGTGGTAAATCCTTTATATGGTCTGAGGCATAGTTTACTACTCCTAGAAATTGTTGTACTTCCTTTTTGCTCTCTAATTTATCTTTAAATTTTTTTATTTTTGTTACAATGTGTTCCTGTAATTGTAATCCTTCATTATCTATTATGTATCCCAAATATTCTATACTATTTTTGAAGATTTCAGATTTCTTTTCGATAATAATATTTCATGTTGTTTCACAGGTTTTTATAAATTCTTCTAGATGTTTTATATGATTTTCCAAATCATCACTATATATTAATATGTCGTCAACATATACTATACAATATTCTGTTAATTTTCTGAACACTTGGTCTATTCTTCTTTGAAATATTTGTGGTGCATTCTTTAATCCAAAGGGTAGTACATTCCATTCGTAGTGTCCTTGAGGGGCACTAAATGTTGTTAAAGCTTTTGATTCATTTTTTAGTTTTATTTGCCAAAATCCACTTTTACAATCAAATTTACTGAACCATTTTTTATTCCCTAATCTATTAATAAGGTTTCTTTTGTATGGTAAAAAATATCCATCAAATACAGTTTTCTTGTTTAGCTCTCTATAGTCAATCACCATTCTAGCCTTTCCTCTTTTTTGTTCACTATGTTTTCTAACTAAAAAGGTTGGGCTACTATGTGAGCTTTTACTTTCTTGTATTAATTTTAATTCTAATAACTCTTTTAGTTGGGTTTCAAATTCCTTCTGATCTATTGGGCTATATCTAATAGGCTTAGATCTAACTATATCGCTAAGATTTATTAGTTTGATTTCAGCATATATTTTTTCTTTTTCCCATAGTTGCATCGAATTTTCTCCAAAATGTATTTTTAGTATATTGAGATATTTTTCTCTTAATAACTGTAGGTTATTATTCCTATCCGATCTTATGTTACATATTCTTAGTGTATGTATTGGTAATATTCTCTTTAGTATTATCCATTTATTACAAGGTGTTTGTAGGCTGAATGTATTATTATTTATCACTTGCATTTTAAAGTAGTCTAGGAAATTGTTTCCTAACAATACTTGCTGTTTCATATCATTTAGTTGGTATATAACTGGTAGTCTAAATATTGTCTTTCCTAATACTATTCTCATGTTTCTGCTACTATATCTAATTCTTTTGTTTGTTCGTTAAAGCATGATACTTTTGTTCTATGTGTTTTAGATCTTTTCCATCTTTGTGGTTCTAATACTTCTTTCTTTGCTAGACATAAGTCTGCTCCACTGTCAATAAAAAGCTTTTGTTTTATCATTTTAATAGGTTTGTATTCTATATGAGCTTCTATGTAGATTGCTACCATCTAATTATTATTTCGTTCTAAATCTTAATCTTTATTGAAGCTCTTCATCTTGTTCCATTTCTTTTACTTCTTCTAGTAATTTTTTCCATCTTATCTCACTTAACCTTTCTCCTATTATGTTAAGGCTTTTTGTAATCTTATTGTACCTATCACTATAGTATCTATTTCTTGTTTCACTAGTAGTCGTAATAAGCTTATTGCGAACATACCTTTCATATTGCATCCAGTAATCTCTTTCTTCTAGTAATTTTCTTTCTTCTTGCGACTTCATTTAGTCAGAACTGTTTTCACTTTCTGAGTCTTGATTAACAAAGTTAATATTTTCTGATTCAGTTTCTTCATCAGTTTGACTGACATAAAAATCTTCATATTCGTACCAGTTCTTATTTTCTTCTTTTATTTGTTGTAGACTCATTATAAATTGTGTTGTGTCTATGTATTTTACACCTTTTTTCTTTAGTTTCGGGCATTTATTAGCATAATGTCCTTTTTCATTGCAATTCCAACATTTACATTCTTTAAGTTTTCTTCTTCAATTGGTTTTACATATTTTCTTTTCCTAAATTTTCTCTTATGCTTAAAAATTTTCCTGGTTTTAGGGGTATTTCTGTATTTTTTGAATCTCTTTTTCCTATAAGGTTTGTAATAAGGTTGTTGGTTTTGTCTACTGTAATTATTATATCTTTTGTGTTGGTATTTCTTTTTATGGCCACTCTTATATTTCTTTTCTCTTTTATTATCCTCACATCCGAATACTAGTCTTCTTTCTGTAAATCCACATACTTCTCTTAATCCTATTTTCTTATCTTTTTTAATCTTTTGTTGCATCCTATATTCTTCACATTTTCGCATTAGATATGCTCTTAGTACTCTTATTCTTTCTCCTAATGTATTTTCTCTTGGTTCTAGTTGGTGTATTCTTTTGATATTTCTGTGTTATAAGGCATAGGTAGGTGGTCATAATAAAGTTATTGGTATATTAAACCTTCTTCTGGCAAGAATCTTGCTTCATAAAAGAACTTACTAAAACTTATTGTGTATTCTGGTAATTTATTAATTTTACAACATTTCATGTTATTTAGATTCATTATTATCTCAGTTTTTCTTTCTGCAAATACATTTTCTCGTGCTACCAACCATTCTCCTAAAAAATCTCTTTTTAGTATGATATCAAATATTATTAACATAGATTTACAATCTCCTGCATTGCTATACTTCTCCTCTTAATTGGTATGCTATGGATTCTATCCAATAAGCTACATTTCCAATTAATGTTTTAGATATCAAGTCATACATATATTCTAGGTTTTCTGTTTATGTGGAGTTCATTAATGCTATATACATTCCAAGATTCCAATCATTTATTCTCCTTCCTATTTCTTGTTCATCATAAACGTTATCTAAGTCTAAGAAATATCCATTGTAGTTTACGTCTTGCGCCATTAATCCTACAAATTCTTTAAATTCAGCTTGTTGTCTACTGGTATATGATTTGGTAATCTAGTTTGTCTTCTATTTATTATTTCCATATTGGGATCTATTAATTCTTCTTCTGGGTAATCATTTGCATCTTTATTTATTATATCATCAGTTTCTATTTCTGTTTCTATAGGATTATTAAATTCATCATCTATATCACTTTCGGGTTCTTCTTCTATAATTGCATTTACACTTTTCATTTTTTGTAAGGCTACTATTATCTGGTTATTTTCCTTTACTATCTCTGAGTCTTCTTCTTCTTCTATGAATTCTGCTATTTTTACCTCTTGGTTTACTAAATCAATGTTGTTGTCTTCGTTAGTATCGCTCTCAGTCTTTTCACTACTAGATGTAGTTTCTTCACTTGTTCTATTATTTCTTACTTTCTTTTTTCCTTTTAACCTTTTTATCTCTTCTCTTAGGATTTTTATTTCATCTTTTAATTCTCCTAATTCTTGTTTTACATCAGTTAATTCTTGTTTCACATCTATCAATTCCTCTTTTGTTTGTTTTAGTTCTACTTTGGTTTCTTTTAATTCTTTCTTTGTATCTTTAAATTTGTGTTTTGTATTTTTTATATTTGTTGTACCATTCCTCATTATTGTGTGTTTTTAATTTGGTATTTTCTGTTTCTAATTCACATAATTTTCGTTCTTGTTTATCTAATTTTAGATTTAAATACTCATTGGTTGTTTTCTCTACGTCTTCTAAGTACATGTTTTCACTTTTTGAATTATTGTCTGGTGTGGTTTTTTCTTTTCTTTTCTTTTCATTGGTTCATACTTGTATCGTTCTCTTTTCAGTATATTTTTTTCCATGGTTTCTTAAAAACGTAAGTACACTAGGTTCTTGATTTTCCATTTAAAATTGTCTCTTCTTACTCAATATTGCTAGGCTATCTAATATTTTTTCTACTTTCTTTGGCAGTCTTGGTTTTATTTTACTAATATCTACCATTATTGGTTCTTTACTCCTTCTCCAAGCATCTATTGGTACTATTTCTGGTTGTTGAGTTGTAGTGCTAATTATAATGTTTTCTTTGCTCGTACTAGGTTCATCTTCTTCTACTTGTTTACCTTTATCTTTACATTTTTCTTCTACTAATATGTTTAGTTTTTCCAATATTATTTTAAATGTTGGTATCTCAGATACGTTCCATAATTTTGTTAATTCTTCTCTTATTATTTCTTGCATTTTTGTTTGGTTTTCTTTTAGTTCATCCATTAATACTAATGTATTCTTCATTTGTTCTTTTACTACTATTTCTTCCCATAATGCACTATTTTTTTTCGTTAGGGTTCGTCAGGATTATTAGTTCTTTTTCTCCATTCGTCTCTCATATCTATCCATATTTTATCAAACTTTTCACATTGTTGTTCTAACTTTCTTATCTTTTCTTCTAGATTTATTTCTTTTGCCTTATATTTTAAGTATTTGAGCTGTGAGAATATTTCTTCTGATAAAATTCTTCTTATTGATTTTAATTTCTGTTTTTTCTCTATTATTTCTTTCTGTATGTTCATACTTTATTCACGAATCTTGTTTTTCCTTGGTCATTTATTTCAATTTCATTATTATTTATCTTATAATTTATCATGGTTAAAAAGTCACTTCCTAGAAGTAGTTCATTAAAACTATCATATTCTATTACTCCTATATTTATCTTATACTCTAAATCTTGGATTTTGAATTTTAAATTAATACTTTTGGTAATTATTATTTCTCTTTCATTTTCAGGATAATTATAAGTTTGTGGGTCTATTAAATCACAATCATTTTCATCAATTTTACTTATATGTATAAAAAAAATTATAGCTCCGGTATTTACTTCACCTATACAGTCTGTTGCTATCATCCCTTTAAATATTATTACTTTAATTTTTAATCTATTTGTATTTATATTTATTAAATCTAATATTCTAGGTTGTTTAGCACTAGTTTGTCGTGATATTGTTGGTTCTCTCGTAATACTTAATATAGATCCTTCTATTTTTGGTATTAGTCTTTTGGATGGTCTAAGGGTTCTTATATTAAAATCCATATATATTTCTTCTGGTATAGTTATTTTGGAATTTTCTTTATGTTTTATATGTTCTAATATTTCCTGGTACATCCTTGGTACTAATATATTAATTTCATGTTGTTTACATGGTGGTTTCCGGTTAGGGCATATATCATTTTTGTTTCAATACTTATGACTTTATTTCCTGGTGGCATTTTTATTCCATCCAATTTGTAATATAGTGTCAAGGCTAGGTCTTTGTGTTCATCTTTTAATGATATACTAAAGTCTGGTTGTACCATAAATTTTAATTTATGATATATTAAATTTCCTTTTACTACTGATATTAAAGCATCTTGTAGATTTCCTAATATCCTATCATCTAATATGTATATTTGTATAGGTGTATCTATGTATTTATGAAAGTATGCTTTTATAGTAAATTCTACTCCTCCAAAGTATATGTTCCTATATTTTTTAGCTTCCCTAGTAGATAGTTTTGATAACTCTCTTTTTATTACTTCATCTGTTATCAAGTTTATTTTCGTTCTTCCATTTACACTCATTGTATCTATTATATTTTCATGCTTGTGTGCTATGTACCTTATTTATTTATTTCTTTCAAACCATTTTGTTTTAAATATTTTCTTTATATATAATTCTTTTTTTTTCGTCTTGTATCTTCTGATATGTTTCAGGCTTAAAGCTTAACGTTTGTGTTGATCCTCCTTCATATGTATTCATTTGATAATATGTTTCTTTAGAGTCTTTTGCTATTTTTTTTCCTTTATCCATATTTTAATAAGTTGATGTACTTATACTGTTCTTCTATTATATCATTTAGATCTTTTAATTCATTATCCTTTCTCATTATTTCTCTTAATTTATTTTCTAGAAGTTTCATATTTTCTTCTTCTTTCTGTCTTAACTCTTCATCTTTTAATGCTATTTTATTTTTTAATTCTTTAATAGTTTTTTCCTGTTCATATATTTCTTTAGCATTTTCTTGTAATTTTTTATCTTTTTTATTTATTAGATCTGTACTTATTCTTACTTCCTAATAATCTTTCTAATTGAGTTTTATCAAGGATTTTATCAGAAAATTTATTTGTGAATTCTAAGGACCTTTCTATAGGGGTGATCGTACCCTGAGATATATAATGTCCTAGAAATTTTATCTTAGTTTGAAATAGACTCATTTTTTATTTGAAAACTACCAAACCATTTTTTTTTTTAACATAAAGGAAGGTTTTAAGATGTTTGAAGTGTTCTTCTATAGAATTTGAGAAGATTAAAACATCCTCAATATAAACTATACATAATTTGGAATAATCATTAAAGATATCATTCATTATTCGCTGGAATCCTGAAGAGGCATTTTTTAAACGAAAAGGCATTACATTGCACTCATATTTTTCAGAGGGGACTGTAAAAGCAGTTTTGTAACGATCTTTTGTAGAAATTTGAACTTGCCAAAACCCGGATTTCATATTAAACTTTAAGAAAATTAAAGCAGAGTGTAATTTTTGTAATAAATCATTTTTATTTGAGATTGGGTATCTAATCCATTTTAGGGTTGTATTTAAAGGTTTATAATTAATTACTAATCTAGGAGTTCCTCTTTCTATTTTAGAATTTTTGTTTACGTAGAAAGCAACACAACTCTAAGGGGATCTAGATTTGGAAATTAATTTTTTGTTTTCAAGATCTTGAATTTCTTTCCTGCAATGTTCTTCAAGATTACTATTCATTTGGATCGGCCAAATTATAAAAAGATTGTCAAAAGAAGACAAAAATGGCACAATAAATACTTTCCAAAAGGTAATGATGAAAGTGGAGAAATTATGCAAAAACTTCAAACAACAATGCAAGAAAATGTCAAACAACAACTTGCACTTGGATGATATCATTGATGATGTATTTTTCCATTTACACTTAGATGATGTCATTGATGATGTATTTATTTTCCTTTCTATTTACAAGATTGCTATGTAAAATTCCTATAAAAGGAGATTAATTCTCCTTCCATTGGCAAGCTAAGTTTTAGAGAGTGAAAGAAGATAAAAAATCTAGAGAGAGAAAAACCTTATCCCAAAACTCCCATGATCTCCTCAAAATATTCAAGTCTGAATCTTTGTAAGTTTTGATATTTTTAATGCATTGATTATGGATGGTAATACAACCTAATCTTTTTAAATTCCTACATTATGTTGTTATAAATTTGGTCGTTCCACCGCTTATCTCATAAATTCTTGCAGATCCTTTTGAATTATGGATTCCCTCTTGGGAACCTTAATTTAAAAGTTCAATTTTATTTTTTCATTCTCTATAATTATTTTGAAAAATTTGTTATCCCCTTAGATCCTCGGCCATTGTTGGTGTGTGAGTGTATATATATATATAATGATCATAAAATAAAATAATAAAGTGAACTGGTTGGTATACCGGCCCACCAGTTCTCTGCAAAAATAAAATAAGCTATTATCTAGGCCATTTTTATCTGTGGCTAGGCCTTCAGCAATATCCAGACCTAATGAAATATACGTGAAATGTGGCCTTCAGCCCAATCAGCTCAAGCAGTCATGAGTAGCTGTTACGGTACAATCACACGATTCATTGGCATTATGGACCACACATAAACACCACACCATCCCCAAGCCAAGCGTACAACATGAATACTCTATCCTTACCCATTTTTAGCACGAGAAGAAGGAAGAGAAAGAGAAATCATACATGTCGCTTAACGACAGTGAGAGATGAGAGAAATCATACATGTTGCTCAACGACAGTGAGAGATGAGAGAAATGCGAGTGAGATAATGCAAATACGAGGTTGAGATGAGTGAGGGATAGCAAAAGTATGTGTTATGGGGCATGAGTAACTGTTAGGGGAGAAGGAAGGATTTTTTTAGTTTTGAATCGTGAAGAAAAGAAGAGAGAAAACAAATTTAAGGCTGAAAAAGTCCTATTTGTATGTTTTCGCCCCTTTCTGTGGTATTAACCAGTTCACAGAACAGGTCTGTGGTCCGCAGAATCGTTCTGCCGCCCACTTACCTGTAATTGCAACGTGCTGATGTGGCATCCATTACAGAATCCTAGAACTAGTTGCAAAACTGTTCTGTGGTCCGCATAATGGGTCCATTTTTCCGTACTCTTTTCTTGGAACTCCCAGGTACACTTTGCAAATTTGCGGACCAAAGTGTTGTATGCACGGTCCGCAAATGAGTCCGCATTTCCGATATTTTCTTGTTCCAATTTTTTCAATTCCCTGTGGATTTTTGCTGACCATTATGCGGTCTGTAAACCGTGTTTACGGTCCACAAAAGAGGCCACACAATGGTTCCTTTTATCCCTTCATTTTGCTTGCACATCTTTCTATATTTCCTCCATTTTTGCTTGTGTTTTCAGATCCTACATACTTAAACAAACTATTAAAATACATAAGTGAACAACACAAAACAAATAAACAAAATAAAACTTTGGGTTGCCTCCCACTGGCGCTTGATTTAACGTCGGGAAACGATGGTTGTTACCCAATTCTTTAAGGTTCATGAAGGGTGACGATAGTGTCACCCTATAATCATCAACACTCTCCAAATAATGCTTGACTCTTTGACCGTTCACTTTGAATATGTGACCGTCTTTGCTCTCCAATTCAATGGCACCACATGGGAATACCTTTGTCGCTTTAAAAGGGATCAGACCATCTTGATTTCAATTTCTCGGGAAACAACTTGAGTCTTGAGTTGTATAACAAGACCAAGTTCCCAGGTGAAAATTCTCTCTTCAAAATTCTCTTATCATGGAGGAACTTCATCCTCTCCTTGTAAAGAATGGAACTTTCATAAGCATGGAGACGGAACTTATCCATCTCATTGAGTTGATCCACCTTTAACCGTGAAGAATTCTCCTAATCTATGTTGATTTTCTTCAATGCCCATAGTGCCTTGTATTGTACCTCTACTGGAAGGTGATATTCCTTGCCAAACACCAATACTTGTATGGTGACATACCAATTGGAAACTTGTATGCCATTCTATATGCCCACAAGGCATCATCTAGCATTTTAACCAATCCGTCCTCATGACATTCACCGTCTTTGTCAATATACTCTAGATCTACCGGTTGAACACTTTAACTTGATCACTTCTTTGGGTATGGTAAGGAGTTTCCACCTTATGCTTCACCTCATATTTCTCAAAAAGATAAGCAAACACTCTATTGCAAAAGTGAGTGCCTCTTTCACTTATGATAGCTCTAGGGGTCCCAAACTGAGTGAAATTGTTCTTCTTTAGGAATGCGGTGAAACTTTTCCCTTCATTGTTTAGAAGGGATATAGCTTCAACCCACTTGGACACATAGTAAACCACCACAAGAATGTATTTGTTTCCATAATAAATCGCAAATAGCCCCATGAAGTCAATCCCTCAAATGTCAAACAACTCCACCTCGAAGATAGGAGACATTGGCAATTTATGTCTTCTGGAAACATTTTCTTCCCGTTGACATTGGTCACAATGCTTCACAAAATCATGAGAGTCCTTGTAGATTGTTGGCCAATAGAAATCACTTTGAAGAATTTCGGAGGCCATGCGGTGGCTAGCATGATGACCCCCAACCAATAAAGTATGGCATGATTTCATGATAGGCAAAGTTTCAACTTCGGACACACATATTTGAATCATATTATTGGCACAAATTCGGAAGAGATAAGGCTCATCCTAATAGTAGTTCCGGGAATCTCTCAAGAATTTCTTCTTTTGATGAGAGTTTAGATGATCCGACATAATTCTGTTTACCAAGTAGTTTGCGAAATCGGCATGCTATGGGATGAGATCTTGAGATGATGCAAAGACTCTCATCCGGAAAAGCGTCATTGATCTTCAACTCATTTATTGGCTTCCCGTCCTCTTCAATTCTAGACAAGTCATCTGCCACTTGATTCCCATAACCATTTCAATAATTTATTTCAAAATCAAACTTTTGTAGAAGAGGCACCCGCCTAATCAAGCATGGCTTCGCATCCTTCTTTGTCATTAGATATCGAAGGACTGCATGATTGGAATAAACCACCACTTTAGAACGTCACATATATGAGCAGAACTTTTCAAATGCAAAGACAATGGCCAATAATTCTTGTTCTGTCATCGTATAGTTCTATTGAGCCTCATTGAGAGATCTACTTGCATAGTAAATTGGATGAAGGATATTGCCATGTCTTTGCCCTAACATACCTCCAATAGATACTCCACTTGCATCACACATCAATTCAAAGGGAAGATCCCAATTTAAAGTCACAATAATAGAAGATGAAACTAACTTTTCTTTCAAATACTCAAATGCTTTGAGGCATACTTCATTGAAGTCAAACTTAGCATCTTTCTCTAGAAGTTTGCACATCGGGCTAGTCATCTTGGAAAATCCTTTATGAACCTCCTATAGAAGTCGGAATGCCCCAAAAAACATTGAATACCCTTGACGGTTGTTGGAGGAGGTATCTTGGATATCACTTTAATCTTGGCCTTATCCACTTCAATACCTTCCTTGGAAATTTTGTGACTAAAGACTATACCTTCTGTGACCATGAAATGACATTTCTCCCAATTTGAGACCAAGTTATTCTCTTCACATATCTTCAATACAAGGGAGAGATTCTCCAAGCAATTTTCAAAGACTCCCAACCACGGAGAAGTCATCCATGAATACCTCTATAAAATCTTCCACCAAATCATTGAAGATGGCCATCATGCAATGTTGGAAGGTGGTGGGAGCATTGCAAAGACCAAACGGCATCCTTCGGAAAGCAAAAGTACCGTATGGGCAAGTGAATGTCATTTTCTCTTGGTCTTCCAAGGCTATTCGAATTTGATTGTAGCCCGAATACCTATCCAAAAAGAAATAATAATCTTTTCCCACCAACCTATCAAGCATTTAATCATTGAAAGGTAGAGGAAAATGATCCTTCCTTGTAGCACTATTTAGGTTCCGGTAATCCATGCAAACCCTCCATCCGATTACCGTCCTCATAGGTATCAATTCATTCTTATCATTAGGAACCACAGTGATCCCTCCCTTCTTTAGCACACATTGCACGGGACTCACCTATGCACTATCGGAAATTAGGTACACAATCCCGACATCTAACCATTTAATAATCTCTTTCTTGACAACTTCTTGTATTTATGGGTTTAACCTTCTTTGATGTTCAACACTTGGGGAACTATCTTCTTCAAGATTAATACGATGAGTACAAACACCCAGACTTATTCCTCAGATATTCGCATAGTCCACCCAATGACCCTTTTATAAGTTCTCAAGATAGAAATAGAGCCTCCACTTGACCTTTATTGAGCTTTGATGAGATAATAATCGGAAAAGATTCATTTGGCCTAAGGAACTTGTATTCCAAATGGCTTGGAAGTGGCTTAAGCTTAAGAGTTGGTGGTTCAATAATAGAAGGCTTGAGGGGTGTCACTCACGGTTTTCCGAATCCATGGCTAATCGCCTAGGAGAATAAGAATAGGACCCTTGGCCCACAAGTGCAAGCATAGTCTCCGCAATCCCCTTAACTACTTTATTATCATGGTTCAACAATACCATCATCAAAGCTCATTTAATAACATCAATGTCGGCATTCAATTCTACCGCATCATCAATCACATCAATAACTACCCTAATATCCATGGATTGTTTCATAGACTTGAACACATGGAAGGTAACTTCTTTATCATTCATTTGGAACTTTAACTCTCCACTATCTACATCACAAATCGCTCTCCTTATTGCCAAGAAAGGTCATCCCAAGAATTTTGGGAACTTCATAGTCAACCGCATATCCAATATTACGAAATCAACAAGGAAGATGAACTTATCAACTTTCACAAGCATGTCATATATGATCCCCATTGGCCTTTTTACCATTCTATCATCCATAAGCAACCTCATACTTGTAGGTCGAGGATTGTCCAAACCTAACTTCTTAAAAATAGCGAATGACATCAAATTGATGCTTGCTCAAAGGTCACAAAGGGTCTTTGCGAATTGATATACCCCAATGGTGCATGGGATAGTGAAAGCACTGGGATCCTCTTATTTTTGCACAATAGAGCTTGATACTATGGCGCTACATTGGTGCGTAACATCCATCGTCACAAAACTTACCCTTCTTTTCTTTGTGATCAAATCTTTCATAAATTTGGCATACCCCGGCATTTGTTCTAAGACATTAACAAGTAGAATGTTTGTCGATAGTTGCATACGCATCTCTAAGAACTTGTTAAATTTATCATCTTCAATTCTCTTTGCAACTCTTTGTGGAAAGGGATGAGGAGGCCTTGGAATAGACTTTAAGGCTTTTGGAGCCTCATCTTCTTTGTTGTTCCGCTTCTCTTGTTCATTAACCTTTCCATCAACCTTGTGATCAACCAAGATGAAATCATCCACAATCTTGTCATCATTTTTCTTTGGCTCTTCAACCCTCTTCAATTTCACATCTACCACCTCTTTTGGAATCTTAGGCTCTCTTAACACCTTTCCACTCCTTTTAGAAATTGATAAACAATGAGACACCCCATCTCTTTTATTTCTTGGATTCACTACCGTATCACTAGAAAGGGTTTCCTTTTGCCTTAGATTAAGTGTTAAGGCGATTTTCCCCAATTGAGTTTCTAATTGCTTGATAGACGTGGAATGAAATGCCACAAGGTTATTAAGCTCTTTCATATTAGAATCGAACTTGTCTTGATTCTTCAAAACCCTTAGACAACATTTCCTCAAGTTTGGAACTAGCGGGATCGCTAGTTGACTCATGGTTATGATAAGGAGGAGGTTGGATAGGTTGTTGATACAATTGCCCTCTTGGGGAAACATATGGGCTGGAGCTTCGGTTTTGGTAACTGTTGTTGTTGTCTCTCCAACCTCTCTCATTATGATCTCTCCAACTTGATCCGCCTTAGTAATTCCTCCAATCTTGATTATCGTTGCCTTGATTACTAGATCTCCATGGTTCGCTTTATCTTTGGTAATTATGATGGAAACCCCCTGCACATTGTTTACGAAACTCGCTTCCTCTTCTTGCTCATGATACCCATCATGGTCATAGGGCACTATCTCGGATGATATTTTCTTTAGACCCATACTCCCCCACCACATTCACCTTCTTGGTCCCCTTTTCCATCACATGCTTAGTAAGAACTACCATTTGGGTTACCAATTGAGCCATAGTTTCGTCCCTCTCCTCTTCTTTATTTATTGCTTATCTAGACAAGACCTTTGAGGGACCACTCCTAGTGTGCCCAACATGATTTGTCTTTGTAAGCTTGTTAAGAAGCTTACTCACCACGGTGAAAGAATTATCCATCAAGACACCTTCCGCAATATTATTGGTCACCGACTTCTTGACTAAGTTGACAGCCTAATAGAATATTTGAAGCCACACATCATCACTCAACCCATGGTTATAACATTTCTTGAGCTTCTTCTTGAACCTAAGTCATGCTTCATGTAAGGCTACACCCGACATTTGAAAAAATGTCAATATTTCATCTCAAAGTTAGAGCATTCGAGCCGGAGGGAAGAATCTCTTGAGAAATGCCTCTTCCAACTCGGCGCAAGTAGTTATGGACATAGATGGTAGGTCATCCAACCAAATAGTTACCTCCCCCGTAAGAGAGAAGGGGAAGAGCCTTAGCTTGACCGTTTCTTCTGACACATTTGGATGACAGAAGGCAAAGCATACCTCATTGAAATTTCTCAAATGCGTATTTCAATTGTCTAAAGTCGATCCCCGAATAAGCTCTTGTTGTTTAGCATATGGAGCATGGTTGACGTAATGTGGAAACTCGCATTTCCCAAAATTTGAGGTGGTCGGATGGCATTTGCAAAGGCGGTCATCTCAATATTTCCCTCATCATCCAATTCATCCATGACACCTAGTACCATAAAAACAATAAGTACACGTAAATTAAGAAATAAAGACTTAGCAAAGTGATAATGCTACAAATAGGAAATTTCAAAACTGTCTTCTCTAGCAACGGTGTCAAAATTTGATCTCGCCCAAATTACACCATTCAAAGGTATAACGAGTATGTTGTCAAATATAGTAATCCAACTAGGTTGGGATCGATTCCCACAAGGAATACGATGTGAAAATAATCCTATTCGTTTTGTATTAATACTTTACTAAATACTTCAATTCTAGAGTAACCAATTTGTTTGTTGGAAAGATTGTTTTTAATTAACCAATTCGAAGTTTAACTAATGATTAATTTACTAATATGATTAGAGGTTAGGGTTGTGACTTGATTAATGGAAGTGGTGTTAGGTCTTTACTTATCTTAGGTGTATTAAATATGGTATAAACAATGGGAGCTATTACTTAAGTGGGCATTTCTCAATTTACCCACTTAATTTCACTATTAGGCTTTTTTCAAGCCTAAAGTGTGGCTTATGAGATTACCCATTAATTACCCTTAGTTGATTCCCTTCTATTTCTAGTTGGAAATCATTAAATGGGGTTTAAAGTTCCAAGTCCTAATTAGCTTACCCCATTCCTAGACTCTAGTCTCCTTTTTCAAGTGTGACTAGAGATAATAGGCTTTAGAGGGTTGTTAGCAACCAACCCTCATTCAATTAAAATGAGGGGTAATTAACTACTACATTTAATACATAATTTCTACATTTAAAGGCTAATCCAACTACCACATTCCATTTTTAGTCACAACCCCAGCTAAAATTCTAGCCACTTATGAAGAAATGTAAATAACAAGAAATAATAAATAAATACATAGAAAGAGTCATAGAATTCTTATAATGAGTTTAATATTAATCAATGGAAAGATTGTTCAATATGTCTCTTCAGTGGGAATAAAAAGTGAAAAGAAAGGACTTGACAAGACAAGAAACAAGAATATTCTCCAATGAGTGGGGGTGAATAGTATATTCAATTGTTCAATAAGTGATATCTATCACAAAACCCTAAGCAATGTCTATAGGGACTCAAAATTTTGTACTACACGTATTTACAAAAATGTCACCGCCGTCCACTCTGCGATCGCAGAATGGGACCGCAGAACTGGTATGCGGTCCATAAAGTTGGCTTAGGATTCGCAAAGTGATTTTCATGCTAGACTATAACGAACTACGGTCCACAGAACTGAACTGTGGTAAGCAAAAATGCTCTGAAGCATCACAATCTGAACTGAGACTGTGGAGGAGTAGTGGTTCACATACCAAACTACGATCTATAAAACAGAAGTGCGGACCACAAAATGGATCGTACTTCAGGGCTCCAAGTTTCTCAATTCACTGTTACAAACGGCGGATAACCTTCCCGTTATACGGTCCGAAGTCTGGTTCTGCAGTGCGCAGAAATGGCCTTTGTTGCACTTCTTCCTTTTTTCATCACTTCTCTTCATTTTTGGTGTCTCGAGGCAAACATTCTATAAAATCAAAATAATATAAGAAACTCACACTACAATTGCATTAAGGACATCAATAATCTACGAATGGTTCGCCTATCAGTAGGATAAGTATAGGTGTCATCATGACCACGAGAATGGGTCGTGACAAATTATTTCGGCGAATGCGTGTAAGCCGAAGGGAAATGGTTCTGACAGTATATGGACCTCGCGAGTTCCCATAGGTCATGAACTCCCAAAGCTTACCGTGGAGTGTATATACATTTTTGGAGAGAATTTGGTATTGAGGTATATCATTGCATTTGTATCATTCATTCTGATCTGATTATGTGCTTATTTGATTACTTGACAGTTGATTTACCTTTATTCGAGTAAAAACTTAACTGTTGGTGGTAATGTAGACTTGTAAGGTTTAAGAGATGATTTTTCTTACAAATTTTGTCACTACTTCTTCGTTGTCGGTCTATTAGATATATTGGGTACATGTGGTTTCATATTCATATTATACTTACTTATTGCACTTTTTTGTGGTGCATATTTAATTTTGACTACTAGCGGACCCCATGGAGCGCATTGAGTCTGAGTATCATTGATTAGAGATCGTGTCCAGTTTCTTGGCTGTTCCGCTACACCCTTCTCCCTTTTATTATTTTATCTTCTAGTATCTAGACAATGTACTTATGTATTTCAATATTCAGACTTGTATCGTATTGTGATTGACTATTGTACTTATGACACGAATCTTGAGAGGTGTTGTTGTTTTTGTATTTTTTTATATACATACATAGTATTGGATATTCCATTCGTCTCTTTACTTTCCGCTAATTTGGTTACTTAATTTGCTAAATTTTGGGCTTGGCTTGTCAATCGGTTGTTAAAAATAGGCTCCATCACGACTATCGATTTTGAGTTGTGACATTAATTATTAAGAACATTTTAGATCAAATAAATGCTTAAATTTTAATATAAACAAATGCACTTAATGGCCTAAGGTCTAAACCATTCAGATTTAGACCTCAATTAAGTGCAAACAATGAGACTTTAGATAGAGAACAAGTTATTTGTTCCTAAAGATTGGCCCCATAATTGAAGATTTTTGTTTTGGTAGCATTAACATAGATATTGTTGCTCGCAATGTTGATGGTATTCCTTGAGACCTTCATAGCAATTGTCTCTAACTTTTTCAGATCTAATTTGTGTGAGAAGATATGAAGGGCATATTTGATCCCACCAAGTGTGTCAAATTGTTTGCAATAATTTTTCAAGTACGAAAAATAAACTACAATCACAAACAAACTATGAAAATAAAGAGATTTATTGATGAATATTGTGAGTACAACTCTATTCATTCCTTGATTCTTCTCTTCGAATTTTCTCTATTATTCGAGGGTAGTAGCGCATTTCCCGTACGTAGGATAATTTGCACCTCCTTTTGACATGTTTGATCATTAGGGTGACTTTGATAAAGACAATATTTGATGTCTTGATCTCCTTGTGAATATTTCAGCAGTTTATGGAATATTCGAGATATCACAATAGGATATGTACCTCTTTTTATAGGTGTGATATATGGTTTAAGGTAAAGTAACCTCCAAGAAACAGTTCTTAGGGTTTGAAGAACTTGATCTTTCCAATTTATGAAATATTCGAGATGCCACAATGGAATATGTTCCTCTTTTTATAAATGTGAGCTAGGATTTAAGGTGGAGTAATCTCTAAGAAACTCTAACAGTCCTTAGAGTTTGAAGAACGTGATTTGAGCTCGTATTGTAGAGTCCCACATAATTTTGATACCTACAATGAGAACTCAATTATCTTCTCATTTAAAGCGAAGTCTAATAGGAGGCAAATGAAAATATTTTTTTCATCAGTTTACATGACAGTGTTTGGTTGCCCGCCTAACTTTAAACACTACAAGAAAGTAGATAATTAGCAACAACTATATTATTGTTGGCATATGAATAAATTGCAACAATTTTATTTAATTGTTGCTATATTTAATTGTTTCTATGGTTAATAAAATAAATTTTAATTATAAACAAATTGCAACAACTTTTTATCAACAACCATAATATTATTGCCTATATTTTAATAAATGACAACAATTTGATTTAACTGTTGCTATCTCATAAAATACTTGGCAACAATAAAAATTTATTATTGCTAATGCACTTAATTTTGCAACAAAAGTTATTTACTTATGTTTCAGTCCGCAAAAAAAAAAAAAAAAAAAAAGAACGCGGTAAAGTGCTTTTTCCTAAAAATTTTCAAATCTGCGAATCAGAGCACCACCTCTTGGAGTGAGTCTGCGAATTCGTCAGGTATTTTTCTGTGTGTTTCAATCCCTAAAATGGTTGTTTAAGTCGAAGCGATCAGTTTCCCTTTGTGTCTCTGTTTTCCAGAAGCTTCCATTTCCATTTAGGGATTCTAAAAATTCCGATCATTTGCCAAACAGAGGGAAACCAATTCGTCGTAAAGGTTTTGTGCCTTTTCGATAATTTATACGTAGCTTATTAAGTACGACATTGTAGAATGTGAAATTAGCTGTTGATACTTATTTTTCCCTCTTGTTTTATGCTATTTAATTGGTTTACATGCCTGGTAGAGTTTGGAAATTATGTAATAATTTGAATTTTGAAGCAAATATCAATGTGTGTGTGTGTTTTTGAGTATCTCGAGGTATAATTTACAGCTTATTAAGTATGAATTTTATTGAATGTTCAATTTCTGTTTATATGATGCCATATAACCATTAGTTTGAGTTTGAGTTTGAGTTTAATCGGTTCTTTAATGCACGCTTCAGTACTTTAATGTAACCTCTAATGCTCCATGACATTGCTCCTATGGTTGTTGAAGGAAAAAATTGGAGAAATTAAAGGCCAATAAATTGGAGAAGCTTTAGAGGGAACAAAAAAAAAAGGAATTTAAAGTTGGAGTACTTATGGTTCAGAGTGTATTTTTTTATTAGAAGTTATAAGAATTTATCCACATTTTTCTTCGGAATTATAAGTAACAGAATTAGATTATGATTTCACGATTCGAACACTTTTCCTTGTTTTGATAAGTTAGACTCATCTTTTATAGTCCCAGCATGAATGTGCTAGAAAGTGTTATATGTAATTTACGCTAGCAAAAAGGAATTGCTGTGTTTTGTGTGCTATATATATGAAATATGATTCCTATGGTTGTTGTCATGAGAGTAAGTAGCTCTAGCTTGAACTATGATGCCTTGCAGTGAACTTTATTGTTGTCAAGTTTGCTATAAGTGATGCTTCACTGGTTTAATACCTTATGCACAACATTAAAGTTCACTGGACATGATAAGTTGCTTGGAGTTTTACCATATTCTTAGTAGGTACATGTAGCAGTAAGCTATGTACTCTCAACTTATGTTGCTCGGACTCTCCAACATATGTAGCGGTGAGATATGTCTTTCTTTTGATGGATTTTTTATCATCCTTTCCTCAGTAACATAACTTGATTTGCTTTGGTGGAGGGACACAAACACTGGAAGAGAGCCAAACTTTCAGTAACTTTGGGAAATGACTCACATGAAGCCAAATGGACATTGGGTTAGTCATGGTTTTGCTGAAGTGAATGTACGTAAACAAATCTTTTCTTTATTTCTAGAATAAGTCCTGTTTAAATAATATTGGAAGTTAAAGCTTGTATAACTTGTTTGTAGGATAAGGTGAAAGAAATTGTTGCTGAGCAAATTCAAGAAATTGAAGAGGGTACTGATGTGGACCCTATTATTAATGCTTCATTTGTGCAAATTATGGGGAAAAAAAGAGGAAATTCAAGAGCAACTGCAAACAACACAAAATGAGGTAGAAGAAAAACGTCGTAAACGAGAGAGCGTAGAAAGCAAGCTAATGGAAGTAAAAAATCAGCTCGAAGAGGAGCGAAAAAATCGAGAAGTCATGGAAGCTCGTTTAGTGCGTGACCAAAATCTGTTAAAAGAGGGCTTAATGGCACCAGTATCCCATATGCAAAGTTTCAAGGTATTTATTTAGTATAAGCCGATAAATACCAAATTGTACATTATTGGTATGACAAACTAAGTTCTTTAGTTGTACCATGTTTAACAGAATGGGATTCCTGCTGCAATTTTCAGCATCTTTACTAATTCAGCTAGTTCAGATGAGGCAAGTTCGTCAAATCTTATGGATGACAATTGGGTAAGTTAGACTCCACCATCATGTGTTAGTTTATGTCCCCTACAACTATCAGAGTTTGTGAGTTGTATCTGCAGCAGAGTTAATTCTTTTCAGTAATCAATAAAACAAAGAGGAATGAGTTTTATTCCAAAAATGAAATGACAATTTGTTACCTCTTTCATTAAAATGGTAGCCGCAAATTATTTCTTGTAGGGAAGATCTTCGTTTCGTCAATAGTGTGGTTCACTTTGCTCTTCAAGATCCAGCCCCTTTTACTCTCAGTACCATATTAATTTTGGTTTTATGCATGAAATGCAGGGGAACAATACTGTTTCATTTGGACAAAAAAGAAGTAACAAGAAAATTTATGCACCCTCTCTTGACCAGTCCATACGAAGGAAAAGCAAATAAAATACAGGATATCAAGGTACCTATGCTAAACTTGGATCAATACATTAGTAATGCTTTGTCGAGACAGTAACGCTGCATATGGATTAGTTCATTTCAGATCCTCCAGTTAATGCATGCAAAGTAAGATTTCTGTGTTCAAATGCATAATTTCAAATCAATTGAGTGTTGTTTCTTAGTACAATGCTTCTTCTGGTGATATAATTATCGTGACATGAAAGTTTCTTTAGAAACTACAGTTGCTGGACATATATAATAATTTCTGCATTAATGTTCATTTGTGTCAACTGTTTCCTACTTCTTCAATGTGGGTAAGTTTTTACTATGGGTGTAGTGCGCAAAAGTGAGGTGGTGAACCGGCTTAATTTTGTTTGTTTTGAAGGAAGTGTATTTACAGTTTAGTTGACTCGAGTCTTGAAGGTCTTTTTCTATGTTGCAAGAAGTCTTTTTTGGAATTTTCTTAGAATATCTGATATTTCTGCGTTATTAATACATCTGCTAAGATTACCAGTTTTATTTTGCCTCAGTTTGAGATATACATGCAACTAAATCTTTGTTTTGTTGAAGTTGCTGATCTTGAAAAGTGATGTTCTAGTTTCCTTGTAATTAGCAGTCTTTCTAGACTTGATCATAGAGAGTATTTAGTTGAATTAATTACAGTCCAGGTTCTTTTTTGGTACAATGTAAAGTAAGTTATAATCAGGGTCGCAAATCGAAAGGTGCATATAGTTCACTTGGTGCAAGTGTGGTATCAGTGCTAAATATAGCAAATTGCTCAATAGGTCCCATCGTTGGTTAATCTACTGTTGTCTTGATTGTAGTAGCCAATGCGGCAGCTTTCTGTTTCTTTAAGAGTAAGATACTGACTGAAACAGTGTATTCCTACCTATTGGCGGAGTTGATGTTAATTATCTCAGAACAAAAACAATGTCATGCCCCATGATCTTGTTAATCTTCTGGTTACTTCTTCATCAAGATTACCCACCAATCTTACTCCCTAACTGTTTGCAGGGTCTTGTTGGATGAGCTTGGAGCAGTGGAAATCAAGCGCAGGCCTCGGGCAACCAATGGTGTAACTGATGCTTTGGCTTAACATGGAAAACACTTGGCACGCAATAATAGTCTAGTTATTAGAACCTATGTTTCCCCCCTCCTTTATCCTTCCTGTACTTATTAGCTAAATAATGTTGGGTTACCATACCAGATATTGTTGTTTTTGTAATGTGTTGTTTACAACCACTACTATGTAATGTAGTTGTGCTCTGTTACTGAAGTATACCATCGTATACATGATATACACGGCATATACAATGCCTTGTGTATACCGTGTATATCACGGAAACACAAGACCAAACAGTCCGTGATATACATGGTAAGTATATCACGGTTTGGAGAATATTTTGTAACATAATATTTGTAATTAATTAGCATTGTACATTTACCATAATTGTAGAATGAAATCATAATTAGTCGCCATGTTATTTTTGATAAAACCCAATTTCCTTTTGCTAAAGTGAGTAGTTCCGTGCCTACTTTATATAATTTTTTAGATGATGAGGTCTCACTGTACTTTACGCACCACCTCATGGGCCGATCCAGTGACCCCAACACGCCAGCAGGCCCACTGCCTGTTGGCCTTCCTCCACCTACTGCTTCTACCCCAGTTTCGGCCAGTGGGCCGATTGCCCAGCCCACTATCGAGACTGCTTGTCACTGTTTCACATCCAGTTTCCAGTGTTTAGCTAGTTCGTCACCCATTTGAATTTTTCCCAAAATCCACCTAATTCTCTCTCGAGTCACAGATCGGTCACTCGTAGTCAACGGGGTATTTTTAAATCAAAATGATATTTTAATCTAAATTCTAATGTTCTTAAATCCCCCTACCCTGTAACACAGTGTCTGTATTAAATGACCCGAATTGGAAATTGACTATGACTGATGAATATGCTGCTCTTATTGAAAATAAGACGTGGGAGTTGGTGCCCCGTCCTTTTGGTGTTAATATTATTCGGTCTATGTGGATTTTTATTCATAAAGATAATTCTGATGGTTCTTTTGCGCGACATAAGACTCGTCTTGTAGGTGATGGTAAAACTCAGTAGGTTGGCGTGGATTGTGGTGAGACATTTAGTTCGATGGTCAAACCGGCTACCATTCACACTGTTTTCAGTCTGACTCTTTCAAAGGCATGACCCATTCATCAGTTAAATGTGAAGAATACTTTCTTACATGGTGATCTTAAGGAGACCGTTTACATGCATCAACCCTTGGATTTTCGAGACCCCAAATATCCTAATCATGTCTGTTTATTGAAAAAGTCCTTGAATTGGCTTAAGCAGGCCCCACGGGCTTGGTATAAGAGATTTACAGACTATGTTTCGTCTGTTGGGTTTTCTCACAGCAGGTCTGATAATTCATTGTTCATATATCGTCGTGGTACTTCCCTGACTTATATTCTATTATATGTGGATGATATTATCTTGACTGCCTCTTCTGATGCTTTGCGCAAGTCTATCATGACACTGCTCAGTTATGAGTTTGCTATGAAAGAATTGGGGCCCTTGAGTTACTTCTTGGGGATTGTTGTCACTCGTCATGCAGGTGGATTATTCTTATCACAACGGAAGTATGCCGATGAGATAATTGAAAGGGCTGGTATGTCATCGTGTAAGTCTACTTCCACTCTAGTTGATACTAAACCCAAGCTGGGTGCTGCGGCTGGCTCACCTTACGAGGATCCCACCCACTATCGCAGTCTTGCCGGAGCTCTTCAGTAACTTACGTTCACGAGTCCGGATATTACATATGCAGTACAACAGGTGTGTTTGTTTATGCATGATCCTAGGGTTGAGCACATGAATGCACTCAAACGCATTATACGATACATCCAGGGAACACTTGACTATGGCTTGCATCTATATCCATCGTCGACTTCTACGTTTGTCGCATATACAGATGTTGATCGGGGTGGTTGTCCAGATACCAGACGCTCCATGTCTGGCTATTGTATGTTTCTTGATAATAACTTGGTCTCCTGGTCTGCGAAACGACAGTCTACATTATCACGCTCTAGTGCGGAGACCGAATATCGAGGGGTAGCCAATGTGGTCTCTGAATCATGTTGGTTACGTAATCTTCTCTTAGAACTTCATTGTCCCATTCAGAAGGCTACCTTGGTTTATTGTGATAATATTAGTGCCGTCTATCTTTCTGGTAATCCGGTTCAACACCAGCGCACTAAACATATCGAGATGGATATCCACTTTATTCGTGAAAAGATAGCTCGTAGACAAGTACGCGTCTGCCATGTCCCTTCCAGGTATCAAATTACCGACATCTTTACAAAGGGTCTTCCCTCGGTTCTATTTGAAGATTTTAGGGACAGTCTCAGCGTACGAAGACCGCTCGCTATGACTGCGGGGGTGTGAAAGCATACCGTGGTATACACGATATACACGACATTACAATGCCTTGTGTATACCATGTATATCACGGAAACGCAAGACCAAATAGTATACCGTGTATACCACGGAAATACGAGACCAAACAGTCCGTAATATACATGGTAGGTATATCACAGTTTGGAAAATATCTTGTAACATAATATTTATAATTAATTAGCATTGTACACTTACCATAATTGTAGAATTTTTGTACAAATATAATAGGGTTTTAGGAGTAGAATAGGAATAGGATTTTCCATATTATAAAAATTGTAAATTGTATATATACTTATTCATTAATGAAAATAATCAACGGATTATTTCTTTCAATTACCTCTACTATCTATAACAATGCTTGCTTCAATAATAAAAAAATTAAATGTGTACAGGAAAATATTTGATTTATTGCAATAATAATAGTTGTTGCTAAACGCTTTCATAACATATTCTTAACCGTCCATCAGCCAAGTTTTGCAACTGGTATCGTTGACAAAAAATTAATTTGTCGCAACAATAATTTTTGTTGCAAAAAACTTTCTTAAGCCACAACTACATGGGTCTCTACCAACAACATCTAAATCTAAGTTAACAACTTTTTTGATGCGTTAAGTTAGTTTTTGGCAATAATATTTTCTATTATTGCATAAACATTTCGCATTGGGACTTATTGCAACAACATGCAACAACTCTTTTATCATTGTCAAAAGAACTTTTTGTAACAATATTCAATATATGGCAACAAAAAATTTTGGTGGAAAATGACTTCTTTCTTGTAATGAGATATTTATTTAATTATGTATTATATTAATGTTTGTGGGAAAAATAACTAAGATAATTATAAGTTAGTTAAATAAAGAAAACATTACATTAAATAGGTAAATGAATTTAGAATTTTGGAAGTCATGAAGGTTATGGAAAATTATTATTGAAATGTAAACACATGGATTAACAAATTAAGTAGACCTTGAGCAACTTCTTCATTAGTTCGCGGGAGTGGATACCCAAATTTGTGCATGGTTGAGATTACGGAGTGGATTACAGTCAAACATCTCTATAATTGTCATTCATTATAATAACATTTTATTATAACGATTTAATTTTCTCCGAAATCGATTTTTCATATTATATTTTACTTCTTTATAACAACATTCTACCTATAACAGCAGTGACATTCATTATAACGGTACACTCTTTATAAAATTACCTTTCGCATACTCAAATATTGTATAACAATATTCTCTAAGAAATACATTATGTGAAAAAAATCATCATTTATGTAACAAAAGCTTTCCTTCTAAGAAGAATCAATTGTTAAGCTCTTAAACAATCCTCAAGGGAATTGAATTTCTTTTTGCTGAAAGTTTGGATAAAAATCTTCGTCAATTCAAGCATTATATTATCACTAAGAGATTGCAATTTACAAAACAATCTACAATTGTAGAATTCTTACGTCAAACTTGAAATATTTAAATTCTCAATTAATTTTAAATGCATATGCTCTTAGATTTTAATTCTTTATCGGTATGGTACAACTAGTTATGAATTTATTAATAATTTATTAGTCTTTTCAATTTTAATTAATGAGATATGAAAATCAATTGATATTTTAAAATTAACAAGTATAGTATTTTCGTTTAAAATATAAAAGTACAGAAAAGTAATTATTTGCATACTTTTATTTATAACAGCTAAATAAGATCTATACATCAAATGTCAATATACATAAATATATAACAACACCTCACTATAACAGCCATGAAATTTTTGGACAAACGCTGCCACTATAGAGAGGTTTGACTGTACTTGTTTAACAAAAGTTATAAACTGTATTTTGTTATTAGATAGGATTAGAAATGATGATATTCGGGAGAAAGTGGGAGTGACATCGGTGGATGATAAGATGCGGGAAACGAGATTGAGATGGTTCGGGCATGTGCAGAGAAGAGACACAGATGCCCCAGTGCGAAGGTGTGAGAGGTTGGCTATAGACGAGTTCAAGAGGGGTAGAGGTAGGCCGAAAAAGTATTGGGGGAGAGGTGATTAGACGGGATATAGAGCAGGTGCAACTTACTGAGGATATGACCTTAGATAGGGGGTTGTGGAGGACACAAATTATGGTAGAAGGATAGTAGGTACTCGAGCGTAGTCCTATTTATGCTTACAAATTGATACTTCTAGTGTTATTACTGTAGGCCCAATTAACCTATCACACTTATAGACATTATTGCTTTATAATCCACTGTAGTTTGATTTCTGTTGCTATGTGTACTTTAGTGTATTTTATTTAGCTTATTTAGTTGTGTTAGCTACTGCTCCCTTTTGTTCGAATGCACTTTATACTGCTTTAATTCCTTATTTGAGTCTGGCCGTTTCTATTGCTTTACTCTTTACTCTTGTGTTACTCTTGTTTTGTTTTGATTGTCTTGCTTGTGATTATGCTTTGTCTTGAGCTGAGGGTCTCCCGGAAACAACCACTCTACCTACCAAGGTGGAGGTAAGGTCTGTGTACACTCTACTCTCCTCAGACCCCACGATGTAGGATTTCACTGGATATGTTGTTGTATCTTTGAGAATTTTAAACATAGTACATATATTGATGAGAGCTTAGTAATGACGCACACATAATTTTTTTATGGGTATATTCACTTTCTCAAAAGCGAAAATTTCATAAACATACACTGCACTCACTTACATTGCAAAAATATGGCTCAAAATTTACATTGTATAAATATATCGCAAAAACACTTTTATATAATATATACAAAATTATACAAGACATACACATTATGTATATGAGTGTATAAGAATATATAATAGTGTATAAGAGATGTGTATACATTCATATTACACTACTATACAAACACCAACACAACCAACGACGGAGTAGATCTGAACTGATTTTAAATAAGAATTGCACTTTTATACAAGATAGATACATTTATGTATATAAATGTATAAAAATATATAATAGTGTATAAGAGGTGTGTATACACCCATATACAATATTACTACACTATTATACAAAATCATGTGGGCCGCTCCACCACTCGGATAATGGAGTCCATATATTCCACACACAATTCACCACCACTAATCCGACGCCGATGTGCTTTCCGATCAGCGTTCCAGTACCATTCGCCACCGCGAAATGTGTGACAAATTGCCTTCGGCGGATGTTCACAGGAAGTTTCAACTCTACTCAAAGCTTACAAACCTCAAATTAGATAACAATTCCTCAAAATCGACGGTAAATTGCTTTTCCGCCGGCGTCCCGAGAAAGTTTCAACTCTACTAGTAGCTTAGAAATCTCGATTTCGATAACAATTCAATCATAAATACTGACATTTTAGGTAAGGCTAATGGTGAAATCAGGTTCCGTAGCGGAGCAAAAGCAGCAAAATACGAAAAAATCACGAGTAAAGTATAGACAGCAAAGAGCAAAAGACGTACAAGATTCAAAGGAGTAAGATAAGAGACTAAGCAATTCTGATGTATTGAGAGCACTGAAAAAGGCATCGACACAGAAAATGAAGAAAAAGATAGTTCATTGTTAAGTAGAAATGGAAGAAAGAGGATGAAATTAGGCGGGGTAGAGAGAGGGATGGAGGAGGAGGGGTAAAGTTGGCTATTTTTTATAAGATTTATATTTCTAATTCATGTACAGCGTAATTAAAACACAGTGCATGTTAAATCTGCACTATGCAAACCCATCCTCTAATCTCAGTTCAAAACTCGACAAATAAAGGTGATCAGCTACAGTAAGCAACATCAAATATTTACTTCCTTTATAGTGGCTACAATTCCCAATTGGAACTCAAACTTTTTTTTTGTTGTTGTAAAATTGAGAGTTTACTTTTTTCTGAAAAAAATACAAAAGAAAAGGGTCTTATCAGAATACTATTTTGCCGATTTAACTTCGTATAGGTTAACTTTTTTTATAATTTTTATTACAAATTAGTTAACTCAAGTTTTTTTTAATTATTTTTTAAAAAAACTTTATCATGAAAAAATTAATTAAAAAATCAACTCAATTTAAATTTCTTATTACATATTTACGAAAAAGTGTAAAACTTTTACCATGAAAACCTAGAATAAAAAAAATTGAAAAAAAAGTTAATTTAACTTTTCATATGTTAACTTTTTCCTAATTTTTTTATTACAAAAGAGTTAACTCAACATTCCTATTTTTTTATTAAAAAGGTTAAACTCTTACCAAGTAAATTTAATTTAAAAAGTTAATTCAACTTAAATTTCATATTACAAAAAAATTAAACCTTTACCATGAAAAACTTGAGTTACCTTTTTTAATTCAAAAAATATTTAAATAAAAATAAGTTAATTTAACTTTTCATACCTTAATTTTCCCCTAGTCTTTTTATTACCAAAAAGTTAAACTTTTACCGTGAAATCCTTAATAAAAGAAAATTTAATGTAAAATAAATTTTAATTAATTTTAAAGTCCTAAATATTAGGACACATACTTCAAATAAGGAAGGATTTAACAAACAATATTTTAGTTTATTTTAAAATTCTAAATATTGGAAAAAATAATTATATTACGATTTTATCCATATGAAACCTATTTTAAAGGGGGGGGGGGGGGGAAGGATATTTCGATAAGGTATTTCGTGCTTTTAATATAGTATTGATAGATATATATATAAATAGATTGATATGACTCATCGGACCAACTTAATAGTTCATTCTTTTACAAGGAGAGAATTTTTTTAAAAGGCACGTGAACTCTGATTATCACTTATTTAGAAGGATAATTTAAATATTTTTACTATAATTTTGGCTTATATAGCGAAAGTACTTCTAATTTCTAAATCTCAATTAAATATCTTCACGTAAAATAAAAACGGAGAAAGTAGTACCTAGGCTTTTGTTTTAAGCAAAATAACGGTTTCATTTCGATAATGTTTTGAAATTTGGGAAAATTACATATTGTGTGTCAAGCTTTTAGATTTAGGCACATAATTAGCACAATTTTTAAAATGCTTCAAAAATAACAGATTTCTTTATCTTTATGAGATACTTAAGAAAATTATTATACGGAAAAAGACCCCACAAAATGAGGGATTCAATTATATTTTCTTATTCTTTATTATCATTTATCCCCTTCTTTAAGGGAAAACCCCTCTTCATTATTATTTATCTCTCTTCTTAACTGATAAACAGATATCTTTCTCACTTCTCTATCTTCTTCAAATAACCCCATCTGCTACCACTCATCTCCTCTTCTATTTTTCCTTCAATTGGTTACTGCGAGTTTTCGAGAATTTCCGCAAGTATCATTAAATATATAAGAAAAATATCCAGCAAATGCATTTGCAAACAACACATTCAAAAGATAATTATCATATGAGGTATAACTGCATTTACCAATATTAGATCACACACAACATTATACAAGGTATAATACAATTATACTAGGTGCATAAAAGTATTATACAAGGTGTAACAAAATTATTCTATGTATAAAAGTTTTATACCATCCATTTTCTACCGTATTGACTCAGAACTACTATTTAATTCTCCATTGATAAACAATGAAACCATACTATATTAGGAAGGAAGTAGAAAAAGAAATTATTGTACTTGTGTTCCACTTTCATTTTCCATGAACAATGAAACAAGACTAGAATAAGGAGGAAGTAGAAAAGTTAAAGAGAAAAAAGAAGCTGCCAATATATCTTTCACAATATGGAGGAGTATAAGATGGAACAATTGTAAAAAAAACAGTTATAGAAGATATATTATATGAACGAAAAGATAGGGAGATAATGTCGTGGGTTATAAATAGCAATTTGTCTTACTATAGAACTCCTAATCTGCACTGGAATGTTAATTACATTATAATATTATTATCTACTTACGTTTTTTTTCCAAAATATTTTAGGTATATTTAGGATAATTGGTGCAAAGAGAAAACATGTTTCACACACTATTAGTTTCTTGTATAAGTTCTTTGAGAGTATTCCGACTTTTAAAATTAAACAAAATAGTTTTTGATAAGACCTTTTTTCTCAATTTTTCTGAAGAAGTTGCAATTGGGAATTATATCCTTTTCTGCATTGTGCAAATACAACATGCGCTGTGTTAAAAAAAAACACCGCATAACAATTTTGGGGACGTTAGCCAAGTCATTTATAGCGCATGAAATTACTGCACTATAAATAAATTGCCTACAATTGTTTGCGCATTATTTCGGTTCATTTGTTTTTTTTCCGTCATTTAGGTTCCGAACTCTTGTGGTGGCCAGTGAGTGTATCCTGAGTAAAAGATATGGGAAAATAGGATTCAAATTTTAGCAGAGATAAAAGTTATTAGATAATTTCATTTTATTTGCTTAAGTTTTTATAGGCTAAGTTACCCGATCTATGAGTTAGTATACTAAAAATAGAAATTAGTGATGGACAAATTCTGTAGCTAAGCAATACAATCTGTCCTTAATCCTATTTAGTGACGAATTATCAAAAATCTGTCTTAACTACGAGCAATTTAATAACGGATTAGAGATGAATTTCATAGCTAATTCTATTTTCATGTTGTAGAGATATAAGATAGCAGATACCTGATATAAATTATTAAGGGGCATACAAGGTGATCTTAACACTCCTTTGGTAGAAATAAATGATATATTATAATACTTAATAAGGAATGAGTCCTTTATAGAAATAGCCCGTCAGATTAACTGTTTGTTTACTCTAACCGACCTTGTTAATTTTAGTAGTTAACATTGCTAACTGTTTTAGTAGATACTTTGAAAATAAATGAATATTAGGTCTAGTTCAATCTCAAAACTTACTGATTAAGAGTGTAACGATCCGCTTGATCGTTTAGGTCTTTTTAATTTTTTCCGCCAAGATACCCTTCTTGTAGCGTTGAAATGGTATTTATCACTTGCGGGGGAGGATGGATCAATTCCCGAATTAATCAGATGGAAAACACATAAGAAAATCTAAGTTTTGAAATTTTGAAGTTCTAAGTTTGATAAATTTGATCAAGAGTTGACTTTTGGTAAATGCGTTCGAAATCAAATTTTGATGGTTCCGTTAGATCGGACGAATCCCGAGAGGTTCGGGTGATATTTGGATACTCGATAGAGGTTTATGTCATTTTGAGGAAGTTAGGACATTTTCATGGATAAGCATGTTTTAACTACCTCGTATGGGTGTTTTGTTGAGTCGAGCACGTTCATAGCATGGTTTATAGTGAAGCTGCATTTTTGGTTGGTGTTCGGGGGTTTCCAAACGAGTTTCAAGTCATTGGTCGATAAACTGTTTAAGTTTGAAATTAAGAGTTGACAACGGTCAACATCGAGTCAAGACGATATTTTCTTGATGTTTCGAGTGCGCGGGCAGGTTCCTAGCGTGTTTTATGACTGAAATGCATATTTGATTTGTGTCCGAGAGCTTCTAGATGAGTTTCATGTGTTAAATCAAAGTCGTGGACATAACTAAAATTTTTGGTTTTCTGGTGTTAAAATACTCCTTCAAGATCATGAGAGGAGGATCGCGACCGTGACTGTGAAGGTTAATTCTTGGGCTGGGTCGAGTTTGGTCATTGCGATCACGGGAATGAGCCTCACGATCGGGATGAAGGAAATCGCCGAACAGTGCATTTAATTTTCATTTCGAACTTAGAATTCATTTTCTCATATTTTAAGTTCTAGAGCTCGATTTGGAGTAATTTGAAGGGGTTTTTGCTCGTCTAAGCTTAGGGGCAAGATTCTAATACTAAACTATTGATTACTCTTGATTTGTCACGCCCCAAAATCCAGACTGGGCGCAACAAGCATCTGATACTATGAACAACACCAGAAGCACATTATAAAATTATTAACGTCTAATGTCTTTTAATAATCTTTCAATATTAGTTTAAAGCAAGTCATTAAGGTTAAATGAAAATCATGCTCAAACTTATAAAATAAAATAAGCGGAATTGTAATAGAATTAAGATATCATAAACGTGCAAACACCTCAATAAGTCATACGAGACTTTCAACATCTACCCACAATCTGACACTATCTACGGAGCTTCTAAGATAAACAAATTAATGAACTAACTTCGGGACGTACTCTAAATAATTAATTAATTTAATGTAGGTAACCACCACCACTAATCTCATGTTATGAACAAGGTTCAAAGTATCATATTGTGCAAAGTTCTTGACGGTCTCAAATTTAAAAATCTTGAGAAGCTTACTACTAATAATTCTATGATTCTTATTTGATAAATAAAATATAATAGTACTATTTCCAAAAAGGTAGCTACTGCAACATAAGGCAACAAGGAAGGAATAGAACTCTCAAATAGGCTTTTCTCTACTTGTTAAATACGAAATATCTCCAAATCTCATTATCACTTTGTAAATACTTATGGACATAGCTATCCCACTCTTCACCTAACAAATTAATGACAGCATCTACATACTTCCATCCATCACTATCTCATATTTTGGCTACTACACTCCTTTTTAGTAGGGGTTATGTCTATCACATTAAAAACTTTATCCATCTTAACAATTCCCTTAAACCTAACAATACTCCGACATAGTTTTTCCTGTATTTAGGACTATGTCATTTTATATCTATCTCAAAAGATCAACAACTACACCTTACAATCACCATATGTATACACCTATTATTAAATTCCAAAAGACTTCGTACCATCCACCACACTATACATTACAACCAATTTGCGCTCAATAAAATCATTGTCACATAGTTAGCTACTACAACATGAGTTAAAATCGATCCTGTGAGGCACGAGTATCAAATACGTCAGAACAATCCTAAAGATAAGTTCGAGCTCTACAACACAATCTAGCATCAAGAAGAGTCTCTACAACACAATCTAGCATCAAGAAGAGTAAGAAACGCCTAAAATATCTTGGTAGTCATACATCCATACAAGTGTCCAGTCTGCATGAAGAGGACTCCACTAGACACAGCTCCACAGACAATCCTAGGACACTTCTAAACCTAGCGCTCTAATATCAAGCTTGTTACGCCCTAAAACCCAGCCTGGGCGCAAAAATCATCTGATGCTATTAACAACACCGGAAGCACCTTATAAAAATCATTAATGTCTAATCTCTTTTAATAATTTTTCAATTTTAGTTTAAACTAAGTCATTAAGGTTAAATGAAAATCATGCTCAAACTTATAAAATAAAATCAGCCGAATTGTAATAGAATTAAGATATCATAAATGTGGCAACATCTCAATAAGTCATACGAGACTTTCAACATATACCCACAATATGACACTATCTACGGATCTTCTAAGATAAACAAATGAATGAACTTACTTCAGGACGTAGCCGGAAACTAAAAGCAATAAAGTAAGATAGAAGGGTGTCCCACGATCAAGTATGTGGGCTCACCAACAAGTCTGAAAAGCAGCAAGTTCTCCTACTTTGTACGTGTATCACAAACCTACTATTCTTCGTTACCTAACATACCATCAAAAACAACAATGGTATGCCTGAGTACAAGATACTCAGTGAGTGTCTCCGGGATAATAGTTAATAACAAAATATATAAGTAATAAATTTAATTGAAAACAATGTTGAGAAACAATTCAAAACAAACGATAACATCTCATGAACATCTAGTATAAGTCAATGATAAAGATATAATCACTTTAAATCCTTAAGTCATTCTCGTTACCTTAAATTCTTTCAAGAACAGTTCAAAATCCCAAAGATGGAGTAAGATTATAACCTTAGTCAAATCACCAATAAAAGCCAACAACATAAAAATATATCAATTTCAACCTATTATATTGTTCATCACGTTAAGTCTTGTCAATATGAACTCAAAATCATCAACAAGCCACTCGCAGACAACCAGTGTATAACATATGCCAATACAACTCAAATCAATGTAACAAAAGGATGGCCATTAAGGTTCCCTAAAACTGTATAGAAGCACCACATTGGGGTTGTCACCTTCAATGACTATCCTTCCTTCCGAATAGCTAGACACAACCACATCAGGGTTATGAACCCTCAATAGCCACTCTTCCTCCCGAATGGCTAGGCAAACCACACCGAGGATATTGGCCTTTGGTGTCTATCCTTCCTTCCGAATAGCTAGGAAAAAATACATCGGGGCTATTGACCCCCGATAGCTATCCTTCTTCCCAAATAGCTAGGCTAAACCACACAGGGGCTATTGACCCTCGATGGCCATCCTTCCGCCCGAATAGCTTTGCAAACCACACTAGGATCTATAGTGACTATCCTCTTCCCGAGTAGCTGGGACAAATACAAACAAATACAAGTCATGGTATATCAATCGAATCATCAATCATTACTTATAGCCGAATTCACAAATCATGGCGTGAAAGCCGAATCTCAAATCATGGCATGGAAGCCCTCAAATCATAATATGATAGTCAAATTATTTATTATGAACTATGTTCATCATCCTGTTAATGGGGTATATCATGTCATTAAACTGTTTAGAAACCATGTTCAATCATTAATCAAATTTCAACTCACAAAAACCCATTCATAAGGTAAAACACATTATATGCCAATGCTTTAGAAACTAAGTCCAACCATCCCATAATAGGGGAAAATCACGTTTAACGATTATCATTTTGAAAATCAATTTGATCATCCCATAGTAGGGGCAAAATAGTTTAAAAAATATCCCTTTCAAAATCAAGTTAAATTATCACTTATAGAGGTAAATCCTATTCAAAGTTCAAAGCCTTATAACTCGGTGTCAACCATACCTTGATAAGGGAAATCACGAATACATATATATATATATATATATATATATATATATATATATATATATGTATGTAGATATATATATATATATATATATATATATATACATACATATACATATATATATATACATACATATACATATATATATACATACATATACATATATATATATATATATATATGTATGTATATATATATGTATATGTATATATATATATATATATATATATATATATATATATATATATATATATATATATATATATAGTATAATACAAATAAGGTTTAATGTGGGCTTGTCCTTCACGCACACAAACCTTGCCAAACAAACCATTTTTAAAGGTTGAAAATATATTCGAAAGAGAGACATACAAATCACCTTTATAGTCAAAAAAGAGTTTTAAAAGAGACATACCTCTAATCCCGCTACAATACTATCAAACAGAAGTTCCAACGATTCAATCAACAAGTTTACTTTTCTGACAAAGAACACCCAAAACCCTACCTTGAATCACTTGAGAAGAATTACCTTGAAAATCCTATATTTTTGTTTAAGAATCATCTATTTAGTGCTAGAATTGATTAATAATCATAGAGATGTTCATACCTTGGTGTGGGGATTTTAGAAGAGAGAAAAATGGCCCTTAGAGGGTTTTCCACGAAGTTGGAATTTCTAATGAATGAAATTTCGTGTTAAGCATTGTAGGATAGCACCTCTGGACCATATCACTCGCCGAGCGAGTGCCAAAGTGAGTGGTAAAAAAGCTATGGCACTCGCTCAACTAGCTCTGTAGCGAGTCACCTCTCAGTTTGAGCCTCGTTCAGCGAGATCACCCGACCAATCCACACTTGCGAATTTTTCCAAAATTTACATTTTTGGACTCTATGACTCGCTGAGCGAGTGATATGGCGAGTCTCTTACTCTCTATGTGGATATCTCGGCGAGTTCCCCTGTCCATTTCATACTTAGCCAAAAAATTTACATCTTTTGATGGCACTAACAACGTCTCGATAAAATGGGAATAACTCTTAGTACATAACTTTGCTTGAGCTCCGCTATATATAGTTCGAAAGGTATATCAAGGGCCTACAACTTTCATGTGTTAAGGTTTCTTATATTCCCAATTGATATTCACGTAATCAAGCTGGACGTCAGAACTGCCATAAACTTAGTCGATTCTATCAAATTTTACGTACTTCACTATTCATCTTGATGTTAGGTCAACTATTTTCACCCATACCAATCTTTATAGGACTTTGTATATATAAAATGTCACATTAATACAAATTTAATATATTCACACCTAATCCGAATTTACGAAGTGTTACATGATTCCTATCAAAGTAGTGGTTTAAATCATGGTTTGAGTTGGAAATTGAAGGATTTGCCTTAAGATGAAAATTGATTTTTTCTTGAAATTGGAGGTCAATCCATGGTTAGTTTTGAATAATTTTATGGATTTAGTTTATTTAGGCTATGGGTTAACTATTTTTGAAATAAAATTTTAGTGTTTCCCTTGGGGCTCGGGTTTGATAATTTTAGGTTCGTTTTTAGGTTCGGGTATAAGTATAGCAAAATGAGTGTTACACCTCGTATTTTCGTGCTAGTATGCTTCGCATGTAAAGTAACGAGAACCTGGAGAGAATAAGATCTCTTATATGAATATTAAAGGTATTAAACAAGTGGTAAGTAGGTGTCGTGGGAGGTAGAGGCTAAACGAATCAAGGAAAACACTTTTCGACGAAGTTCGCCGAAGGAAAGTGGATGGTAATGGCCCGTACTTTTGGAGTAATACTAGGAGTTCATAATATGCTAATAAGATCTTGTTATGAGGTATTTAGATCATACAACAGTCGTATGTTAAGCTTTGAAGTCAAGCAAGTTGTAAAACAAAAGTTTGCAAAAGTCACCGTAAGTTACATTCGTAATTCTACTGAAATTTGAGTCATATATCACCGAGATTTTCTCCCTGTATACTTGAATTTACGGGGTGATCCACCCACCATATCAAATTTGTACGAATATAGTTTCCAACACATTAAACCATTCGTCGATACGATGTCAGAGTAGAGAGATATTCGTGCTTTTGCGAGACTGCACAGGAAGCCCCTTTAGGACCCACTTGAGGTGGTGTAAATTTCTTTTTAAGTATATAAATGGTGGCTGCTTTGTAGATTTTTTTAGTTTGCACGACCTACTGTCTATATTAAGCAGTACCCAATTTTTGCCTAAGGATAGAACACATTACTATACTTGTTCTAAGCTAGCGCTTTACGCAATAAAATTACTGAACAGTAAAGTAAGGACACAATATTTTTATGTAGAAACCACTCGGCTCACAAAGGCAGTAAAAACCATGACCTACACCTCTGTATGATTTATCTTCAACTCCACTACAATGATGTGCCTATCACGACCCCAACCCGGAGGGACATGACGGGCACCCAAACCTTACTTGCCGAGCACCACTAGACATACATTCACCACATAATCGTAAGTAAGAATAGGCCACGAGGGCCGTCATGAGGTAACCTACTGACTCTTAGAAATAATAAATTGAAAAGGTGTAAGACCGACAAAGCATATATGTACATACATAGATGTTGGACATGACCGTACGAGCCGACAAGGCTACCATAGATGACTATACAAAAAAACATAAGCCGAATAGACCACATAACGTCTGACTGTATCATAACTGTCTACAAGCCTCTACTGGAGTACGTGACATCATATGGTCGGGATAAGGCCCCGCCATACCTATATGCATATCAAAACAATATCGTACCAAGACCAGACTACAACTCTGGAACAAGTAGAGTGGTCCAATATGAGCTGAATAGGCAACCTACTGGTGCGGTCCGTCGCCCTGTCTACCTGAACCTGCAGTCATGAAATGCAGCGTCCCCCAACAAAATGGACGTTCGAATAATGTACCGAGTATGTAGGGCATGAAAGTAACATGAGACAAGAGAGAATCAACCTGTGCTGAATGCCTTTAAGGGCCATAATATGCATAAGTGTCCTACATGTGCGTATATAATGCCTGGTCATACACACACACACATATATATAACGCCATCAAGCCTCAGTGGGCATCCCATCATATCATATCGGCCTCTGTGGGCATAATCATCATCATATACCAGCTGATCAGGTGGTAGTGAGTATATAACGCCTTTCCTTTCCCATACCCCATATACATATATATGCATATCATATAGTAGAATATATAACGCCTTTGAGGTCATGGTATATACATGTATATAATGCATGAATGATAATAAGACACTCTGAGTCTATCAGAGTGACGTAAGGTCGTTGCACCTCCGATTAACATTATGGAACTAACATATAAACAGACCTTTCATTATGAGTCAATAAGACAAGATATACATGAATCAACAAACTTTTTCAATAGAATGAAGGACATATACATTCCTAGCTTTCAAGAGTAGAGTTACTTTGGACGGACATTTGTTTACGTTCGTTTACATACGGGTCATGCCAAAAGAAGGAAGAGTTTTCCTTAACATACCTTTAATGTCGAACCCGTACTAATGGTGTCGGAATCAGCCACCTCTACACCTCAATCTTATATGTCGAAGGCTACTCTTCTTCCATCTTATTTCACTATGAAGGAAGACCGGATTCAACAACACGATAAAAATAGAACAATGAGATTAAAGCAATGAGCAAAATCTACTATGTTTCTTTGTGAAATGGATTATACTTTTCCTATTGGAATAAAAGAAAACGTGATTGTTGGTTCGTAAAAAGAAATTGGTTGTTGGTTTGTTTTATCTGGTGTTACGATCTAAATTTAGAGCATAAAATATAAGGAAAATATTGTAGCATTTTTTCTCATAGTCAAAGTGCAAATGAATTGGAAATGGAAACTTATGGAGTGTCATTTGGCTTTACACGTGTTGCCCTCTTAAAATCTTCCTTATCTACTCATGCAAATGATGTGAAACGTGCCTCCATATTAATGATATTGCTTCCATCTATCAATGATTTACTTGAACTATGTCCATATAATATTTTCTAGTAATCTTAATTAATTTCTTGATCTCAATTCATTCAATATTGATCACTTCTAACACACTTCATATACTCATTATCATAATCACGTGGTACAACTCTAATCTATAGCCTATTTATACACACACCAAATATTATTTCAAATTATTGCGGTCACACTTGTTAAATCCTAAATTGTTTTGGAACTTCGCCCATTTATACACTGAGCTCTTGATTCTATTACCAAAATTCTATACGGTCTTTATAACTTGTTCCATATTCCGTACATTGACGAAACTTATTTCTCTAATTCGTTTAACCTCTAATCCCCGCGTAACCTCTTCAACATTGATATGAATCTTCTATAACTTCATGAATGACCTCAATCTCATTAAACTCATGTGTGTTTACCCCGATGTATCCTAAAGCTAAAGTACGGGGTGCTACAGTACCTCTGCAAATAAGTTACAAACTCTGTGACCTAGGAACTACACTCTAATTCCTATCTTACTAATCTACTCCGACTAGCAAGCAACATTTCAAGTTAAACTCTAACTTGAAGTTGAACTTACAATGTCTTGTATCTAAATGTATGCTTCTAATAAAGAGGATAAATATACAACTCGATAAACAAACCTAATACACAAATCTAGACTCAAGAACTATAAACATAAACTCTGTAACACAACTTCTTCAATCTTGATTTGACTTATTAGGGCGACACTTCTTGAATCAGAACTTTCTGTGTGGCATAGAAAGTTTTCTCTCAATATATTCTGATTTCTCTCAGTGAATTCTCGAAGTTCTTCATAGTATGACTTGGTATTTATAGCAATTGTCTTCATCAATAGCGGCTAACCTAAACCCTACTTGATATGACCCATCAAAATAGAATAGGGTTTGAGTTTGATTGGAATTCTTACACCTCCTTGCATATTTAGTCTCCTTGTAGGACTCTGAAATATCTTGATAAGTATGATGTGAGATCCTGATTAATATCGTATAGAATTCTGCCGCCTTGGACACCAAGTATTTTCCATTAAGATTACAAATTCTAATCATTGCAGGATTTGTTTGGAACATGTTGTTGGACCTGGTTCAACCACATGGTACTCCATCCTCTGAGTCTTCTGAGCTGGAACATGTCCACATACTTGTTCCATAGATCTCCTCTCATATATGCAACATCTAACTCTGACTTGCTTCTGAGATATTTCATGGAACATGTTAACATACCTGTTTCATGTGCTTTGTCTGCAACTCTTCACCTAATTTCCAAGATTGATTTATTCAGCTCTGTATTTGAACTCTGATAGATCCATTCTGCCACGACATTCAACGAATCCATAAGATGAATATTATACATTCTTATTCTATTTATCATTGAATTGCAAATGTTTTGTAGTTGAATCATTTTTTCCTACTTGACCTTGTTTACATTAATTCCCATGATGGAACAAGTTTATAGACCTGATTCATTTAACCACTCCACCTTTTCTCCTTATTGATGTCCTCACCCCTGGGTCATTCATTCTCTGTACCTGATGACCTGGTTTTGTATTGACACACATATTAGCAATTTGTGTTCATGTGTCTGTGTAGGTCTCTGCTGCGTATTTGCAATTCTTCTTCTGCTTTGATTTGACTGATTCACCTCTCCTTCCTCTACACCTGTCTCTATGAAATAATAAGTTTGTGGACATGATTCATTCACTTTGTCACTCATTCTGACTTGGGAAGTCTTTGCCACACTAGGTCCTGCAACCCTTTCTTGCGATAGAACATGTCTTTGGACCTGTTCTATTTACCATGTGTGTTCTTGCTCACTATGTCTAGTATAGTTCACATATATGTGATAGCCCCCTTTTTGCATCATTAAAAGTTAACTCAAATTTTACTTAGTAATTAACGATAGATATTGAACTCATGGCCACTGGGCTATCACATATATGTAAAACAGGAAACATTCACTCAATTAGAAAAAAATATTCGTATCACACAAATAAGACACTGATTTGTGAAATATTCAATAGTTATTTTAATTAACTTCAATAAGTACAATTCAAATCCTCGATTACAGCCATATACAATAGATTATTTCGACATACTTAGAACTAGACTCTAGGAAGTACACATGAATAAAATTGGGGATAACCTAGTCAGTTTACTAATGAATGTGATCAATGTGGAGGTTACACCCTAGGTCTAATTTTGTGGAAGTTTTAGCTAGGGGTGTGGATTGGCTATGGTTGAAAAGAGAGGATATCTCTTCATCGCCTATTTCCCCATAATCACCTTCTGGATCAGCCCATTCTTTTGGATAGATCTCCATCTATTACCCCAAGAAGATCCACCATCCTTTTCACTTGTTTTGACATGAGACCAAGATCCGGAGTACTCTTATTTCTTAGATGATAGATGATTCTTCTCTATTTCTACCTTCCAAACTTCTCCATGAACCCTTCTGTATCCATAGCTCCTCTGTTGTAATGATCCAGATGCATCACTTTTAGATGAGCTATTAGTGTTATCCAACTCATTTTCTTGAGAAGTTGTTGTATCACTTACTTCTTCCATACTTACCCTTATTTTGAGGCCTTTAAGATATTCCCCCTTTTTATGAGCCCTATCTAATTTCCTTTCTCATTTCACCTTTCCAGTTGGTGTATACATTCATATAATAAGAAAAGGGTGGGGGTTTGTGAGAGTATAGTGGAGAACATAGCCTAATTCTGTGAAATCAAGGGAGTGTGTGGAAGAGAGAGACTGATCGGAACCTAAAAATGAATCAAACATATATTTTTTGGTTCCGTTATGAGATAGGGTGAATGGGATTTTGAGGAGTGGTGACTGTTTTACGTAGGTGAAGAAGGTAAGTGAAGAGTCTTTTTGGGAAGAACAATATTTAATTGTGGTGGCTTATCAAGATAGCCATAATGAATCATTATTTCCTCTTCTCAAAGACGGCTAGGCCTGACAGGAAGAACATGTTATCCAAGTTGTTCCATGATCTGAGTATATAATTGACTACAGGGAAAAGAATACATACCTGAAGCGTAGCTGAATAACCTCATGCAATTGTTGATGTGAGGCGTATTTCTATGATAGTCATCATGTTTTGATTTTCAAGAAATCATGAATCTATTATGGCATAAGACATACAACTAAATGTGCAATACTGAGTAAAATATATTAATTGCTTAACGAACCACGCAGTCCGAGACAACCTTCCTAGCCAATATTTAAGGAACATATGTGTTGCTTTAATCATTCCTCATGCTATCACAATTCTTTCTATTTCAAGTCATTTTGGAGAGCCTTTTTTATTTAATTAGTCCGAGCAGTTAATTAGCCCCCTTTTTAATATGACATTAACCTTAAGCTAAACTATATTTTAGCAGCAATTGTGTGATGACTCAAGGTGCTGACAAACTAGACTCCTTAGTTTTAGCCGTAATCAAGCTAGGCACAGAACAAAACCCGACAACATGTTTTATTTTCACCATGAATGTGTCCTCAGAATTTTTCTTCTTTTATGATCCGTAATCTCAACTTTGATTCTCAACAGTAGAGTTGATCATTCTCATTCACTTGAAGGAACATGTTCCTAAACCTCTTTCATAGGCGCAGGAACATGCATAATTCTGATGATTCTTCACTTTTCTCTTATAAGCCGGAGCCTCCTCCTAGTTTCACATAGCCTATTCATCTGAGACTAGTATCTTGTAAGAACGATTCCTTCTATAGCTTGATTTTCTTCAAGATAGCTATGTCAGGTGTTTCCCTTTCTTCGAGACATGCATTATCTCCAGAAGAGGATTTTTAGTCATCTTCGATTGTCACTTGAAGTCTTTCTTTGAATATTTTGCTGGACTTTTAGTGATGAACCTGGTTCATCCACATGTGTCACCCAAAGGTTTTCCCCTGTCTTATTGTGTTATCGTTTGAACATGTTTCTTTTTGCGTTCTGAGAGTGAGCAGAATTATAATTGTAACTTTTTTATGACTTGACCTGACATCTTCCATACATCAATATAGCATGCTCTTCTGTTTCTCTTTCCTTCAAAACAATCAAGGTTTAGTTTTGGACACCCAAGCAAGTTTAGGTCCCTTTCCTTTGACCATCGGATAGATCAGGTGAACCTGTTTAGGGCCCAAGTGCACCTGTTTCCAACCCCTGTTACTCTATTCCTGATTGTCTTGGGATTTTAATTTCTCAGATTCTTTGATCACTTAATTTTGAGATGACCAATCCTCTCGTATAGTATGCACAAGTCTCCCCCATTAAATTCTTACTTAGCCATCCAATCATAGCTTAGACTAATGATAATATTATGTGTCTGGCTGGTAATATTAGAGAGCAATTGATACAATTGAGTCCATCGATTTTCCCTTTCTAGATCAGACTCTGCTTTTGCAAGCTTTAAGTTCATTTCTCTACATATCTTCCTTTCGAAATACAAAACTCTCCTTACCCTTTTTAGTTCAACTTTGGTTTTGAGTTGTTTGCTACTAGCCTTACCATTCTCTTTTCTTAGTGATGAAATTTCAGACAAAAGTGCTGAGATCTGTGGCCCAAGTTGAGCGGCATATTCCTTCAAAAGGGTATTTTCTTGTTCTGCCTTAGTCTTTTTGGTTTCAGCCTCTATTAGTTCTTCCTTTAGGAGTGCTAGGATACTACATGACTCAACTCTTTTGGTGTTCATATCCTGGTACTCCAATTAAGGTGAACATCAAGGACATAAGTCTTTTCATTGAGAAGGTCCAACTTGTCATTTGATTCAATGACACTTACCTGCAGGTCCTTCTCACATTCCTTCTTTTCACAATATGAGTTCCAGTATTCAATGTCCACAAGCACAATGTGATCATTGTCATCCTCTGATTCAACATCTGATCCCCACGCAACCATTATAGCGTTAGAAGTCTCATTCTCCTTCTTTTCGTAGGTCTGCTCTTTCTTCTTCTCCTTCTCTGCTCTATTTTTTTCCACTCAATTTCCCATAGTGGACAATATTTAATAATGTGATCCATTTTATCACATTGAAATCACCCAACGAATTGAGCTTTGTCAGATGAACTATTACCACCATATTATTTTTTCCTTTTGAGAAACTTTCTGAAGTTTCTGGTGATGAATGTCATCTCATCTTCATCCTCGACTTCAAACACTTTGAGTGTGAGGGATCTCTCAGTAGTAGCTTCATTATTCCTGGAGTTCTCCATATCCATTTCATATGTCTTCAGGTTGCCTACCAATTCATCAAGGGACATACTTCATATGTCCTTAGCCTCCCATATTGCGGTGACCTTTATCTTGAAGGTACTTGGAAGGGTTCTCAGAATTTTATCCACGAAGTCCTTAGTGGTAATGACCTTACCAAAAGATGCTAGTTCATTCACAATAGAGTTATACCTGGTGAACATCTAAACAATTGTTTCTCTAGACTTCATCCTAAAGTTCTAGTAGTCAGTTTCCAGTATGACTTTCCTGAACTTTCTCAATTGACTGGTGCCTTCATGCGCATTTTGTTGAGCATCCCATATTTTCCAAAAATCATGTTGTATTCATTAGGTCCAAAGCTACAAATTAAGGCATTTTGTCCTTTTCATTATTTTCAAGAATCCTTTAGTCGCTTTCAACATATTCCGCCTTTTCTTTCTTTACCCTAGTTCCTTTTTCTGCCTCATTTGTAGGATTTTTAGGTCCTTCTATGACCCTATCCCAAAGCTCATAATTCTTTGCTTGTAGGTAGTCCTCCATGCATGCCTTCCACCACTGATAATATTGTCCATTGAACAGTAGTGGCCTTCTGGTTGATTGACCCTTAGAGTGTCTAGAGTTTAACTTGAATGTTGCTTGCTAGTCTGTGTAGATTAGTGAGATAGGAATTAGAGTGTAGTTCCTAGATTATAGAGTTTGTAACTTGAATTTGCAGAGGCTTACCGTTGTAGTGGAGTTGGGGATAAATCCTACAGAGATGTAGGTCATAGTTTTTACTGTACTTGTGAGCCGAGTGGTTTCCACGTAAAAGTGATGTGTCTGTTACTTTACTGTTCTCACTATTCCGCAATCGCTATACATAGAACATATAGAGTAACGTGTTGCAACCTATAGGCAAAAATTAGGCATCGTATAGGATATAAGTCTACGTGTGCAGAATATCAGTTGGCGTATCCATTCGCTAGCCAACTTTACAATCCGTTAAAGTCCTATTTGATTCTAAAGCTTACATTAGTATAGATGTAATAATGGGTAAGTCTATGGTTCTGTGTACACGCATTTGAATTAATTTGTGAGTATGAGAGTTGATCTTTGATGCTAGGTCCTTGATTTACATTTAATTACTTGACTTGAGTGTGTGAACTATTTCTTCTTATGCGTGCACTTATTTCATGATAAATAGGTGATATAAGCAGTTATTTGATAAAGTAGGTGATCGAGATTAAATTTGATGAGATAGAGTCTGTCCTTGAGGTTACGAGTTAGAGGTTTGTTGTTTGCTTGAGTTAACTTGTATATCTTGCATGATGATCAAAAAGTATATAAATGATGGTTTTATTTGCTGTGGAGAGCCTCATTGCTGGTCTCAACCTGTGGAGCCTCATATTTTGTGCTATTTTCTTGGTTTAAGTTCATTTTGTTCACTTTATCCTTAATATTTATGTTTTTGCGTGTGTAGGAGGTGATTCTATGAAAAGAGATAATTTAATGCAAAAAGAGATGAAAAATAATTTTAAAGTCTAATTAGAAGTAAATACCAAGTATTCTGATAGAGTTGAGGATACGAGAGCCAAATATGCATGAAAAGAAGTTGAAAAGTATCGCAGAAAATGGTTTGGTTCGACGCAACCCTGCTACCCCTTGAACCGCACCTGTGTATTTCTTTTTAAAAACTACATATTCTAACTCTCTGAAGTTTTGACTTGGTTCGACGCATGGCCCAGTACCCCTTGTGCACCAATGCATTTTTTGGGTAATCTGGGTCATTTTTAGACTAGAAATGGTATTTCAGCTCAAGGTTAATTCTACATACTATAAATATATCTTAGATAGATTTTTGAAGGAAGATTTAGGCTTCGGAGAGAAGAACATCACAAAGAGGGCTAGAGTACCGTGGAGTGGAGATTCACACAGTTCATTTCTTCTTTCTTCTATTTTATAGTTTAATGATTATGAATTGTGTAGTTGCCACTAGGAGTGGACATAAGTACCAAAAAAATGCAAACCGGACCGAACCGAACTAATTAGGTTCTTCAGTTTGGTTTCGATTCTATTTTAAAAAAAATTGATGTTCGGTTCGATTTTTGACTTTTCGGTACACCGAAGAACCAAAACTTTATAAAGTTTTAATGAATCTTTCAAAGTTGCATGCTGGCCATTATAAGTTCGTCGATTGAGCTCATTATATTTCGAACTAACACATATTTGATCAATCATTTTGTTCTTTTCCTTCACCTTGTAACTTAAAAGAAGATGAAAAATGGGTGAATTTGCTAGTGAGGTGGAGATTACTCGTCGATGTGCCAATCATCATCCTACTGTTTGGGGAGATCATTTTCTTGCCTATGCTCATCTTAGTAAATTGGATTAAATTAATTTATGTTCTGAATCTTCATGGTTTCTACTTTCTAACACACCATATTATATTTATATGTATATATAGTACTTTCTACATTCCATTTTATATAAATATGTGTGTGGACTTCTGTGGGGTGATTTCAACTTCCAAGTTGAGACGTCCAATTCATGTTCATATACTTTCTAAAATACCGAACATAACGAGGTTTGAAATACATTTATTTGATTTTATTTTCTAAGATTTGCATCTGAAAAATTTCAGAAGCAGTTGCACTTGTTAAGGCTAAAAAAACCGAACTAGAAAACCGAAATCGAACCGAACCGAACTTCAAAAAACCAAACCAAACCGAATTAGTTCGGTTCGGTATTCGGTGTCCACCTTCAAAAAAACAAAATAAAAAAATCAAACCGAAGTTTGAAAAAACCGAAATGAAGAACCGAATGCCCACCCCTAGTTGCCACCAACATGAGTGACTAATTTTATACTATTCTATGATTTTAGGATTTTCCATGAATGTGTAGTTTGAAGCTTTAAGTTATCGTTTATTTGAATATCTTTGATTTCTATCGGTTTAATGAGTTTTCTTATTTTATCTCAAGCTTAATTATTTTATTTCCAAATCAACAATATTGAACACTATCTATGAATCTAGGTCTAAGTCGATCTCGAGAGAGAGAAAGAGAGAGGGGACATAGATTGCATTATTGGATAAAATAGAGTTTTTTCTTGTATCGGGGTGCGCCAGGAACAGATTAGCAACTAGAATAGGAATATACCTACTCGCCTTGTTTAGTCAAATATAGAAGATACAACTGTGTTCTTATTACTTGTGAAAAGGCGACGAGGTATCCAAAAGAACCCACTAGCAATATCAATGGTGTGATTAATAAACCATATTTTCAAAATAGTTAACTAAAGTGGATACTTAAATGGATTGGAGAAATTGACTCGTGATCATGGGATATCTCTCATCTGAATATCTCAAAAACATGTTAGTTAGGTACGTTTCTATTTTGGATACTTGATTTACGAACTTCAATAAACTCTTGTATACTACAACTGTTTAATCTATTCTGTATCGAGAAATTCCTCATGGGAACGATATCTTTATTCTCACTTTATTACTTGTCGATCATGTACACTTGCGTGAGTGGTGGACTCAACCAACATTTATGTGTACCATCTACATAACCTTCAAGATCGTAGGTGATAGGTGAGATGTTTAAGTAATATAGTTATTTCAATCAAGTTTAATTAGACTCGAACGGATTACATTGACCAAAAGTGAATTGGGGATGTAGTGGAAGAGAGAGTAGTAATGGAAGGCAAGGCTATTGGAGAAAAATAAAGATGGATGTGAGTCGGATGCTATGGTGCTCTGATACCAAGTAAAGGTTATTGTATCAAGAAGCTTTCAATTGAAGTTACAAACTTGAGGAATCATCCTCTTTATACTCGTACATCTAGAGAGACAACAGACACAATTCTCAAAGGATAAGCTAGAATTCTAACTCAAATTAAGCTATACAATAAACTTGATAGTTGTTAGCCCAACAAAGTTTATTTCTTCAATACAAAGTCATTCAATCTTCACAACATATATAGGTGCGGAAGACATCACAAAATGAACATCACTCATCTAAATCCTGCCATTTAGATAATCATGTATTGGAAGCTGCACTAAATGATAAGCAAAAATTATAGCCTATATTATATAGGCAAATCATCAATTCCTAGATGTCATAGGGTACAAATGTTTTTGCATAGTTCAGATGAGACCATCAGTAGTTGTTATTTTTATAACAAGTTATGAGTGTACTATTGTCCTCTCTGCTTCAACAATAATTACAAGTCGTTAAATACAGATTGTGTTGGAAATTAGCCTTTGGGGGGAGATGCGTCCACCCATCTTTGATGAATTAAACACTAGTGTTTCGCATGTTGGAGACCTTGTCTCTTTGCATATGCATGATCTACGAAGTGAGTAGATGACCGTAGGGCCAAGAATCGTCTAATTTCATTGAGAAATGAAAGAGATATTGGTCCACAAAGTAAGGTGTTTAAGGCATAGAAATGTGGTGTGGGACAAATCTACCACATCGGTGGGAATAGGAAGAATTGATCTCTATATATGTCTCAAATTGGTAAAGGGTTTGGGACCCCAAGGGGTATCCCATGTGTTTAAAGGAGGGAGGACCTAGATGTGCTTGGGTTCATGGCTAAGCCCACACGCGCGCCGCCGCCGCCCGCCCGTCCCGCCCGGTCCGATCCGGTCTCGGGCTCGGGTTTCGGGTCACGGGTCGTGGGCTGTGGGCTGTGGGAACTTTCTGATATTATCTTTTTGGACCAGAGAACTCTGCCGGATGTACAGTTTGATCCCTAGAGTTTCATATGTACAGTTTGGACCTGAATTCTTTCATATGTACAGTTTGATCCCTGAAGCTTCAAGATGTACAGTTTGGTCCCTGAAGTTTCCAGAAAGTCAAAATTTGGACAGTCAAAGAAGAAACGCCAAGCACTCAATTCAGCCATTTATTTTGGCTGAATTACTCCTCCTATAATGGCCAATCCGTTGGTCTTTCACCATTTATGTTGGTGGCTTTACTATCTCCATAATGGCCATTATTTGGCTGTTATGAAGGCAGTTTTCAGTCTCTCCCTCACTTATATAAACACCCCCTTACACCATTGTTGAGAACTAAGACTTACATCAGATATGCTACACGAAAATACACAACCAAAAACAGTTCTTCCTACAACTTCCAAGCATCATTTCGTTACTCAATATTCTTCACGGTAGCTCTTGAGTTTCCTTTGCTCAAGTGTTCCATTGCTGTTTTATCTTGGGAGACGAATTGTCCAGGACGTATAAAGGATACATACGGGGCAATATTGTCTTAAGGACAGAGTGCCACACTCGACTCAGCAATAACAAAATAGTTTCCAGTTTTTCCGTCTTCAACAGAATTGTAATTTCAGATTTCTAGTTGAATTATTGAATCTTTGTTTATCCTTTCGAATACTTGTAATAGTTATATACTTCCCGTACTGCCCTATAAAGTACAATAGAGAATAGAGAGCAGAAGAACTCCAACAACTTAAGACAATATTGTATTGTATTACTATTAGTGTTCGAAAGATGTCGGTCAAAAGTTGTGTGACCAAATCTGAATATGGCAATGGTTTTCTGGTAGAAGAGAGTGACGATGATGAACGTATTCATGGTGTCACCGCTACCAAGACTGGTGGGAACAAGCGCTCTCGAGAGCTTGAGGATGTTAATTGGGACAAGAGGAGAAGACTGAAGATGTTATTCTATCTTGCATCAGAAGGCCTATATCTGTCCCAGACAAAAGATCCGAATAGTGGTAAGAAGGAATTGGACACTCAGTCTGATGAAGTGACTGAAGTGAGCCAAAATCCGAAATTGGGATAAGTAGTTTTTCTTACTTGTCAAGAATAAAGATTAAATGATGTCTGATTAAAAATGGATTAAAGTAAGGAGGAATATGAAAATAATATATATTCCTTACGCTTTAAAAATCAGAAGTTTAATCTCCTCTTCTTTTCCGTTTAAAGATTGGATTTTGTAAATGACTTAAAAAGATCCGTTCTTTTAAGTGTAATTATTAAAAGTGTGTAAAGTGTGTAAAGTATGTTCGCACATACGAGTGAGAAAGATCCACTGACTGTGCGAAAACTATTACCACTCTTAAGTAAGCGCTAAGAATTATCTGGGCACCAATCATAACGGAAGAAGTCTAAAAGCTAAAGACGTTGAGCCTGTCATATTATTTGGCAGAAGATCCTTCATAGGATGATATTGGACACTCAGTCATACAAAGCCTCCGGGCGACTGGAGTGGGCCAAAAATTTCTTTGATATGACGATATTGGACACTCAGTCATATAAAGCCTCCGGGCGGCTAGAGTAGGGCCAGAATTCATTTCATAGGAAAAGTAATGGACACCTAGTAAGGTGGGCCAGAGTTTCCAGGTCTTAAATGATCTGAAGGCCTAAAGAAAGGCAGAAAAGAAATTGGACACTCAGTCTGCCAAAGCACTGGAGTGGGCCAGAGTATCTAGATCAAATATGATCCGGTTACGCCCTAACCACGGGCAAGAGGTTGTTCATGTGAAGCAACGCCACCTCTAAAGTAGAAGGGGTTGGAGAGGTTGTCCTCAATAGGACTTCAGGGAATGAGATCACTCTAAGATGAGGTGATACATGTCCCTAACTTGGTTTAAGGGACGTTGTTGGTCAAGCTGGTTTAAGACTAGTCCAACAGGTCTGTAATAACTAAGAATGGTACAGTATGTCTTTAGCCAAATGAATGATATATTTGTAATCCGTGCATCTATGCCATCATAGATTAAGACACGTTAAATAGCAAGTCATTCAAAAGCTAACGATGTTGAGATTGTTACCTTTTGTCGACATAAACCCTCAAAATAAATGTGAGGTAGGCGAAGTGGCAAAATCACCTTTCCAAATTCCGTCAAAGGGAATAGCGAAAGAAGCACCGCTCCTCTAGAACTCAGTCACACCTACTTGGGTGATTTGAAGTTTATACAAAATAGAGGGGGGAGACAAGTACGTTTTGATCTTCATTGATGATGGTACAACGTATGGAATCCTTTGTTTGTTAAAAAGCAAAGATGAAGTTGTTGAAGCGGATAAGCGCTACAAAGCAGAAGTTGAAAATCAACTAAGCCTACGGATTGAGAAATTCGTAGTGATAGAGGGGGAGAATGTGAAGCATCGTTCATTAAACGACTGTTCATTTCTCACTTCAGTCCAACGGTGTTAGCCAAGCGCAAAGTCGTACGCCCAAATTATGTGGGGTGGCTTGGTAAAAGTTGGAGTACTGAAACAGATCAAGTTGTACCTAAGACTGTAGATTGCATATCCACTGGATCTGCAAATAATAGTCGTGTTGATCGCCTCTTGGTGTCAAAGAATGCTGAATTCTTTGAAGATAGATTTCCTTGAAAAAGGAAAAAAGAGTAATCGCTCAAGGTTAACAAGAACCCGCGAGGGCCTGACTGTCCGGAACTAGACGTTTCGTATCTACAGGACTCGAAAGTTGCTGGCTATCCGGAACTTAATATGCCAAATCTTCAGAACTCAGGGATTCTAGATGTTGAACCGAGAAGGAGCAAAGAGGGGACAAAGACTTGTTCCAGTCCTTCTAGCTTGTATGGTTGAGAATGAACCATGGACAATTGACAAATAATTGTCATCTCCAAAAGCACTGCTTTGGAAAGAAGCTAAAGAAAGAAATAGATTCTATCATATAGAACCATACTTGCGTAATGGTTGATCTTCCTCCGGGAAAAGAACCTTTAGGTTGTAAAATGTGCTCCCCTGTGAGTAGCTTCACATCCAGGGCCATTGTAGTCTTACATGGCATGGATGTTGAAATGTACCTTCCCAACCGGAGAGTTGGAAGAAGAGGATCAGATTTGGTTTGTCGAACTGTTGGGCTTCTTCCGAACTTTCATTTTGGTCCCTGAAATGTTTACATTTTGGTCCTGAAAGTTTCAGATAAAATAGGAACAATGAATTTGATCACAGAAACATTGACTCTGAAGTTAGAAAGCCAACAGTTGGAGAATCAACAGTCTGAAAGTAAAAGTCATATTGAAACAAAGTCTCGATATGAAAGATATGGGTATCACAGATGACATCTTAGGATTTGGATTTCTAAGATATCTAACGGAATGGTCGATAGTTGACAGTCTCGTTGAAGCCACCAATGGATATGAATCATAGAACTGATTGGAATCATGGTGCACCCATAGACAAAGAGCGATATGCACATGTCATGTGTAGTTCAATGTATTGTACACACTACAACCGACCTGGTATCGTCCTACAAACAGATCAGTTGAACTAAGGTTCACTAATGATCTTAATACATGATCAATAGAAGGCGTTAAGTCGGATATGACGATATCCGAATTATTCGCTTATCTACGGATTATAGTATTCTCGATGTCCAAAGTGGTTCCGGGAGAACACAAGATGCAAATCGGACATCAGATCTGAAGAACACCAAAGCCACAAGTAAATGTGTATGGTAAGTCTTCGAAAAACCTCTAAGCAAACTTGCATCGGCCGATTCATGATGGAATCGGAGTTTATCGCTTTATACAAAGCATGAAAGAAGTTGAGTAACTTCACGACTCCTTAGAGGACGTCCCTTATTGGGAGAAACCCGTGCCTTCAGCAGTTATACACTGTGGCTAGCCGGTCGGCTTCAGGAAGGACACGGATGACGGCGTCTGGACATATCTGTCAAGATCTGTCGGAGACATAAGACCGTATGGCAGTTGATCATCACGGGTGTCACTTTCTTGTTTACTAACTAAGGGACTACCCAAAGATCAAGTGTTCTGCCTGTCTAGGGGAATGGGCTTAAAACCCAAACAATACGAACCTTTGCGGTGGAAACCCAACCATACTGATTGGAGATCCCAAGAATTTAGTTCAATGGGAAAACTAAGCGGCAAAAGGTTTAGATGAGCGCTTCGGTGGAAGCAAGAAGCACTTCGGATGATGATTTCTGTACGGAAACATGAATCCAAAGTTGTTCCCGCAATAGACATTAAAGTGCTACCTGCATAGTGGGTAAAGGTTAAGTTTCCAAACCTTTAATGATCCTCAAACTGTTGAGGTTAAGGTTGGGGAAACTTTTAATGATTCCTAACACTTGTGAAGTGGGGTATAGCAGGATACCTTGTAGGAGATCACCTATTTAAGTGCGAGGATGGCCGTCTCAAATGAACGCACTTAAGAATCCAAGTGTGTCCAAGGCCACAACGGACAAAAACATAAGAATGAAAACGAATAAGAAGAGTTATTGTGTTGTTATCATTGTCTTGGCTTACACTAAACACTGACGGTTCAAGACATCACGTTCACCGCGCAGTAAGTAAGTCCGATGGTTTCAACTAGGGAAGGTTCAAAGCGAAAGCTACCTCTCCTGATGCAATATCTTTTCACTGAAAGATTGCTGAAATGTAGGCACCTTGTGTGTGCGCCTCAATCTCTCTTTCATAGAGGGGATTGTTGGAAATTAGCCTTTGGTGGGGAGATGCGTCCACCCATCTTTGATGAATTAAACACTAGTGTTCCGCATGTTGGAGACCTTGTCTCTTCGCACATGCATGATCTACGAAGTGAGTAGATGACCGTAGGGCCAAGAATCGTCTAATTTCGTTGAGAAATGAAAGAGATATTGGTCCACAAAGTAAGGTGTTTAAGATATGGAAATGTGGTGTGGGACAAATCTACCACATCGGTGGAAATAGGAAGAATTGATCTCTATATATGTCTCAAATTGGTAAAGGGTTTGGGACCCCAAGGGGTATCCCATGTGTTTAAAGGAGGGAGGACCTAGATGTGCTTGGGTTCATGGCTAAGCCCACACGTGAAGCCGCCGCCGCCCGCCCGTCCGGTCCGATCTCGGGCTCGGGTTTCGGGTCACGGGTCGTGGGCTGTGGGCTGTGGGCAGTGGGGACTTTCTAATATTATCTTTTTGGACCAGAGAACTCTGCCGGATGTACAGTTTGATCCCTAGAGTTTCATATGTACAGTTTGGACCTGGATTCTTTCATATGTACAGTTTGGTCCCTGAAGTTTCAATATTTACAGTTTAGTCCCCAGAGTTTCTGGAGACTTTTTCTGCCTACCGTTGGACTACGTTTTGGAGCATTAACCAGTCATTACTTGGCTGATTAACTCTCCATTAACAGCCCATTACTTGGGCATTTGGGCAACCTCTTTCAATGGCCTTAATAGCCATTACTTCGCTGTTTTAATGGCCATTACAACCTTGTTTTGGCAGTTGGACAACCCCTCTTGCATGCTATATATTGAGCAGTTGTTGGCTCAATTTTGGACAGCACAAAAGGCTGAAAACAGGCAGAAAAACGACACAGAAAACAGACTGAAAAATCACGAAATCAGTGAGCAAAAACTGCTCGAAATAGTGGCTGAAAATCAGTCAAAAACAGTGACCAAACCCTCACATATACACAAGATATACACTATAGAGACACACTATATACACAGAGACAAAAGAGAAGAGTAAAGAGAAACTCTTCCTTCCTATTCCATATCTTCAGCAAGTCGATTCATATTTGTTTTATTCGGCAGGCTCAACCTATTGTCTTTGTAGTGTTGAGATTAAAGTGTTATTTTATCTTGGGAGACTATTGCCCGCTAACGTAAAAGCATATATACGGGGCAATCTTTCCTTAAGGATAGAGGGCTATCCTCGACTCAACACACAACGTTGTAACCATCCAGATTTAGTTGTTTCTTGATTTCAGGATATCAAGATTCAAGACACAACAAACCTGCGGCAGTTCTCAACATTGGCTTTGCAAGGTGATCAAGATTCAAGACACAACACACATGCGGCAGTTTTGAAGATTGACCATTTATTTATCCTTTCGAACATTTGTAATAGTTATTACTTCCCGTACTGCTTTATAAAGTACAATTAGAAAGACAACAGATTGATCACCTCAAAAACAATAATACAGAAATTAACAGCACCTTCACATTAGTTCATGCAAGAAGAAACAGAGATAGCATATTTTACTGATCCATTACATCATCCACCCTGGAATAAATCCATTTATATTATGAGCAGTTGCTGCTGCATTATCCTCATGATTTGCACCCATGATGGGATTGTATCTGTATGGGGAAGACCAAAACAAAATAAATTAAGTGTATTATAGTACTACAAAAATTTCGAAAGAAGCTAATGAATGCAAGGCATATATATTTCCAGCATATAAGCAGTGGGTAGAGATGGAGTTAGGAATTTATATAAGTAGATTAAAAATAATTTTAAAATGTCACACCTAAGATTTGAACATTTATCTCCTTTGCACTATACTAGAGTCTTCTCCTTTTTAATAAGTAGAATGTACCGTTTTTATATAGTAATAAAAAATTGATCTATTACGCAGTGTAATTTTTTTTTATGAAAAGGGATTCAATAAACCCTTTGCGACAACCGTGTATATATATATATATATATATATCGCATTCCTTAGGGTGCGGTCCTTCTTCGGACTCTATGTAAATGCGGGACTTTTTATGTATCGGATTGCCTGTGCAACCAATGCTTTAAATCATGGATCCGACTCTGTCAAGTTTAAAAGTATTACCCAAATTGAGGAGAAGAAGAATTCAGTCCCAGAGGTTGAAAGAATCCTTCAGTTTGTGGAGGTAGTCGATTGTGCTGCATTGTTTGTCCTCCATTATTTCCCCATGACAATCCAAGTGGAATTCGAGCTGCATTTTCTTCCAGCTGACAAAGAATAATTTCAATACAAAGTTGACAAGCAAATGCTCAAGTTAGAGATTTCTATTTTAGATGATTTTCATACCTTGCTTCTAAGTTCTTTATTTACTTCTACCAGCATTTGCTCCTAACAAATATATAGCCATATTAGAATTTTATAAGATTTTGGATTTCCTTTTGATAGGATAAATGAATATTTGTAATGTTAAGGTGTACCTTTTGCTGAAGGTCTGCGAGCTGATCCAGCATAGATTGAGTCTGCAAAAGTGCTTACAGATAAAATTTGTTGTTGTAAAATGCAATTTATTCATTTTTCAACAATATCGTCATGTTTACAACACTAGTTAAACTTCTATAAATGAATTTTACACCATTAGGTCTCAACAAGCATAAGTACGTATCTATCCATAATAAGTGGAACTAATCATATCATACTATTCTAAAGGTGGGAAGATCTTAAGTTGAAAAGTTAAATTACCAAAGTGTCCATATAAAGTTGAAAGACATTTTTGACCTTCAATCAAACATTATATCAATAGCATTTTTGTACAAAGAGGTAAATGTACATTCTAATAAAGATTTAAAAAAATTAAATTAGAAAAAGAGAACGTGGGACATTAATGGTGAGCTCTAGCAAGCTTTTGGTTTTCTTGGGACAAATGTATCTAAATTTGGAGTAATTCATTTCTTTAGAGTAATTAATAAACATTACTACCCTTAAACGTATACAATATATTAATGAGAAGCCTAAAAGTCACTCTCACAATTATTCAAACGTTTCATGGATTTAATAATGCTGAAAAAAGAACTCCAGGAGTCTCCACACATATTAGTATGTATAAATATTCTCTCATGTTTCTTTTTTCCTTCCACTAATTGATCGTCATTTGCATTTTAATTTGTATTGCTTTTATTGAAGATTTTTGTTTGTGCATATGCATTATAATTGTTTTGCAATATAATCTTCCCTACCTCTTATTCTGTTAACTTACTTTTTCTTCTCCATTTTTAGTTTCAGGTACTTGAGAAGCATAACAATGGGTAGCTTATTCTTCAAATTTTAAGGTTTCTGTTGATATACTAATATTTTTTGTACGCGATGTTTTATTTTCATTTCTATGCCCTACTATAATATATAATCATATTCCCTTTGATTAAATTTTCATTTACTAAATACTCATGTGGTTGAGTCGAAGCAAAATTCATGTGACTTATGGCGGTACATGTATTAATTTGGTTTTTCTTTCTCATTCATAATAGTTAATTTTATGAGGTAAATATTTTTATTATATGTATATATTTATTTATGTTCGAGTACGTATTGTCCTTAAATTAAAGTACTGTGTCATTAAAGTAGCATCAAGTTATCAAGATATTCTAACTTTAAATTACTAGTTTTTACTTTTTTGTATGTTTTGCTTTTTATTTTATACCTCAGACGAAAGTGTTAAAAAATATATGTAACATTTACAATTTATCATTTGCAATACAAATTTTGTATCAAGTATTTTGGGATAGACGTGTGAAGCACGTTTCCAGAAACTAGTAATCTAAAAATAGTTTAGACAATCTACTATATATAAATGATTAAATTACTTTGTTAGTGCAAAATAAACCTACATTTTAAGCGTATATAAGTTAAATTCTTACGACATCCAAGTATTATGTGAGGTACAAATCTAGGGTGTGTTTGATATGGGGGAAAACATTAGCTATTTTTCTAAAAAATATTTTTAAATTTTTTCATATTTTGCTAGTTATATTTTTTTCGGAGAATATTTATTCTAAGAAACCAAGTTTCACAAGTAACATTAAACACAATCTCCTCCCCATCCTCTAATACACTCTAACCCCAACTCAACCCCATAGCCCCTATTATACCACCCTATAATATTTGTCTAGATTATACAATATATAAATTCTTTTGAAACAACATTATCTACTTACATATCAAATACAAAAAAATAAATATCAAAATCACTTGTTTTGTTGGAAAATATTTTCCCCCGTATCAAACACACCCCTAGTCTAAAATATGCAGTTTGAATTTAAGTATTTGGAGTTACCTTCTTTGACCTGATTTGCTTCAAGGATGCATCCAATTGGTGCTCAAGCTGTTCAAGTTCCTTCGTGTTTAGTGTGCCCAAATCCTCGCCAAGAAGATTTCTATTAAATTGATTTAAAGAAATATTAAAGCAAGAATATTTTTTTACAAAAAAATAATAAATAAATAAGTGTATGGGGAATACATGAGAAACTTATGTAAAGTTAGCTAAAATTGTTTTCACTGAAGTGATAGTGTCAAATATCTCAAAAAAAAGATACAATTATATATACGCGTCCTGGGTGATTTAATTATATCACTAATACATTACCTCTGAGAGCGTTGAAGAAGCTCAACTCTAGCTTTTAGCCTCACATACTCCTGGTAGTTGTTCTGTGAAACAAGGAAAAAAACATTTAAAAATTGTCATAAGAATTTACTGTAAATATGAACGGGGCAATTCATATAAAGAAATAATCTATTGATTATTTTCATTAATTAAAAGAGAATATATATAATTTACATATTTTCATAATAGGAAAATTCTTATACAATTATAGTAAGTGTACAAGACTAATTAAGGTACAAGACTAATACACCTTATATACAAAATATCAGCCCAACCGTGGGCTTGCTACAGTAACCCGAGATCCAATATTCATCTGATATACACGTGTATATTGTGTATATCAGATGTATATTTAGCAGAGACATCATCGTGAGTTTTCTTAGAAAAATTTACTCCCTCCTTCGCGTAATTTGACGGAGTACAAAGTTTAATTAAGAAAAAAAATAAACTTTTGAAACTTGTGATTATAAATATGTTATGAGATTTGTGGGTTGTAAAAAAATGTCATTAAGAGTAAAATGATAAGTTTAAGGGTTGTGTTATGGTATGGAGAAAATGTTTTTTCTATTTCCCATGTTCGATTTGATAAGAAATTTAAGAAAAATATTGTTTAGAAAAACAAAAAAATGGCAGCTCGGTGCACTAAGATGCGCGAGATCCGTGTAAGGGTCGGACCACAAGGGTTTATTGTATGCAACTTACATTACATTTCTGCAAGAGGCTGTTTCCACGGCTCGAACCTGTGACCTCCTGGTTATATGATAACAACTTACCAGTTACGTTAAGACTTTTTTTTTTTTTTGAAAAACAAGTTCTTTAAAATGAGAAAAATGACTTATCTAGTGAAAATAGGAAAAACAAGTTTAACAAGTTGCATTCCATATTAATTGAGTCCTCCTCACCCTCCAACACACCTCATCTTAACCCCTCACATCCGTAGTCCCATCTACACCCCACCCCCACAGTATTTATCTTTATTTTATATAAATACTTTTAGAATAATATTTTTTACTTATGTACCCCACACAATACAATAAGTACAAAACTTACTTATTTTTCTGGAAAGTATTTTGCAAGAAAATATTTTTTAAAAAATATTTTTCTTCATACGGAACACACTCTCAGATTAAATTATTTTTAGATATAAAAAGATGTTATTTTTATATATTAGAAAAGTTGGTTTCAACATGTCAGTTTTTGGGTATATACGAAATTTTAAGGGTATTTTAGTCTTTGAAACAGTTTTACAAGATTATCTTGCTTGGGATGGTTGTCTTTTCTGTTTTGTTATTTAGACCTTATCAAACAATTCAATAAAAAGTCCATCATTTTTTGTTAAATTACAGATCATGCCTTATGTGTCATTAATATGTGGAGCCACTGAATTTCCAAGTAGACACGTATGACTTAGTCTAACTATCGTGCCCTATATGTCATTAATATGTGGGGCCATTGAACTTCCAAAGAGACACGTACGATTTAGTCTAATTTCCTCCATATGCTTGCATTTGAATCCTTGTGAGGGTAAATACATATTTATATCATGTTTATACAAATGTGTAAATTTATCATAGATAGGTGAAATAAGGTGATAATTTATATTAATTTTGTATAAATACATGTGATATACTCCCTCTCTTCCTTTTCAATTGGTCTGTATACTAAAAATAAAATTTTCTTTTATTTATCTATTTTAGCAAATTAAAAGAGATTTATTATTTTCTTTCAATATTACTCTTCTCACTAAGTAACTACATAAAGTACTAATAGTCAAATTAAGATTTTTAAAGTATAACTAATAAGATTAATTTAGTAAAATAAATCGCTAATAAATACTTTTTTAAGGAGAGTATCAAGTAAATGTGGGCAAATAAAAAGAAGCAAAAGAAGTATTTATTCACTTGATGTAAATATCGAATACAAATAAGATTTTGTCTTTGTGAGGAGTAAACATAATTCACTAATAAATAACGTCTAATAATTCGCTATTTTTTTATATGCAAACAAACCAGCCAGTATTTGATCTAAGTCTAATACTCCTTTGAGTTATTGATTATTCCATATAATAAATCTCAATATTGGGCAGCAGATTTTCACCAAAAAATAGTGTTGGATCTCACGTTCTTACACACATTAATTGGTTTCATATATCCTTGAACACCTACATGATAACAGATGGATGACAACCTTTGATGAAGACACTACTTTAGATCATACCATTTATTTAGAGGCAAATCAGTTAACACAAAGACCAAAGTTGAGGCATCCTGTGAACAGTGCTCCTCTTGTGTGTATAATGTCTATAATATTAGAATAGTTCTACTAGATAATGTACTACTGTCCTTTTGGACTTTTATATAGGAAATTGTCAAGTATGTCATGTTTTAATTTTTCTCTCTTTATTTTCACGTCAAATATAATATTCTTTTCTTTCCAATTATGTAAAGGTGAATGACATAGTATGAGATTCAAGAATAAAAAAAAGATTTTTGAAATTTATGATTTAAAATAAATCATAGATATTTGTATGACATGTTATTAAGAATAATATGAAAAGTGTAAAGTCAAGTTGTTACAAACTATAGAAAAGTCATTTTTATTAGGACCGACTAAAAATGAAAAACTGCCATTTAACCTAAAATTAAAAAACAGTCAATTCAACTTTCATAGTATTGGGCCCGCATTGGCACGGGCCATAATCACCTAGTATTAATAATGAAAGTTGTTTAATCATTGGATGATTCCCATTCTAGAAAGAAGCTATTTGATGAAGATGTACCCAAGAGCTAAATGACAATTACTGGCTACAAGGAATGCATCAATGCTCATTGTGGTTGAGAATATGGTTGATCTAGAGGCAAATCTAGGATTTATAATTATCACTCTAGCTTGCACTTTCACAATATCGATCAGGGAAATTTTGGTTCCACTATGTGTTGGAGAAATTTTCAGGTGAACAAACTATGGAAGTGGATCAGCCATGTTGTATTTGAATTACATTCCCACATGTATCTTTACGTTATATCTTTATATTTCAAGCTACAAAAAATAGTTAGTCTTTAAGATAAACTCAAATACTATCTCTTAAGAGAGTTTGTATCCAACTAACACAACTAGAAATATAAGTTATTTTCACCGATATTCATTGAAAATTTATTCTATAAAATATAATTTTTCCACCTCATTCCTTCCGAACCAACTAATTGGAAAAATGCATGGTGGGAAACAAGTTTCTATTGAAACGCTGTGAAACTTCTAATTTTTTATATGAAAATACTACTATTAGGTTTTTTCCACCGACATTTCGTGGAAATAGTCATTGAATATTTTTCAGTGAGAACAATAATTTTTAGTAATGTAAACTTGTAATTCTGTATATAGAGGTGTTTTCCTCATGTATAAAACAGCAAGTTTCTCAAAGCTTACAATATGCAACCAGTGTTAGAATAACATTTACCTATAGGTAAATGTCAAATGTGAAATTCCGATGATTTCATGACATTCTTTCTCAAGTTACTGTTGAAAACTTTAAATCACTAACTACAACTTAAATATGCTTGAAAGACACGTAGAATACGATATTAAATGAGTTCCATCTTACAGTAATAACGTACCCACAACTATGTCAATAAAAATAAGATCATAATGATAGTTTTAATAGACAGTATATACAATGAGGGTTAACTTTTATATGTTGACATCATAAAGTTCTTTCACACTGATATGAAATCAATTACACCACCAAATGATGTGATGCACTGAATGAGACTACTTTTCCCTTAATCAGAGATTTCGGGTTCGAGCCCTGACACTACAAGAAGAAAGACATTTGTCAACAACAATTTTTGTTGTCATATGTTGGATGTTGTTGCCAAAAATATTTTTCGCAACAACAAAAGTTGTTGCATGCCACGTTTTCTTTTGTTGCCATTTACGTTTTTTAGCAACAATATATTAATTTTTTGTTGCCATTTATGTTTTTAGCAACAATATATTTATTGTTGCTAAAGTTTTGTTGCCAATTATATACTTTGTTATAGTGTGGCTATGAAAAAATCCTTGATAGGGAGCGCTATCCCCCTAATGGGGCCCTACCCGGCGTTAATCCAGATTAGTCGAACTCCAATACGGGTACCGGACACCGGATGAGAAACAAAAAAAAAAAAAAAAACCAATTACACAGCTAATTGATCTTATTTGCACGGTCATAGTATATAAGTTCAATTCATATTATACTTTTTAGGGAAACGATGAATGGACTGTTAAGGGAGACATCAAGAACAATCTTATGGAGCGGATAGTTTTATTGCAAACTTGTGACTCTTTTATTCAACTTAGGAATTATTAGTTAGTACTAATTAAATAAGGTAATTTTTTTTATAAATGGTCACATAATTATAATTTTTTCACTAAATTCATATAATTATATTTTCTATCAAAAAAATCACAAAACTTTCACCCTACTAACACAGAAAACACAATTTTTAAAACACCCAATGAGTGAAAAAAATTCCACTCTACATTTTAACTTTTTTATATTCTTATCTTATAAATACAAACTCAATTAAAAGATGACCTACCTGACCCCACATGATACAATTTTCGAATAGTGTAGCTAAATATATTGAAAAACGTTAATACTTTGTTGGATAGAAAGAAATTAAATTTTATCAAATGATAGTTACTACTACTACTAGTTATCAGTGCATCGAAAATAATAGTCTTGTGATAAATTCTTTCCAATTCATTGACTATTTTAGTTGTTTGATTGATTAGAGTTGATTTCTCAGAATATTTTGCATGAGATTCTGAGGCAAAAAAAGTAAGAATAAGGAGATAAGATATTTAAAATTAGAGAACTCTAGGAGTATTCACTATTAATTTGGATGAAAATCTTGGATGAAAAATTGGAGGAGAATTTGGACGGTGCCAAAGGATATATAATATACGTCATTTGGATACATTTAAGGTGGTAACTCATCGGATGTTTAAAATTTGGGTTGGGTCTGTATTCCTTTAATTGATTTGTATTTATTAGATTAAAAAAACAATCTTAAAATGTAGAGTAAGGTTGGATTGTCCGACAATTATGACTTTTGTGTTAATATGATGAAAGTTTTGTGATATTATTTTTAGAAAACATAAATACGTAACTTTAGTAAAAAACATTCATACTTATGTAACTATTTATGAAATTCACCCTTTACGAGGGTAATATCTCAAGAAGTAGTAGTACTATATATCCTTTGCACTCTACACAACAATTGTAAATGTTTAAGGAGACAAATATATAATAGTGCAAGTATACACGAACAAGTAATTGTAATATCTTGATAGCTTATCAAATCATACAATCATGGCTAAAATATACTAAGATATAAAGTACATAGATAATACCTGAGTATCAGTAGCCGATTGCATCGGGTCCAAAGACGCGTAACTGCACTGTTGATACTTTTCAAGTGTTGCCATCATGCTTCAACAATTATATATTAAAAAAAAAATTTAGTTGGACGTTCGATGCTAAAAAAATTTCACAGATGTTGGGGATGCATGGTAAAATAGATAAAGCATCATGCTTGACTCAAAAAGTAAAACACGATATGTTTAAGGGTGTGTTTGGTAGAGAGGAGAATGAAGTGAATCAAGACTCCGTTGTTGAGTCTTGATTATTGACAGAAAACAGAAGAAAATGAAGGAAGAAGAAGGAAGCAGTTATGGTGAAGAAGAAGATGTAATCGAAGAGAGAGAAGAGAGTATCATATTATTGATAATGTGTATAATCTTCAATGTACATAATATTGTGATGTGTGTGATATATATACACACACAAATATAAGCTACAATTAGCTCAACTAATCTACATCCTAACTAACTTTGTGAAATGTAGTTATAAGTAACTAACTTAACTATCTAATTAACTAAGTAATGTAAGTGGTAAAAATACCACAGTACCCTTCACTACATTAATCAATTTTCTTCAATATTCTCCCTCAAGTTAGGTGGCATGAATATGTTTAATACACCTAACTTGGAATTTAAGTAGTGATGTTGTACCTTGTGAGACCTTTAGTAAGCAAACCTGCAGGCTGCTCCTTCGTAGAGATACACCGAGTTTGCACATTTTCTTGCTGAATTTTCCCTGATAAAGTGATAATAAATTTTAATGTGTTTGGTCCTTTCATGGTAGACTCTATTGACAACTATTTGTATAGCTGATTTACTGTCACTATAAATGATCACATGAAGCTTAATCTTAACCTCTAACTCAGTTAATAGTCCTAGTAATCAAGTAGTTTCTGATTATGTTGATGCATGCAGAACTTCTGGAGATGGTTGTCTGCTTCTTTGACTTTCATGATACAAGTGAATCACCTAGATTAATCAAATACCCTGATACAGATTTTCTAGTATGTGTACATAATGCCTAGTCTGCATCACAAAATACTCTTCCAGTCTGAATAACTTTGCTTGACATTAGAAGTCCTTGACCAGGTTGTGCTTTGATATATCTAACAATTCTAAGTGTTGCTTCCATGTGAGACTCTTTGGTCTCTATAGATATTGACTTAGTGTTTGGACACCAAATGCAATATATGGTCTTGTGAGTCAAATACAGTAGTTTTTCAATAAGCCTATGATAAGCAGTGACATCTGTCAACAAAGGATCCAATAAGGCTCGGGGGGTATTTGGCATAGATAAAATTACATATTATATGTTGGTGTCTTGTGCATTATGATCATAAGACCAGACACCGCGATTGCAAAATGTTAGTCGGAGGGTTGACTGGTCAATGTTATTTTGTGATTTGTGATCGCAACCTATTGACCACGATCGCGAGGAAGAAGCATGAAGTTGATCAATTGGTTAGCTATTTTACACGAACGCGAGATCCCCACCGTGATCGTGAAAAGCCTATGAATGTCATCGTCGATTTGTCTTGGAAGTGCATTTTGGAGAAACAAGGCACCTCTGAAAGTGGAATGCTTTACTATGGTGGTTGCTAGAGGTGGCAAACTTAACACATGAAATCATAATTCGCTCAATCCATTCAAGTTTAGGCGGGTTATTGACCCGCCCATTTATTAGTTCAACCCATTTCACCCCATCAAAATTTGGGTTGATATCTAGCCCAAATTGATCAATGTGAAATCTATCAAAATATGTTCAAAAATATTATTTTTTATTTGATATGTTATATATAGCCATAATAAAAAAAGATTAATTTATTAGGTACTAAAAAATTATAAAAAAACAAATAAAATAATTAAAGCTCAATAAGAATTGGGCGGGTTGGGTTTTGACCCGCTTTTTAGCCCATTTAAACACAACCCATTGCAATCCAAGTAACATTTGGGCGGGTCAATAATTCGCCCATTTATTAACTCAACCCATTTTGACTCGCCCAAATTAAGTCTAACCCGCCGATTTGCCACCCCTAGTGGTTGCACATGGTGCATGCCTTACTCATGAGAATCTCCAGAAAAAAGGAGTTAATATTTATAGTAGATGCCCTTAGTGTGAGAGCCAATCTGAGGGCGTTAATCACCTTCAATCACTGTTCACTCTCTTCGTAAATTTGGTACTTCATCTTAAATGTTTTGGGGTCAAGTGGACAATGCCTACGACAACTACTGAACTACTGTTGTGTTGTTACAAGAAATGGCTAGGAAAGACTAAAGCTAAAATATGAAATTCAATTCCTTCAGCTATTTGGTGGTCCATATGGAAGGTAAGAAATGCACGAATTTTCGAAAGTAAAAAAGGATTTGTTATTAGCATCAAATACATCTTTTTTGTTTTTCTGGAGTAATATATATAGATATTGCAAATAGCATAGAAGCCATGATAGACTTTTTGATCTCATTACACAATCTATAATGCAACTATCTCCCTAAATATTTACAACACTTTTTATTTTTTGATGAAGTGGTTATATTTACAACAGTTTCTTAATGTTGTCTTTTAATATATTGCCTTTTAACGATAACAAAGAAGTTATCAGAGGTCGTTCAGGAGGAGAATTGGACAGTGGTGGGTTGGACAATCTCACCAACTTCAAGGTGAGTGAGCCTTTTAACTTCTTGATTGCTTGCTTTTTGCAAAAGCATAACTTGAAATGTGCATTATTGCTTCCTAAATACTAGGTACGTTGTGGGGAGAGCGTGTACTAGGTCATTTGTGCTATGTTGAGCTACTTTTTTTTATGTTATATGTCATTATAACTATGACATGACTCTATTGAGATATTTAGAATGATTCGAACTATTTTTCACAAACTTAACATGATATCCAATAGATCTCACTGTTAAGTCATGCTAGGGATATTTGGTATCATTACATGAATTATTTTAGCTGGTCTTATATGACAATATCTGATGATATGATTTTTCCGGTTGTGTTTTACATGCTACTTAATTGAATTGATGTTGATATCAGACTATTCAGTCTATCGGATCCCAGTATTTGTAAGATCCCATGGATTTAGGTCTAACGAATCTCGCGTAATCGTATATATATTCTATGTTTGCTTTCATGCATTATTTTTGAAAGACTTGCTCCGAGGAGTAAAATGGAGGAGCTAGTCGAGATCTCAGACAAAGCTCACCAAATTTCATTCACTACTCTGTGCGGATCTGTCTACTAGTGTTATTGTGACTCATTGAATTTGTTTGAGGCGTGAGGAGTTTCCTAGGTGAGATTTCCACAATTAGATCGTGGAGAAACATTTATTCTATCCCTGTATTTCTTTTATTTTCGAATAATTTTTTCAAACTCATGCATTTATTCCAACTTAGATAGTCATTGATAGTTCTCGGGTTTTGGGCTATCATTTCGGTTATTGTATGTTTATTTCAAACATCACTGTAATGAGATACTATTTATCCAAGTTATTTGATTTTGAGAAAATTATGATGTTTCGTTTGGGTTTCTTCTTGATGGTACACCTGGAGCTAAGTGGTTTGTTGGGTGCCATGTCACAGTTTAAATTTGTGTCGTAACAAATTTGGAATCGGAGCCCTAGGTTCAATGTCTTATGAGTCAAGAAAAGTGTCATAGTAAGGTCTTGTTTATGAATATGTTGTCGATCATATTTATAAATAAGAGGCTATAAGGGCATTTTAGGAAAGTTTGTCTTATTTCTTTCATTGTTATCTTGTGCGGTAGAGTTTGAACTATGGTCTAATCCTTGAATGTTTTCATCACATATAGTGAGAATGAGATCGTCCTTGGAGAACAAAATGAGGCACCACCAGTGCAGGCGTAGTAGGCCTAGAGCTCAAGATACTTAGCCTAGGGCCATGACTGCTAGGGCTACTAGAGGTAGGCTCCCGATTGCTGGGTAAGCTAGAGTAGTGCATCTAGTGGTACCCGAGGTGTAGGATGCTCCAGTATAGACTATAGTTTATAGCAGATTTGTTAGTGAGACTGTAGAGTGTCTTATAGTCCTATTCTCTTCAACCAATTGAGGTGTCATAGCCACCAACTACTACTGAGATTCCTACTACTATTTTTGTAGATCAGCAGCCTATTCAAGCCATTGAGACTACGGTCTAGGATTTTATTGAGGCTCCCCAGTCTATGGTACCATTGGATAGAGCCACATTCTTCTACTGTTGGTACTGATAGTGTGAGAAAGTTGTAGTCTTTTATGAAATTGTTTTCTCTCGAGTTTGACATACTCCAACAACTATTTAGAGGTTCATAGAGAAGTGAGAGAAGATTCTTCATGCCGTGGGACATACACAAAGTATCCTTTGCTATCTTTTGTTTTATCTAAGATATCTAAGTCTTGATGGGTAGAGGCGCAAGTCAGTTGAATCTTCACTTCTCACTTGGAGTGAGTTTGTGATGTTATTTTCACTGCTTTGGCTCGCTATGCGCCTCAATTGATCCCAACAAAGGGGAAGAAGGTGTTGAGGTTTATTGATGGTTACGCTACCATATCTGAGTTATGTTAGTAAGTGAGAGTCGATCTTCATGGTACATATATGGTTATTGTTGATGCTGCCACACGAATTGAAGCCATGTAGATTTATGAGTATGTTGAGCAAGATAGAAAGACGGCTCGTGATTTTGCACCTACTAGCATTATTCGACTTAGGGGCAGGGGTTGTCATTGTCAGGGATCTTCTAGACCAGCTCAGTCAGCTGCACTTTCTTCTTTTAACGCTCCACCAACCCGTTAGGGGCACTAACAACATTAGAGGCATGGTTGTTCATCGCATAAAAGGACCATATGCACGTCCTGTGGCAGAGAACATTATGGTCAATGCAAGAAGACTTGAGGTAGAGAATGTGAAACTTGTTGTGAGTTGGAATATTATGCTAGTTATTTCCCAAGGGGTACTAATTTAGCTCAAATCTCAGCTAGACTACAGGGAAGGAAGGACAAGAAGGAGGTATAGCTCCAGTTTCTTGCCTCTTCCCAAAGCCGGCTATCTCGGCACGAGGCCTTATAAATTGTAGATTTGCTTGGGTCCAGGGCTCTGCCGATGGCTAGATAGGCGAAGCGGTTCACCACTCTGCTTCCAAATTTCTTTTAGTAGACTAACCTATGAATTCATGAAGAAATGAAGATAGGTCTGTGCTTTCGTCAGGGGTTAGCTCGTCAGTACCAGGTGTTGATCAGTCATCCAAAAGAGAGGGGCTCTGAGGATAGTGCTAGGAGGGATGGAGATGAAAAGGTAAGGTACGAGCCCTAAGCGAGCTAAGTACCCCCAACACTGCAGAACTTGTTGGGCTGACAGAAGCTATCCCTCGAGAAGACTTATTCAAACCAGTTCAGCCAGCTAAGACTACTACTCAAACTACCCAGGGAGTTGACAGACAGTGAGCTCAGGCAAAGGGACCTACCTGTGTGTTTATTATGGTCAGACATGATGCCGATGCATTCAATACATTGGTTACAAGCTTACTCTTCATATGTTCTTGTGATGCTTTAGCACTTTTAGACCCAAGATCTACTTATTCTTATATGTCACCCTACTTTGCACCATGTCTAGGTAAAGACCTCATTTATCTTGATATTCCATTTGATGTCTCAACTCAAGTGGGGGAGTCTGTTAGAGTTAATAGAGTCTATCACGATTGCGTGATTACCATTGAAAGGGTAGACACTACAGTTGATCTTTTGATCTTGGAGATGGTAGACTTTACATTATCGTTAGTATGGATTGGTTGCCATCTTGTCATGTAAATCTGAATTGCTATTCCAAGACTTTGAATACTGGGACTCCTGGATGACATAAACTGACTTGAAAAAAGAAGAAGGTGAGCCGCAAGGATAACCTCATCTTTCGTGACGTAGTATTTGTGTGGTTATAAGTTTTTGACATGATTTATAATTTTAAATATATCATATTTATGTGATTATAAAAGTTTAATTTCGGCCGATTTTGATGAAGTTATAAATTAGAAGAACTCGAGAAATTTTGATTGAATCATGAAATAAATTACAATAAAGAAAAGATTGAAACAAAATTCTCATTAAAGAACTATAAAAACGTGTTATTCTTTATGTAACGAGTTAATAGGAAAATGGTGCCCAAGTAAGTGAAACGTTAGTAGTATGACTATGTAGAATGCTACGGTTGTTTTCCACATATGGTTGTTGTACGTGTTATAGTGATATTATTGAGAGAGATCAAAACAATGTAATAATCCTATAAACAAATTAGAGAGAATGGGCGAAGTTCTTCCACATCTCTTTTTACATGCCATTTGACAAGTTAAACAACAACACAGTGAAATTTCACAACGTGGAGTCTGAAAAGGGTAAAGTGTACGCAGACCTTACCTCCACCTTGGTAGGTAGAGCGGTTATTTCTGGGAGACCCTCGTCTCAAGAAAAAGCATAATCACAAGCAAAGTAAGAGAAACAGTCAGACTCTGACAAGAAATTAAAGCAATATGAACATGCTAAAAACAAAATCGAATACCCCATGGTAGCGCATTCTAACAAAAGGAAGCAGTAGCTAACACAACTAAATAAGATAAACAAAGTACACTAAAGAACACATAGCAACATAAATCAAACTACAGGCTATAAAGCAATATTGCGCCTATAAGTGTGATAGGCTAATCGGGCCTACAGTAAGAACACTACAACTATCATTTTGTAAGCGTAAGTAGGACTACGCTCGACTACCTACTACCCTTCTACCCTAATTTGTGTCCTCCACAATCCCGTATCTAAGGTCATGTCCGCAGTAAGTTGCACCTGCGTCATATCCCGTCTAATCAGCTCTCCCTAATACTTCTTCGACTACCCATTTGACAAGTCAAATCTAAAAAACAATTGTTTTAAAACACTTTTGTTCCTATTTAGATAAATAAATAAAACCTTTCTTAGCAAACTTCATTCCGTTTTGCCTGTTAAAATATGACGCATGCTCTTAAAAAAAAAAGTTCAATCACTACAAGAAGAAAGACATTTGCCAACAATAATTTTTGTTGTCATATGTTGAATGTTGGCAACAACAAAAGTTATTGCATGTCGTTGCAATAACGTCCGATGCGAAAAGTTTTCAAAACAACAAGTTATGTTTTGTTGTTGACATTTACGTTTTTTAGCAACAATATATTACATTTTTGTTGCCATTTACGTTTTTAGCAATAATATATTTATTGTTGCTAAACTTTTGTTGCCAATGGTACATTTTCTGTTGGAAATTTGCCTTTGGCGGGAGTTGCGACCGACCAACTTTAACGGCTTAAACTCTAGTGTAACGTATGTTGGAGAATCCGGTTCTTCACACATGCATGATCTACTAAGTACGTAGATAACCGTAGGGCCAAGAATCGTCAAATTTCATTGAGAAATGAAAGAGATATTGGTTCACGAAGTAAGGTGTTTGAAGCATGGAAAGTGTGGTATTGTGTGTAATTCTCCCTCATCGGTAGAGGAAGAAAGAAGTGTTGTGTATATAAGATTCGAAATTGGTTTGGGGTTTGGGACCCCAAGGGGTATCCCATGTGTTTAAAGGAGGGAGGACCTAGATGTGCTTCGGTTCGAGGAAAGACCACACGCGCGCCGCCGCCGCCCGTCCGTCCAGTTCCGGTTCCGTGTTCCGGGTTTTCGGGTTCTCGGGTTCTCGGGTTCTCGGGTTCTCGGGTCACGGGCTGTGGGCTGTGGGCTGTGGGCTGTGGGTCTTCTGATATTATCTTTTTGGGCCAGAAAACTTTGCCGTACGGTTTGATCCCGAAGTTTCGGATATACAGTTTGGACCAGAATTATTTCAGATGTACAGTTTGGTCCCTAAAGTTCAGAATTTCGACGGTCAAGACAGAAAAGCCATGCACTCAATTCAGCCATTTATTTTGGCTGAATTACTCCTCCTATAATGGCCAAATCCGTTGGTCTTTCTCCCATTTATGTTGGTGACCTCAAAACTGCCTCCATAATAGCCATTATCTTAAGACAATATTTGTATTGTATTACTATTAGTGTTCGAAAGATGTCGGTCAAAAGTTGTGTGATCAAATCTGGATATGGCAATGGTTTTCTGGTAGAAGAGAGTGATGATGATGAACGTATTCATGGTGTCACCGCTACCAAGACTGGTGGAAACAAGCGCTCTCGAGAGCCTGAGGATGTCAACTGGGACAAGAGGAGAAGACTGAAGATGTTATTCTATCTTGCAGCAGAAGGCCTATATCTGTCCCAGACAAAATATCTGAATAATGGTGAGAAGGAAATGGACACTCAGTCTGATGAAGTGACTGAAGTGAGCCAGAATCCGAAATTGGGATAAGTATTTTCTTACTTGTCAAGAATAAAGATTAAATGATAAGTATTCTTCTTACTTGTCAAAAATAAAGATTAAATGGTGTCTGATTAAAAATGGATTAAAGTAAGGAGGAATATGAAAATAATTTATATTCCTTACGCTTTAACAAATCAGAAGTTTAATCTCATCTTCTTTTCCGTTTAAAGATTGGATTTTGTAAACGACTTAAGAAGATCCGTTCTTTTAAGTGTAAGTATTAAAGTGTGTAAAGTATGTTCGCACATACGAGGGAGAAAGATCCACTGACTGTGCGAAAACTGTTACCACTCTTAAGTAAGCGCCAAGAATTATCTGGGCACCAATCATAACGGAAGAAGTCTAAAATTGATGACGTTGAGCCTGTCATATTATTTGGCAGAAGACCCTTCATTTGATGATATTGGACACTCAGTCATACAAAGCCTCCGGGCGACTGGAGTGGGCCAAAATTCCTTTGATAGGATGATATTGGACACTCAGTCATACAAAGCCTCCGGCGCGGCGGAGTGGGCCAAAATTCCTTTGATATGATGATATTGGACACTCGGTCATATAAAGCCTCCGGCGACGGAGTGGTGCCGAATTCATTTCATAGGAAAAGTAATGGACACCTAGTAAGGTGGGCCGAGTTTCCGTGTCTTAATGATCTGAAGGCCTAAAGAAAGGCAGTAAAGAAATTGGACACTCAGTCTGCCAAAGCAACTGGAGTGGGCCAAAGTATCTGGATCATATATGATCCGATTACGCCCTAACCACGGGTAAGAGGTTGTTCATGTGAAGCAACACCACCTCTAAAGTAGAAGGGGTTGGAGAGGTTATCCTCAATAGGACTTTAGGGAATGAGATCACTCTAAGATGATGTGATACATGTCCCTAACTTGGTTTAAGGGACGCTGTTGGTCAAGCTGGTTTGAGACAGGTCTGTAATAACTAAGAATGGTACAGTATGTCTGTAGCCAAATGAATGATATATTTGTAATCCGTGCATCTATGCCATCATAGATTAAGACACGTTAAATAGCAAGTCATTCAAAAGCTAACGATATTGAGATTGTTGCCTTCTGACGACATAAACCCTCAAAATAAATGTGAGGTAGATGAAGAGGCAAAATCACCTTTCCAAATTCCGTCAAGGGAATAGCGAAAGAAGCACCGCTCCTCTAGAACTTAGTCACACCTACTTGGTGATTTGAAGTTTATACAAAATAGAGGGGGGAGACAAGTACGTTGTGATCTTCATTGATGATAGTACAACGTATGGAATCCTTTGTTTGTTGAAAAGCAAAGATGAAGTTGTTGAAGCGGATAAGTGCTACAAAGCGAAATTTGAAAATTAACTAAGCCTACGGATTGAGAAATTCGTAGTGATAGAGGGGAGAATATGAAACATCGTTTATTAAACGATCGCTCATTACTCACCTCGCCTAACGGTGTTAGCCAAGCGCGAAGTCGTACGCCCAAATTATGTGGGGTAGCTTGGTAAAAGATGGACTACCGAAACAGTCAAGTTCGACCTAAGATCGTAGATTGCATATCCACCGGATCTGCAAATAACAGTAGTGTTGATCGCCTCTTGGCATCAAAGAATGCTGAATTCATTGAAGATAACTTTCCTTGAAATAGGAAAAATGAGTAATTGCTCAAGGTTAACAAGAACCCGCGAGGGCCTGACTGTCCGGAACTAGACGTTCCGTATCTACAGGACTCGAAAGTTGCTTTGATATCCGAAACTTAATTTTCCAGATCTGCAACTCAGGGATTCTAGATGTTGAACCAAGATGGAGAAAAGAGGGGACAAAGACTTGTTCCACACCTTCTAGCTTGTATGGTTGAGAACGAACCATGGACAATTAACAAAGAATTGTCATCTCCAAAAGCACTGCTTTGGAAAGAAGCTAAAGAGAGAAATAGATTCCATCATATGGAACCATACGTGTGTAATGGTTGATCTTCCTCCGGGAAAAGAACCTTTGGGTTGTAAAAAGTGCTCCCCTGAGAGTAGTTTCACATACAGGGCCATTGTAGTCTTACATGGCATGGGTGTTGAAACGACCTTCCCAACAGGAGAGTTGGAAGAAGAGGATCGAAATTGGTTTGTTTGAATCGTTGGTCTTCTTCCGAACTTTCATTTTGGTCCCCGAAATGTTAACATTTTGGTCCCGAAAGTCTCGGATAAAACGAAACAATGAATCGATCACGAAACATTGACTCGAAGTTAGAAAGCCAACGAGTTGGAAAACCAACGGTCTTAGAGTGAAAATCATATTGAAACAATGTCTCGATATGAAAGATATGAGTATCACGAGATGACATCTTAGGAATTGGATTTCTAAGACATCTAACGGATGGTCGATAGTTGACGATCTCGTTGAAGCCACCAATAGATATGAATCATAGAACTGATTGGAATCATGGTGCACCCATAGACAAGGAGCGATATGCTCGGGTCACGTGTAGTTCAATGTATTGTACACACTACAACCGACCCGGTATCGTCCAACAAACAGATCGATTGAACTAAGGTTCACGATGATCTTAATACATGATCAATAGAAGGCGTTAAGTCGGATATGACGATATCGAATTATTCGCTTATCTACGGATTATAGTATTCGGATGTCCAGCGGTTACGAGATAACACAAAGATGCAAACGGGACATCGGATCCGAAGAACACCAAAGCCACAAGTAAATGTGTATGGTAGTTCTTGGAAAATCCTCTAAGCAAACTTGCATCGACCGATTCATGATGGTATCGGAGTTTATCGCTTTATACAAAGCATGAAAGAAGTTGAGTAACTTCACGACTCATTAGAGGACGTCCCTTATTAGGAGAAACCCATGCCTTCGGCGGTTATACACTGTGGCTAGCCGATCGGCTTTAGGAAGGACACGGATGACGGCGTCGGACATATCTGTCACGATCTGTCGGGAGACATAAGACCGTATGGCGAGTTGATCATCACGGGTGTCACTTCCTTATTTACTAACTAAGGGACTACCCGAGATCAAGTGTTCTCACCTGTCTAGGGGAATGGGCTTAAAACCCAAAATATACGGACCAATACGGTGGAAACCCAACCTTACGAACTGGAGATCCCGGTAATTTGGTTCAATGGGAAAACTAAGTTGTAAAGGTTCGGTTGATCGCTTCGGTCGAAGCATGAACACTTCGGATAGTGATTTCGAAAAGAAACACCAAATCCAAAGTCGTTCCCACGATAGACGTTAAGTGCTATCTGCGCGTATGGGTAAAGGTTAAGTTTTCAAAACTGTAATGATCCTCAACAACTTGAGGTTAGGTCTTTGGGAAACTTTTAATGGTTCCTAACACTTGTGAAGTGGGATATAGCAGGATACCTTGTAGGAGACCACCTATTTAAGTGCGAGGACGGGCCGCCTCAAATTGAACGCACTTAAGAATCCAAGACGTTGTCCATGGCCAAAACGGACAAAACATTACGAAGAAGAGAGTAAGGGAATTTGTTGTGTTGGTACCGTTGTCTTGGCTTACACTAAACCGACGGTTCAAGACATCACGTTCACCGCGCATGAAAAGTAAGTCCGATGGTATTCAACTATGGAAGGTTCAAAGCCGAGGCTACCTCTCCTTATGCAACATCGGTCCGCTGAAATATTGCTTTGAAATGAAAAGACACCATGTGAGTGCGCCAAAATGTCTTTCAAGAGGGGATTGTTGGAAATTTGCCTTTGGCGGGAGTTGCGACCGACCAACTTTAACGGCTTAAACTCTAGTGTAACGTATGTTGGAGAATCCGGTTCTTCACACATGCATGATCTACTAAGTACGTAGATAACCGTAGGGCCAAGAATCATCAAATTTCATTGAGAAATGAAAGAGATATTGGTTCACGAAGTAAGGTGTTTGAAGCATGGAAAGTGTGGTATTGTGTGTAATTCTCCCTCATCGGTAGAGGAAGAAAGAAGTGTTGTGTATATAAGATTCGAAATTGGTTTGGGGTTTGGGACCCCAAGGGGTATCCCATGTGTTTAAAGGAGGGAGGACCTAGATGTGCTTCGGTTCGAGGAAAGACCACACGCGCGCCGCCGCCGCCCGCCCGTCCCGTTCCGGTTCCGTGTTCCGGGTTCTCGGGTTCTCGGGTTCTCGGGTTCTCGGGTTCTCGGGTTCTCGGGTTCTCGGGTTCTCGGGTCATCGGGTCATCGGGTCATCGGGTCATCGGGTTCTCGGGTTCTCGGGTTCTCGGGTTCTCGGGTTCTCGGGTTCTCGGGTTCTCGGGTTCTCGGGTCACGGGTCACGGGCTGTGGGTCTTCTGATATTATCTTTTTGGGCTAGAAAACTTTGCCAGAAGTACAGTTTGATCCCAGAAGTTTCGAGATATACGAGTTTGGACCGAAATTATTTCGGATGTACGGTTTGGTCCCCGAAGTTTCAAGATGTACGAGTTTGGTCCCCGAAGTTCGAAATTTCGACGGTCAAGACGAGAAAAGCCAAGCACTCAATTCAGCCATTTATTTTGGCTGAATTACTCCTCCTATAATGGCCAAATCCGTTGGTCTTTCTCCCATTTATGTTGGTGACTTTACTACCTCCATAATGGCCATTATTTGGCTATTATGGAGGCGATTTGAGGCAGTAAATCAGTCCATTCCTCACCTATATAAACACCCCCTTACACCATTGTTGAGCACACTTGATATGCACGAAAATACACAACCAGAAAAAATCTTCTTCCTACAACTTCCAAGCATCATTTCGCTATTCAATATTCTTCACGGTAGCTCTTGAGTTTCCTTTGCTCAAGGGTTCCATTGCTGTTTTATCTTGGGAGACAAATTGTCCAGGACGTATAAAGGATACATACGGGGCAATATTGTCTTAAGGACAGAGTGCCACACTCGACTCAGCAAAAACAGTTTCTATTTTTCCGTCTTCTACAAAACTGGAATTTTCAGTTTTTCTTGTGTAACAATTGTAATTTTCAAATTCCATGTTGAATTATTGAAATCTTTGTTTATCCTTTCGAATACTTGTAATAGTTAAATACTTCCCGTACTGCTTTATAAAGTACCATAGAGCAAAACTCCCAACATTTTCTTGTAATGAATTTATTAGTACCATAGACCAACAATTATCGTTTGTAAATAAGATCATGCTGGAAAAAAAAGATATCAGATCTTGGCAAGTCATCACATTTTGGAACTATTTTCTTTTCTTTAAGATAAATTATGTTTATTTTAATTTGCTTAAAAACAATTGCAGAATATAAATCATATATTTCTCATTTCATGAATCTCAGAAATATACAGTACGGCGTGACAGAAGATTATATGCTGGATAAGTACCTTCGAGTTTAAGTTAATATTCTGTTATTGATTACTTTTGTTGTTATCTTCACGATAAGATTTAAAGCTGTTTATCTTAATTTGATACCTGCATAAGCAGCCTTGTCTCCCTTCTAGGAAATCAAAAAATCAGAAGAGAGTACTAGCAGTTTTGCACCATTAAAAATGAGTAATGACACATCTGCAAATCAAATCTTAACAGTAGTGAATTGATACCATGGAAAATTCTTAATTAGGTCATAAGACTTTTGGTAATTTCTAATTAGCAAGGCCTTAAGAACTCACTAATTTTTATCCAAAAATCCATTAGATGAACAAAGTCATTAGTAATCTAAACTAGGCCTTTCCAGTGGGCCGGGTCGGCCCGATACTGACCCGGTCCGCCCCCCCCAAAAAAAAATTGTCGGTGTCGGGGTTCGAACTCGGGACGGGGCCTGGGATCGTCCCAATCCGTCCCGACCCATCTTGACCCGTCCCGCAAGCCCCTTCCCCCTTTGCAAAAATAACCGTTGCAACAACGACCAAGTTTCGATTTTGGCCGTTGTGCAACGGCCATTTTTGGCCCCCACCCCTTAAACCCCCGTACCCCCTTAATATTTATTTTTAAACTTAAGTTAATATATTTACACTTTAACTCTATTTCTCAAATATAAATACCTCATTTTGCTCTTTATTTTTCTGACAAATCTTCCTACCATCTCTCTAATCTAATCTCTCAATTTATCTCTCTACAATTCTATAAATCTTCCTACTATTAAATATTATATCAAAGTTAAAAAATTGGGAGTGAAGTTGGCAACTAGCTTGAAGATCATCCATCGAGCAAAGTTTTAATTTTCAACCTCGATTACACGTCGACGTTACGTCGGCGTTTGGTACCTTCGTTCCTTCTTTAAATTATTATTGTTACTTTATTTTAATTATCGCACTTAATTTCATTATCTTTAATTATTTATTTGCATAATTAAAATGGAAGAATTAAGAGCTATGTTTAAGGGTAAGGGTAAGGGTAATGGTAAGACTTCTTCTAGTAGGGGTAACAAGGGCAGTAGTATTTCTTCTAGTAATCCTATTTTTAGTCCCGATGAATATATGCAAAAATCAACTTATAAGGCATCTATTGAAAAAATATTTTTTCCTATTCCAACTATTATATTATTGGTGCGGTATTAAATCCGACTATTAAAGTAGACGGTTGTAAAATATTAATAGGAACGATTTATGATTGTATAGAAGTACTTCCAACAGACCCAACTAAAGAACCAACTCACAAACCAACTAAAGAAGAAGTTACGTCTAGCATACACACTGAATGTAAACAAATATATACGTATTACCAACAACAAAGTGCAAATAATCAACCGGCTTCTGTCCCATCTTCTACTACGTCGCAGCAACCTTATAAAAAAAAGTGGTTTCTGCTGCTAGTATTCAAGGTCTTAGAAATAAAATGTTTAGTGGTTCAACTTCTTCACAAGTTAGCAAATTTGATGTTTATGTTTAGTAGGGTGTTGTACCGTACGAATTAATTGTCAATGATGAAGGACATGAAGACTTACTGAAATACTGGAGGTAGAATGAGAATACATTTCCGACACTAGCAAAGATGGCCCGAGATGTTTTGAACATTCAAGCGTCATCAACAACGTCTGAAAATGTTTTTTCTGCTGGAAGATTTCAAATAGGAGAGCACAAACATTCATTGACGGGAGACGCATTGGAAATTGCAGTTCTTTTCTGAGATTGGATTCGAGCGGAACGTAGAAGGTGAGGTCAACCGGAGATCAATAAAGAAGAAGACAACAACTACAACGAAATCTTGTCCGAGGGAACAGGAAGCGACGTTGAACAATTTGACCGACAAATTCCAATTCCAACCGAAGATCCTCAAGACATTGTGAGGAAATTAGAAAAAGTATGATTAAATATGTAATTTTTTAATTGTAATGTTACTATGTGATTTACTGCTTTTGAACAACACCACAAAGTTGCAATTTTGAAATTGTATTCCCAAAAAATTATATTTCTATTAAATAATATAAGAGGCACAAAAACAGCCTTGAGATATTTTTATTACATTATCTTGTTCAATTATTGAAGTGTTTATATATATTATTTTTAAAAATTAAGTGGCAAAAAAAAAAGGGTCAAATCCCGAACCCAACCCGACCCGTCCCCCCAAATCCCGGCCCCTCTACCGGCGGGATGTGGGACGGGACGGGACCTCTTCCCGTCCGCCTATCCCGACCTGCCGGAACCCGAGTCCAGACCCTCCCCGTCCCGCCCCGCCTCATTGGACAGCCCTAATCTAAACAAACGTCTACCATCAATGATTTTTTTTTGAAAAAAGATAAAAGACAACATACAATCTACAGCGCAATAATCAAATTGATAGAAAAGAAATAACTTTACGGATGATTTTTTTTTTTTAAAGGAAAGAAATCAATCTTTAAGAAGAGCATTTTATACTACTTCGATATGTACTAACTCATTGTAGAAAAAATAAAGATAAACCAAATAGATTTTCCCATATACAGAACAGAAGTAGATCTTCAAAAGAAAGTATTTTATATCCCATATAACTAAATCTTGGGAATTTATAGAGGATTTATCTAACAAATATAGTGCTTAAGTACGTTATAAAGGATAGTACTAGACATAAATGGAGAACACATTCAGATCTTGAACAAAATTGAAGAGAGAGAGAGAGGGATGCTGTTATGCAGGAGTTAATTAATTAATGAAGTAAAAACAACATGAACCACAAATTTAATTAATAGAGAACTTTCACAGACAAGGGTTTAATGAAAGGGCTACGTATATAGACACACACAAAAAGGGTATAGACAAAAACACATATATGTATGTATATAAGGCTTTTTGAGTGGTTTACCTGGATGTACTGCAAAATTCATAGAGTTTGCCACGGCTAGAGAAGATGATAAGAGCAACTTCAGCATCACATAAAACAGAAAGCTCATAAGCTTTCTTGAGAAGTCCATTTCTTCTCTTAGCAAAAGTGACTTGCCTGTTTATTTTGTTCTCTATTCTCTTTAGCTCTACTCTTCCCCTTCCCATTATTGAAGAAGAAATAAGTGTAGTTGCTATAACTATTATTCACCTCTAGGTTAAAGACTGAACCCACTTTTGCTATTGTGTCGATTTTAAAAAGTACCACATTTAGTGGAAATGAGTGAATGAACAGTGACATGAAAGAGATAGATACAGAAAATGGAAGCCCTGATATGCCCGATCTTTGGTCACATTGCTATAACCAGCTACTCTTTGTTATAACATAGAAGCCGTTTTGACGTTATTTGAAATCATGATGATTTGAAATTGAAAACAATAAAAACTGTCTCAATTTTTATACAATCTTATCAAATGAGCAAGTCATAGTTCATAATAAAATTAATACGCTACTAGAATACCTTTCTAAAAAATACAACATCAATTGATCAAAATTTAGTTCAATAAAATGAAAATTTTAATATGAGTTGTAGTGTAACTACTCTTTAATATAATCCTCCCACATGTTTGATAAGAGTAAATTTGTTATAAATATACTACTAACTTGTAGATATTTTAATACTTGATATAAATGGTTGGTAAACATGATTGGTAAATTCATCTACCAACTTATGAATCTTTTTTTACAAAATATAAACTTATGGGTCAACTTTTACATTTAAAAAAAATTAAAATAATGATTTGGAATTCCAAATCATGCCTTTTTGGATGATTTGCAATTTTATCTCATTAGATAAAATCGCATGTCCAAACGATGATTTTATCTCATCATGAGATGAAATCGCATGTCCAAACGATGATTTTATCTCATCATGAGATGAAATCGCATGTCCAAACGCTTACATAGTTGGTCAAAATTTCAAAATATGTTTATTTTGAAATGTGTTTGGTTGTCAAGAAATATTTTTCAAAAAAATAATTGTATTTGACTAATTAATTTGAAAATTTGTCAATATGAGAACAATACTTTATGCTTGATCAATATTCCAAAAGTACTTGTGGGGAAACACTACTTTTGTTAACTTCTAAAAAAGTTTTTGCCGCTAATAACACTTACTATTTTTTTCTATAGAACCTTGACCAAACACCTCAACTTTATAAAATATACAATTTTTGAATAAAACAATAAACTCTTTGAGTCCGAGTTAGGAATTATATCATAACTTGTTCCATTTATAAAATTCAAAAGTTATTATTTATACTTATTTATTGATTGATATAAAGTATAAACAGCAAGCGCTAATAACTTTTTGTCTCAAACTTCTACCCTTCTAAAAAAAGCCAATCAACTTGATAACTACCTATTAATAATAGTAATAGATTTCACCTGAGAACTGAACGCAAAAATTGTAAAGTTAAAGTTATACTATTTACACCCGGAAAGAGTGTATCTATATATATACAGAACTTTTTATGTATATATATGGTTTACGAAATATTTCCATGCGAATATATATATAAGTAAAGCCACTTGAAGCAAAAGGGCACATGGAGTTACCCTATATAAGTAGCTACAGACTACAGTTATACCTAAGGGAAGAGGTATATTTGTATTACTTTTCTAGTGTTTTGTGATTTTGGGTAAATTAATGTTTCACATCGATACATCGTATTACCTATTGGACATGGATAACAACGTAGAAGTACAACCTTAAAAGTTACATTCTCTACCTTCAGTTCAGTATGACAGACGTGTCGATGCCTCCCTTAGGAGTTTTTTTCTCTCTTTAGTTTTCTATTACGTTAAAGGTGTTAAATATACACAATATGTATATTGTGTATATTGGGTTGTATATTACCGTGCACAATGGGCTGTATACCGTGCACAGTAGGCTGTATATTACCGTGTATATAGTAATGGATTAGGTAAGGTTTTGTAGTGTAATTAGTATTGTACACTTACCATAATTTGTATTACCATAATTGTATAGTTAGTATCCAAATAGAATAAGGTTTTAGGAATAGAATAAGAATAGGATTCTCCTATTATGGAAATATATAAATTGTATATATAGTCTTTCAATTAATGAAAATAATCAAGAGATTATTTCTTTTATGGTATCAGAAGTCTAGGTCTTAAAATCCTCTTTCTAAACTCCTAATTTTTCGTCGACTCCCTTGCAATTCCGAGACCTTTGCTCTCGGTTTTTGTGCCGACGGGAACCCTCTTCTTCCAAAAAATTTCTCCCAAATCCCTCAATCACATATTGTTCTATCAATATGTCTACATCCCCGAACACGTTTCATCCTGCCCTTACAGTTTCTAACATCAAGAATAGCATCCCTCTAGTTCTTGAAATAGAAAACGTCCAATATGCGACGTGGGCCGAACTGTTCATAATTCACGCACGATCGCATCAAGTCATCCATCACATAATTCCCGTGGCTCCTGAGGATACGGAGGTGCCAAAACGCGAGGATGATCCTAAGTTGTGGACGACTCTTGATGCCACTGTCCTTCAGTTGATATATTCCACAATTTCTACCGATCTTTTGCAAACAATTATTTAGCCTGACGCTACGGCACATGCGACTTGGGATAGACTGCATGATATATTCCAAGATAATCAAAATTCTAGAGTCGTTACCTTTGAGCAGGATTTCTCCCACGTCAATATGGAAGATTTCCCTAATGTTTCGGCTTATTGCAAAAGATTAAAAAAATTGGCGGACCAACTTCGCAACATTTGCGCGCCAGTTTCGAACGATCGTTTGGTCCTCCAAATGGTTTTCGGCCTCTCCGAGGCCTATAATGGTGTTGGAACGCTTGTTCGGCAAAGCAACCCGCTTTCGCAATTTTATCAAGCCCGTTCTATGCTTACACTCGAAGAAGCAGGAATGGAAAAAAGGGCAGCTACCGGTGCTAGTCCCGTAGTCATGATGACCGATTCCACGGTTTATCCTACCGGTTCCACAAACTCGGGCCAAAACCGCAACAACGGTGGCGGCAAAAAAGGTGGAAATAAGAAAAATAATGGCAAGAATCGCGGCGACAACAACGGCGGCAACAGAAAGAATGGCGGTGGAGGGGTGGCCCCTGCAGTGGTCAGCAACAGCAGCAACAGTTTTGGGCCCCACAGTGGGCCCCACAGCCACAGTTTGGGCTAGGCCAATTTTCGCCCCACTGACAGTGGCTGCCCAGCAACATTCCAGGCCCACCTCACCCTGGCCCACTTACAGCCAGTCTTCTGGGCCAAGGCAGCAAGCAGGGGTACTGGAGCCTCGGCCCCCGCAGGCCTATCACGCATCGGCACCCACGCCTACCAACATTGAAGTCGCAATGCACACATTTGGTTTAAATCCTCCAGACCCAAATTGGTATATGAACATCGGTGCCACTACCCACATGACATCCAATTCAGGTACGCTCTCGTCTTATTCCAATTTGAGCAACCCTCGCGGTATAATTGTTGGTAATGGTAATTTTATTCCAATTCGTAGTTATGGTCATAAAACTTTATCTCCCCCTCATCCACCTCTTATCTTGAAAAACACCCTACACGCCCCCAAATTGATTAAAAACTTAGTCTCTGTTCGTAAATTCACTACTGACAATTTCGTTTCTATTGACTTTGATCTATTTGGTTTCTCTGTGAAGGATTTCAAGATGGGGAGTCCTCTCATGAGGTGTGATAGTAGGGGAGATCTTTATCCTATCACACCCAGTTTCGGTCCATCGAGTCAAGCCATGCCATCCGCCTTTGCAGTCATTTCTCCTTCCTTGTGGCATGCTCGTCTTGGTCATCCGGGATCATCTATTTTGTCGTCTTTAGATAAAAATAGTTTTATTTCATGTAAGGGTACGAGTAGTACTACAAATTGCCAGTCTTGTTCTTTAGGAAAAATTGTTAAGTTGCTATTTGTAGACTCAAATTCTCATACTTTAATGTCATTTGATATTTTTCACACCGACTTATGAACGTCTCATGTTCTTAGTTTTGTGGGTCATCGGTATTATGTTCTCTTTTTGGATGATTATTCTAAGTTTTTATGGACGTTTCTGATAGCGAAAAAATCTCAAGTTTTTTCCGTCTTCAAAAAATTTAGAGCATTCATCAGAACCCAATTCGACCGAGAAATAAAAAATATTAAGTGTGATAATGACAAATAATATGACAATGGGTGTTTCGGGAATTCTGTGCTAATAATGGGATCAATTTTTGATTTTCTTGTCCTCATACGTCTTCACAAAATGGGAAAGCTGAACGCAAAATTTGTTCCATAAATAACATTGTCCGAACTTTATTAATTCATGTTTCTGTACCCCCGTCTTTTTGACATCATGCTCTACAAATGGCTACCTATCTCCTTAACATTATTCCTTCCAAAGGTTTGACATATTCTTCCCCCCTTCAAATTTTATATAATAAAATTCCTTCATATTCACATCTTCGGTTTTTTGGGGCCCTTGAGTTATTTTTTGGGGATTGCTATCACTCGTCATGCAGGTGGGTTGTTCTTATCTCAAAGAAAGTATGCAGCTGAGATCATTGAGAGGGCTGGGATGTCATCCTGTAAGTCCACTTCCACTCCAGTTGATACTAAATCCAAGCTTAGTGTCGCGGCTGGCGTACCATACGAGGATCCGACCTGCTATCGCAGTCTTGCAGGGGCCCTTCAGTATCTTACATTCACGAGGCCAGTTATTACGTATGCTGTCCAGCAGGTGTGTTTGTTTATGCATGATCCCCGAGTTGAGCACATGAATGCACTCAAACGCATCATTCGGTATATTCAGGGTACGCTGGACTTTGGTTTGCATTTATATCCCTCATCGACATCCACACTTGTCTCGTATACGGATGCTGATTGGGGTGGCTGTCCGGACACCAGACGGTCTACGTTTGGCTATTGTATGTTTCTCGGCAATAACCTGGTCTCATGGTCTGCAAAACGTCAGTCAACATTGTCCCGATCCAGTGCCGAGGCCGAATATCGAGGGGTAGCTAATGTGGTCTCCGAATCATGTTGGTTACGTAATTTGCTGTTGGAGCTTCATTGTCACATTCAGAAAGCAACCTTGGTTTATTGCGATAATATTAGTGCCATCTACCTGGTAATCCAGTTCAACACCAGCGCACTAAGCATATTGAGATGGACATTCACTTTGTCCGCGAAAAGGTTGCTCGTGGTCAGGTACGCGTCTGCCATGTCTCATTAAGGTATCAAATTGCCGACATCTTTACAAAGGGTCTTCCCTCGGTCCTGTTTGAAGATTTTAGGGACAGTTTCAGCGTTCGAAGACCGCCCGCTATGACTGCGGGGGTGTGTTAAATATACACAATATACACATAATATACATGTGTATATTGTGTATATTGAGCTGTATATTACCGTGCACAGTGGGCTATATACCGTGCACAATGGGCTGTATATTACCGTGTATATAGTAACATATTAGGTAAGGTTTTGTAGTGTAATTAGTATTGTACACTTACCATAATTTGTATTACCATAATTGTATAGTTAGTATCCAAATAGAATAAGGTATAGGAATATGATTCTCCTATTATGAAAATATGTAAATTGTATATATAGTCTTTCAATTAAAAAATAATCAACGGATTATTTTTTTGAAAAGGGATTAAGGAAAAAACATTACATTACAGGGTTTTGGAGAATTAAACCTAAGTTTCTCATTGGCACCATTAGACCGATGTGTTGGCCCTTGCCAGCTATATATTACTTATTTAATTTTTTCCGCAAGCTCTGTTATTTCTTTTCTTTTTTCTTCCATTTAACCGTGGCAAAATATTCCTTTTTACTCTAAAAGAGAATGGAAAATAAAGGAAAACTACACTAATTTCCCTAAAATCAAACTATGTACCCTTGTATGCCCCATTTACTTTTCATACCCCCAAAACTATTTATCCTTATTACCCTTATAGTTTTTGTAGGTAATTGTCACTTTTTCCTTTCTTTTTTATTTCTATACTTCTTTTCTTATTTCTTTCTTTTTTCTTATTTTTTTCATTTTTTTTTCAAATCATAGTATTTTTATTTTTTATCACCATAATCTACTTTCATATTTAATTCTAGATCCTTTAGTTTCTTTTTTTATTTCTTTTTTTAATTCTTTATTTCTTCTTTTCTATTTAATTGTCTCTTTTTTCTTAATTTTCTTTTTTATTTCTCTACTTCTTATCTTATTTTCTTTCTTTTATTCTTTTCTTTGCCTCATTTTTTCCCTCCTTTTTTGTCTATTTTTTTCATACTATATTGTATTTATTTTTCACCATAATCTGTTTCTATATCTAATTCTAATTTCTTTCTTTTTCATATTTTTATTTCTTTATTTCTTTATTACTTGTTCATTTTTCAATAGCAGTTTAAGTATACTGTTGCAGTATACTATGATACCCACATGATATTACACAAGACCGACGATTCATTCTTTCAAGGAAAATACTAATTCCTCTATGATACGAACATGATATATATCATATACTGACAGAGTATCATAAATGCTTGATTCATACTTCAAGAAAAATATAACTCAATTCTTTCTGATCCCCACATGATATATATCATGTACTGACAAGGTATCATAGAAAGTTGCTTCATTCGTTAAAAAATACTATTCAATCCTCTATGATACCTACATGGTATATCATATACTCATATGGTATCATGAAGGATTACTGAAGTCCTTGAATGCAACAGTCCAGAATCCTTCATAATACCATCATGGTATAAAAATATACTGAGATGGTATCATGGAGGACTTCTTAAGTCCTTCACATGTGTCAGCAGTCTTGCATGATACCATCATGGTATATACCATATACTGAGATGATATCAAGAATGACTGCATATATCATAATGGTATCATGAAAGACTGCATATATCATGATGGTATGGTGAAGGACTGTATATACCATGATGGTATCATGAATGACTACTCCAGTTATTCAAAGAGAGTCCTTCATGATATCATTATGATATATAAATTAATCTATGCAGATGATATCATGGATGACTGCTTCATTCCTTCTATGACATTTCTCAGTCCTTCATAATACCATTTGCGTAGATTAATATACCATGATAGTATAAAAAATGACTCTCTTAGAGTAGAGCGTTGATTTATTCCTTCAAGAAAAAAATACAACTCAATTCTCTATGATACCCACATAGTATATATTATATACCAACAGAGTATCATGAATGACTGACCCACACATAATAAAAAATTTATAAGAAAATACAACAAATAAAGTTTAAGCTTATTTTGATATTATGAGTTTTATATAAATTTATCAAGATAATATATAAAAATAGAGTCATATTTTTTATATATATTTTGATTTCATTTCCAAAAGAGAAAATAATTAAAGAAATATATTTTCTATTAATTTAGTTTTAGTAAATAAGCTAGTGACTTTAGTGTTTTCTTAATTACTTCTTTTGTAGTTTAATTGTTTAATTTTTTAAATATTATTATTAGTCTGAAAATAATTAGTTAATACTTTGATCTTTGTTGTTTTTGTATTTTTGAAAAGAAAAACAAAAAGACAAAAAAAAAGGAAAAGATATAATAGAAATAATTTTTTTTTAAATAACTACACAAACAAAAATGCAAAACAAAAAAAGGAAAAGACATAATAGAAATAAAAAATAAAAAAATAACTACATGTTGGAAATTTACTAAATGTGGAAATAAGTTTATCCCACTAATTTATGACTCGAACTATTGGGCCCGCACGTCGAAAACGTCGTTTCCACACACGTGCACACGTAGTGCTAAGTATCGCAAATTTCATTAGTGAAAGAGATATTGGTACGTATGTAATACGTTTGAGACATAGAATTATGGACGGTTATTGGCCAAATGACAAAGTATTCCACGTTGGTAAATGAAGGAAGAAGTGTACAAAGTGTAAAATGAAACAAATCGGAAATCGCCGCGGAGTTGTGAAGGGCTGCGGCGCCACAACCGTCGGCGCCGCGACGCAAATTGGCTGGTCAGCTACTGGAGCCGCGGCGCTGATTCACAGCGCCGCGGCGCTTCGGAGGCAGAATGCTGCGACGGGAATGTAGTTTTTCAATAAAAACCACTGTTTAGTGGTACATGAAAATATCTTTTTTGTGTTAGGATTGAGAAACTGAAGAGGTAACAATCAGATTTTATATATGTAACTTAAGTCGAAATGTTAGCTGGATTGCAATCCTAACGCTAGTATTGGATAGACCTAGCCCCATAAAAGTGTTAGATCTATTTATTTGCATTTAATGATAGTCTTAATCTTAATCATTTAGATCAACATTATTATTAAGTCTTTTATTTCTTAGAATTGGTTCTTAATCATTCAAATCTTATCAATTATGTGTGTTTGTCTTTTTTAGTTTACAACCACTAAATGAATCTGAATAATTAAGATCAATCACAAAATCTTAATATCATTAAGATGTATATTCAAGGTTTTTTACGGAAATAGAAGTTTATAAGTACTCTATCCACTTTCATCGCTAAACATCATTGTCACCTACGATTATCAACTAACATAATACACAAGGCCACAACCACCATCGCGCTCCGCCAATCACTATAGCCAGTCATCACAACTATTAGCTACCACATGTACAATTATCAGACCAATCACCACCATAATAACCACATATCACGGCAATCACATGTTCACCATCATCAACCACCGTAATTATTCACCATCACTATTAGTTATCACTATCATCCACCATAAGTATCAACCGCCACCACCAACAACCATTACTAACATCCATTGTTAAGCATTAGTGTCAACCACAATCACCACTAGCTACTACCTATTATTACAGTTCATATTTATATGGTACTCTAGGTCAGATAATATTTTTAGAGTCGCCACATAATTTATAGGTAAATTAAGAAAATCAATGTGAAATAATTTATTCAATAGTTTGATAAATCATATCTAAACCAGAGTCGAGGTAAGGGTTCTGGTGATCCCCCGGAGAAGATGTTAGCACCCCGGTATTAAGGATTCCTAGAATACGGTTGACCTACGGGTTCTATAGCATGCTTTAAAATAATTCAAATTGCTTTAATGTTTAAATTTATGCAAAATACTTGTCATTTCATTCATTCAAACTCAAGAGATTTATAAAACAAAGAGTTAGGCTTTCGCCGAAAATAGTATGCACAGGGGTAGTTTATTCAATTTTATTTTCGGACTAAGAACACTCAAATGCGAATCTGAGTAGAACTCCACATTTAATCCAGCCATATTGACTAATTTCACACTTGCATCTTTTTAAAATTCTTTACAAGTTTTGAAAATAGTATAGTTCATTTAGAATGATAAGTTTGGTTTTTGACAAAGAGATAAAAAATGATTTCTTTTATTCTTTGAATGCCATATTCCCAAAGTCAAACCATAATCTAATAGTCCAAAATCCTCAAACTAAACTCAAGTCCAAGATAAGTGTTTTGAAAATCCACAATCAATTGGTTGGGCTTAGCCCGCAATCTTAGTTATAAAATCTATCAATTTTGGTCCAAGTTGAATTATAAAGGTCCATCATACCATTTGCTTGATTTATGTCACTCAGGCCCACCTTGGGTCCTTTAAATATCAGCACTTAGCCCAATTGAACCCAAAGTCCAAGTCGAATTTAAAGCCCAAAATCAATTTTTAACTTAGCTTCTAAACTCAGTTCCTTGTTTCCAGTTTTTTGACATCCAAAAAGCCTTTTTATTCAACTTTCAGATTTGAACAAGTTTTGAAATTCATTTATTGGTGATCTAAACTAAACGATCTACGTATCGTTTACCTATCCTCAGTTATAACCATAAATAAGAGGGTCCAATAACGAAGGTATGTTATTATACAAGCAATACAATATATATAATATACAAAGAAATGGAAAAGGAAAATTTTAGGCTGGTGGCCTACCGAAGCCCACCGGTTGGCTAGTTTTACCGATAGTTGGGCCTTCACGTGAATATTAGCTTCCCTTTAATTAATTTCGGTCAAAAATAGGTCTGATTGGGCCTTAGCCCAATCGGCTAAATGTGTAACATTTATGAGCATTTGGAAGTCGATTGAAGGAGATGATGAGCCCAATAAGAATCCATCTCGTGGTAATGTAGCTGCGGGAAGAAGAAGGCACAAACAAATATACTACTTTGAAAGCATCTAAACTCACCTATGCATATTAAAATAAAATATAACAGATAGAACATAAGTCAAACATCCAAACTCGGCCCAAAAACTTAACTAATAAGCCATGAGGGAGTAAAGATCAAGTGGTTGGGCTCAACCCAATTCATATCATATAGGAAGAAGGCTAGTTGGCTGAAGACAAACCTAGGGACTAAGCCCGAACTATTAAAAGAGTGAAAATAAGGCAAATAAGATAGTAAAAATGGGCTAGTCCCAACAAATATCTTTAGGAGGGCAAACAATAATGATATGCCAGATACACATATCATTATACACTCAATTTCGTAGGTATATCTAGTATGTATACAACTTGCATATCAAGTGTATATCATGACATTTTTTGGGCAAACACACAAGAGTAAAGTTCAAAGAAAGGCTCAGTCACAACTGTATATCATGTGTATATATTCCTTCTTCTTAGCCAAATTCTTTCCAGGGAAACCAACAATTCACATCGTAGGCAACAAACAATGACAACCTAGCTTGAGTAAAATTACAACTGAACCAATAGGATAGAACAAACCTAAGAACAAACAAATAACATGGCTAAGCCTAATGCCTTATTCAAACTAATATCGCATATAGATTAAGAATTGAACAGAGCAGGCAAACATAATTACTTCTTCATTCCATCCTTTTAAAATCAAAGAGACGCAGTGTTACTCCATTTCTTAGTCAAACAAGTTCAGACATGCAACATAAGTAAAGACAGATGAACATGCTATCTTTAGCTAGACATGAGTATTCCTAAATAGGTATTGGTTTAACTAGATGCCAAGAAACCTTAAGGTCTCAATCTTTAGGTTCAGAGTTTGATCTTTAGCCAAGTATTAAAGTTAAATGACTCAATTTAAGAAACAAAGATGCAGGACAAGGATTCATATATAATCGAAACATGTGAAGGCCAGACATGCACTATGGTTTTAGTTTTCTTTTAGACATAGTATAGGCAGATGACTAAAACAAACTCAGTTCATAATCACACAGTGATATACTCCTATAAACTTAGATATTCAAAAAAGGGCCAAAGCCATAACATACCACATATGTCACTTTTATGCTTTGCCTGCAGTTAGACAACAAAATAGGCATGGTGTGCATAAATTGTAACCCAAACACGTTAAATGTGAGCTTACACAACTTACATAGACAAGGACAAAAATGCTAAGGCTTTCATGAGATAGACATGACATAAAAAGAAGGAGCATATAAGAGTACCACAAGTAAGGTTTAATAAGTTTCAAACTTGACACGAATGACGTACATATTAGCTAGAAAATGTCATATCACTAAGTAAGCTTCTAGATTATCCCCAAATCATTGTATTAACTTAAACAAAGACATATATCCAGACAAAGCTTCAAATTAGCACTTTGACATCTGATATACCTAACAAGACATGAACACATTACAAGTTATATTTTCTTTCATTTTTAGGCTTTTATATGACAGTCTAAGCTAAACATGTTAACAATTTTATCAAAACATGCCCTAAGGGAACTAAACATGATTAATACAAGCTAAAATCCAACACATTAAGCTTTATCTTCACTAATCATATCTGTACATAAGTCTTAAACGACTTGTAATACCACATATCTAACTCAGTCAGGTCATTATATTGGCCAAAAGGATTATCATTTACATTTTTAAACATTCCATATGTCTTGAACACTACATAACTTAAACAACCTAAAATTGGTTACAGTAAATTGCAACTCTCATACTAATCAACTTAAGATCATACAAACAGATTACATATGACCAAATAGACCTTAAATTAGGTATTAAGTTAACTAAATGACTAGTATATGAACAAAACCTATCCTAAACTAACATAACAAGATTTTGTCTAACTAATCACATACAAAGATCCCTAATAATGTATACTAAACATGCTAATAATTATCCTAATGCACAAAATAGTGATACAATGTCAACTAAACATGCTTAACTATAAAGTAACACATAATACACATTATAAAACACAATAATAATAGGAAAATTAAAAGGGATTCGAATTACCTTGTGTAGAGGCAGCCAAAACGTCAAAGTTTGAGCTTGTTCTTCACTCCGATGACCTCGAGCTCGCAAATCACATGAAAAAGGAAAAGATTTTAGTTGTGAAGGACTAATCACACTAGATCTGGGTTCTGCCAAAGGGCTGGATCCCAACGTAAGCAATAGTTAGTCGAATTTAAACTCAATTCAGCTCTTAATCAATGTAAAAGATAGGAATCGAGTTTTTGACCATTTGAAACTTGTTCAAAATGAAGATAATAGGTATGTATTTATAGCGGAATATCAAACCCTAGTAGACCTAAATGGATTGATGTGGAAGAACATAGTTTTGGGGGGAAATCTCCCTCCAAATCGTTCTTCAACTAATGAGAATTGAAGAATTTAAATTCTAATCGGACAAGAAGCATTAAATGCTCTCAGAAAAAGTAGGAGAGGGGTAACTTCACCTTGGGGTTTGGGGGTGGGTACAATGGCGTGCAAGGTGAAGAGGACAATGACATTTAATGTTCTTTCCCCTTCCAGTGAAGCAACAAACACATAAGGGCAACGTACGCTCTAGGGTTTTCCCATTTTTGGCATCGGTGCCACAGAGGAAGGAATGGAACCTTAGGGTTCCTCGTCGTTGGTTTTGAAGGGTTGGGGCTTTTTCCCTTAAGTGAACAAAGCGTGCTGGGCTCAGGTCATTTTGGTTTGGGCTCAACTGACTCGTAATTAAAGAGGCCCAAGTTTTTTTTCTCTTAAATAATTTTAAGTCAATTATGGTCACATTTTAATTTAAGAAATAGTCAAATAATTTTGCAAATAGCCTAATTAGATTAAGAGCTTCGTTTTAAGCCTAATTTTGATACTAATTGGAATGTAGAAAATTAAAACTCATGCAAACGTCTTTTAATTTAACATATGACTTGAAATTGAGATATCCTATTTAATTAGACAATTTCCTAATTTTAATGGAGTGGAGCACTAATTTCTTAATTTTAAAAATTATTTTAAGGTAATTACATTTAATTGTCAGTTTAGGATTCCAAAATTATGATTAATGATCAAGATTATGTAAAATGAGGACATGATATGCAATATGTATATCAAGTGATATTTTGTCAAATGAAATGACAAAAAACTCTTAGAATAATTTTATAAAATCATATTCGCTTTGCGAAAAGTGTATTCCACCCCGCATGTGACTCGAAAACTCTGAATAATTAAATAAAAAATTTAGAGGGTAAAAATTAGGTATCAATAACTGTCCCTTCGTTGTTAGGGAATGGCTAGACCATCACTGAGCAACGAAATTTGACTAACCTAATTTTTAGCCGACCAATAAGAACATACTTCTTGTTTTTATTTAATTTTTTGAAAATTGTGGTTGGACCCTGGTTTATGGGTTTCTTACATATCTCAGATTACATGAGAACTCATGCGACTTGTAGTTCGACTCAATTAAACTACTAAAAAGTCGATAAAATAAAAGTATTAAACCATAAAATTCTGGAATAATTTTATTAGAATGTGACTGATCCTTGGAGATTGAGTGGCCTACATATGCCCGGTTTTTGGAATCAGGTCACTTGTAGTTCAACTCGATGTCTTAAAAAAAGTATTCCTTATGTGGGAAACCCTTTGACTGGTATATGCCAAACCAGTTATGAGTTTTAAAAATAAAAATCTTTGTGGTTTGCAAGCAAGGTCGGCGCGGAGTGATGTTCAAGATCATGTGTAAAGAGCTTGAATCTCGTTGGCACATATTTTCGACCAGCTTCCCAAGAACATGTTCTGCTTTTACTTCACATATGTCTGGATCTGGTCTGTTTGCTTTCCACTTCCAGTAGCTTCAACTTGTTTCCATATACTAAGACATGCATGTTGATTATTTTTTATACTTTCATAGCTGCACGACTTTATTTGTTGTACCCTCCTGGGTGACTTCTTTTGAGCAGGTGATACTTCCGACACCATTTGGCTCTTGTTGATTCTGCTGAGCGGATGCCACTTGCGACACCGTCTGACTCGGTTGACTTTGTTGATCAGATGCCGCTTATGAAACCGTCTGGCTCTATTGACTTGCTTATGAGTGTTTGTTTGAGTGAATATCACTTGCGACACCGTCTGTCTCTACTGACTGTGTTGACTCAAGCGGATGCCACTTTCAAAATCATCTAGCTCTCTTGACTCTGTAGACTTACTAGTATAATGTTGTCGATTCTGTGGTGTAATATTGTTGGAGAGGATGTCACTTCTGACACCGTCTGGCTCATGAATGGCTCTCTCGGCATGCAGTTTATATGAATGACTCTCTTGGCAGTGTTTGTATGAATGACCCTCTCAGCTTGCAATTTGTATGAATGTCCCTCTCAGCATGCATTTTTTATAAATATCCCTCTAGGCAATGTTTGTATGAATGTCCCTCTCGGTATAAAATTTGTAAAAATGTCTCTCTCGATAATATTTGTATAAATGACCCTCTCGGTATGCAATTTGTATGAATGAACCCCTTAGACATGTTTGTATGAATGACCCTCTCGGCATTGTTTGTATGAATGACCCTCTCGACTGTGTTTGTATGAATGGCCCTCTCGATATGCAATTTGTATGAATGGCCCTCTCGGCATGCAATTGACTCTTAGGAACGGAGACTGCAACTTTTGACCGGATTTATATTGTTCAGACTTTGGGGTGAAGATTGTGGTCTTTTGATTAGAATTACATCACTATGGCTTTTGGAATTAAGACTGTGGCCCTCTGGCTGGATTTACATCATCCTAACTTCAGAGTGAATACTGCATCATTTTCAACCGGAAATACATCACCTGAAGCTTGGAGCGAACACTACAACCTTTCGACTGGGATTACATCACTCTGACTATTGAATAAAGACTACAACTTTTGATCGGATTTACATTATTCTGACTCTTTAATGCGACTCTCATGGCTGAATTGTTTTTCTTTATTATTTTTCTAGACTCTCAGGGTCAGGTTGTACTTTTTTACTTTATGTCCTTGTGGCGTTTTCCCACTAACTGTGGCTCTCAGGTCCGGTGTTGTGTCTCTGCTTTGTTGGTGGCTCTCAAGGCCTGGAGGTTGTCTGTCGGTGTCGGAGCGTCTTTCATTGTACCTGCTTCATATATGAATAAACATGTTAGTAAAAAATCCCGTCATCCTCCTAACGACGTTCTGGGGACCTGCAATCACAGAAATATTTGTTAGTTTCCTATGGGGTCGATCCGTGTTGCCGACTCCCGCTGTGTTATTTTTCTATTTTTCCAATTTCAACCCCTCTTTCGGTCCCGGTGTAATGAGAGAAAATATTTTGAATAGAATATTTGATAATATTTTAGAAAATAGGATTTTGACTATCTAAAATATTATTAACTCGTGTCATGACATATACACTTCGAGCGAGGCTCTTAGACCGTCCTTGGCGCTCTGCTTTTGCTCATCTTAGTGAAATTTTCGAGACCTCTCAAAAATTTGCTCTAGTTGCAGGTTTAGATCGGCTGGCTCTCATGCCGATTTGTGTTGGAAGGAATTTTTGAGCCCCTCTCAAATCTTTGAGACGGGTTGTTGATGGAATTTTTGAGATCTTCTCAAAATTCTTTCTCAATTTACTCTTTGTGAGGCGATTATTCGAATTCTTGATGTCTTTGAGGCTTTCTAAGGGCTTCTCTAATTTTTTGTTTTGGTGCGACCGAACTTGAAGAGCGCCTACGTATTTCATCTCAGGAATCATGTCGAAATGTAGTTCAGAAACAAAGTTATTTGATTTTGGTAATAATTCGAAGAACGCCTACGTATCCCTATTTGGGAATCAGGTCATTGCGTAGTTCATTGCAAGGAATGATGGATTTTGGTGATAATGCGACCGAGTTCGAAATGGATGCCTACTTATCCCTTTTGAAAATCAGGTCCTCGCGTAGTTTGTTACAAGGAAATATGGATTTTGATAATAAAGTGACTGAGTACGTAATGGACACCTCTGTATCCCCTTTTAGGAATCAGTTCCTCGCATAGTTCATTACAAGAAAATATAGATTTTAATAATAAAGCGACTGAGTCCGTAATGAACGCCTACTTATCTCCTTTTGGGAATCGGGTCCTCGCGTAGTTCGTTACAAGGAAATATGAATTTTTATAATAAAATGACCGAGTCCATAATGGATGCCTACATATCCCCTTTTGGGAATAGGGTCCTCGCGTAGTTCATTATAAAGAATATAAGGGTCTGATAATAATGTGACCGAGTCCGTAATGGATGCCTATGTATCCTCTTTTTGGAATCAGGTCCTATAGTTTATTACAAGGAAATATGTTTTTTCTAATGCAAACAATAAGCAAAGAAGTGCGATTACAAGTAGAAGAAAAAATGTGATTACAAGTAAATGATGTGCGATTACAACTAAAAAGAGATTGCAATTGAGAGGCGTGCCTTCACACGTAATATCTCTTAATGGCATATGAATTAATTGCTTTGGGCTACTCTTGGCCATCTATCTTTGCGAGGATGACAGTTGTTCCAGATAGTACCTTGCGCACCATGTAAGGCCCATTCCAGTTGGGTGCGAAGTTCCCTTTATACACGTCTTGGTGTGAAAATACACGCTTGAGTACCAATTGTCCTATTTGAAAGCTCCGGGCTCATACCCATTTGTTGAAGGCGCGTGCCATTCTCTGTTGATATAATTGACCGTGACATACGATAACTATTCTTTTTTCATTAATCAAAGCTAATTGCTCATATATTTCTGGATCCACTATGTGTTATCCAGTTCTTTTTCTTGTATGATTTTGAGCAAGGGTATCTATACCTCGACTGGTATCACTACTTCAGTGCCATAGACAAGCAAGTATGGAGTTGCTCCGATTGAGGTTTGAGTGGTTGCTCAGTATCCTAGCAATGCGTAGGGCAGATGTTTATGCCAACACTTGTATTTGTCGGTCATTTTTCTTAATATCATCTTGATGTTTTTGTTCACTGCCTCTACATCTCTGTTCATCTGTGGCATGTATGCGGATGAATTTTGATGAGTGATACGAAATTGTTCACAAATGTCTTTCATTAGATGACTGTTCAAATTCGCTCCATTGTCCGTTATGATTGACTCAGGAATGCCGAATCGGCATTTGATATTATCGCGTACAAAGTCGGCTACCACCTTTTTTGTCACCGACTTGTGAGAAGTAGCTTCAATCCATTCTGTGACGTAGTCGATAGTGACCAGGATAAATTTATGTCTGTTGGATGCTGATGGCTCTATGGGTTCAATGACGTCCACGCCCCAGGCTACAAATGGCCAGGGTAAGCTCATGAAATTAAGGTCATTTGGCGGGACCTTGATTAGATCTCCATTGATTTGGCATTGGTGGCATCTTTGAACGAATCAACTATAATCAGTTTTCATAGTCATCCAGTAGTAGCCTACCCTTAAAATCTTCTTGGCCAAGACGAACCCATTCATGTGAGGTCCATAAGTCCCAGCATGTAGTTCTTCTAGTAGTTTTGTGGCCTCTGCGACATCGACACATCTGAGTAGTCCTAAATCGGGTGTCCTACTATAGAGTACTCCCTTGTTTAGGAAAAACCATTAGCCATTCTTCTGATGGTCTTCTTTTGATTGGTTGTGATGTTTTTGGGATACTCTCCCTTTTCCAAATATGTGCTTATATCGACATAGGTTTACCATTGGGTTCCGCTTCCACATGAGAACAATAGGCATGTTCTTCCTTGATGCTAATCTCCAGCGGGTCAATATGGCTGCTTTCTGGGTGTTGTACCATGGATACTATAGTGGAAAGAGCATCAGCAAACTCATTCTGAGCTCTCGGCGTGTGACAGCGTTTAATCTTTCTGAAATTGTTTCACAATCTCTGTGCGAGGTTGACATATGGCAAGATCTTCTCATTCTTGATGGACCATTCTCCTCGAACCTGGTGAATCAGTAGATTTGAGTCTCCTATTACCATTAGTTCTTGTATATCCATGTTGATGGCCATGCAAAGGCCTAGAATGCAGGCTTCGTACTCTGCCATGTTGTTTGTGTATTGGAAGTTTAGCTTTGCTACCATCGGGTAATGTTGACCAGTTTCTGAAACCAGAACCGCTCCTATCCCTGAACTTTTGTAGTTGACTGCACCGTCGAAGAATATTTTCCATCCAAAGTATTCTTTTATTATCTCTTCTTCGATTGCCATTATTTCCTCATTCGGGAAATATATCCTTAATGGTGCGAACTCTTCGTCGACCGGACTTTCTGCTAGCAAATTAGCCAATGTCTATCCCTTGACGGCTTTAACATCGATGGGTAGCTTATGGGATGTTATGTTTATGCTTAGTCCGAATATCCGCGTATGACCACGCGAATACGTCAACATACTCTCTTAACATATTTATTAACTCCTCTTTTCTAGGCGCATCCAAATGTGTACTTATCCTCGTTTCCTTAACCATTTTCTCATCTCTGAGATTGATTGCTTCAGTTTTGTCCAAATTAGGCTTTTGCCTATTCTCATATTGATCTTCCTCATTGATGAGGTCTTATGTTAACTTTTCTTCTTCATCATACTCCTCATATTCTTTGTCGTATATATCACTCGACTCACAACATGTCATGACATTATGAGTTGTTTTAAAAATATTACTGAAAAACAAGGCAAAGCATCATTAGTGTTATTAAAACGTGTTATATGTATATAAATAAAGAGACTGTTTTTGTGTAAATTGATGCTTTTATTGATTTTGATAAAAGTACAAACTGTGGTCCTAACTTGGATCAACGTCAAGTCATTTCTATTTTTTTGAACAATCACATGGATCAACATCCCCAAAATTTCTCTTACAGAATAGCAAAAAGTGGGGTAAAGGTCTAGTTGGTCAGTTGCTCATCTGGGTCAACATCGCGGATGGTGGGTGCTTCGAAGCATTCCTTTAGTATAGCGACACATTCTTACTCTTGGAACAACATCCCCAAACCTTATTATGGGTCCTCGCCGTTGTGCATGGGCATGCAAACCGAAAATGACTGGTACAAACTCGGGAAAGGCTTTCTCATCTCTGGAGGACCTCTCTCTTTCTGTTCAGCATCAGAGGCTTCTCGAATGCCTTGAAGATCTCATCCTATACCTTTGCAGGGCTCGAACCTATTCTGAAGCATAGTTGCAGTGACCATCTTGTAGGCCGACGACATTGGGATTTCTTTATCGTCCCCTCGATGGGCAGATCCCATACTTTCCACTACATGGAAGTCTATATCTGTCGGGATTGCTTCTATTATAGGAACAGAGTTATTGAGATAGTTGTGAATACTACCCGTTCTATGTATTACAACTTTATGGTTTTCCCAAACGAATTTAGCGATTGGTGGAGGGATGATGGCACTGCTCCATCCATATGTATCCACGATCTTCCTAGTAGGAGATTGTAGTTGAAACTGATGTCCATAACTTGAAATTATGTGGTGAACTCAGCGCGTCCCATTTGTATATTGAGGTTTACCTCACCTACGGGATCACGCTGTGCATTATCAAAGGCTCTTAGATTGGTACGGCTCTGGCGTATTTTTCCAATGTCATAGCCCAATTACTTCAATATGCATTCAGGGCATATGTTAAGTCCAAACCCATTATCGACAAGTACTCGGGAGATAACCGTACCCCTACATTTGATGGTGATATAGAGGGACTTGTTATGAGCCGTTCCTTCTTTTGAAAATTCATCAGTAGTAAATGAAATCTGATGTACTTCGATGACGTGGCCTACTTATTCGGCCAATGTTTCACTACTTGTCCCTACTAGGACGTGGACTTCATATAGCACCTTAATTAGTTCTCAATGATGTTGTGTAGAGCTCAAAAGCAGTGACATCACCGATACTCTGGCCGGTGTTTTCTACAGGTGTTCATTAATAGAGTAATCTTTTGGCTAGATCATGCACTAAAAATACTCGGCATCCTCATCGGTGATGGGCCTTCTTTGATTGGTTTCTTTACGGGGTGTTCCTTACGCCATTTATTCGAAAGTGTAGCATTTCCCTGATCTTGTCATACCTTAGGCCACAACTGTAAGTTCCTTTCTGGGAGCCGAGATGACTACTTGTGGCACCTTGACCACATATGGTTTCTTTAGAGCTGGTATCAGTATCTTAAACATAAGACTTTCTTATAGCGTGAGGGAGGCGACCGTGGGCTCCAAGCTCTCAATACCCTCTTGGGCCAATGGTTGACATGCATCCCAATCTTCATCTCGTTCTATCAAGTGGATATGGTTGGTACCATGATTCAAGAGAGGGTTTATATTAATATTTGGCATTGCGACCTCCAAAATGATCTCTCATTTGTCGATCAAATAATGAAACTTGTAATTTAGATTAATGCAATCTTCTATTGCGTGCCCCTTCCTCCCAGAATGGTAAGAATAAGTTAGTTCAGCTCTATAAAAGTGACTTCTTGGGTTGGTAGGTTTTGGCGGCATGGGTTTGATGAGACTGACAATGTTTAATTTGGCAGACAGACTGGTTCGCATTTCTGTAAGTAGAGTAAACATCTGATGAGGTTTTTTCTCAAATTTCGGATGTGGCAAGTCGTATGTGGCTGGAGGCGGCTGATTATGATAGTTTTGTTGGTTTTGAGGCACCTGATATACGGGTGCGATGATTTGGTAATTTTTGGATGGAGCTTGGTAGGTGGGTATAGGTGTTTGGTAGTTTGTTAGTGGAGCTTGATAGTTTGTTTGTGCATAATATACTGGCACAGAGCTGTAAGGTGATGACATGTAATTGTTTGGAGGAGGATATTGGTATACATCGAAGGATGACTATGATCCTTCTCTTGTAAGACTCCTCGGGCTGGGTGTGTGAGAGATATTTGCCACGTCCTCTTTTTTATTCCCTGTGGCTCCGATTGAGCCTGTCGTGCCATCTTTTTTGACAATGTTAACAATCTTTCCAAACTTGAGACCATCTTCTATAGCCTCTCCCATTTTGACTAAATCAACAAATAGTCTTCTCTCCATAGCCAATATTCGATTGTAGCAGTCCAACTCCTGAGATTGGATAAATGCTGCACTCGGGCGGCTTCAGCCCTCTACATACTTGCATATTCGTGGTAGGTTTCTACTGTCTTTTGTCTGATTTTTTCCAAAGAGTAGCAATTAGGCACGTTTTCCACATTAAAGCGGAATCTAACTATGAAGGCCTTCACCATCCCTTCTCATAAGTCCCAGCGATGAATATCTTGCACTGTGAACCATTCAGATGCTTCGCCTATGAGGATTCAGATGAAGATCCTTATTATCAGTACTTCATTTCCCTTGGCACCGACAAATTGGTCGCAGTAAGCTCTCAAATGGGATTTGGGGTTTCATGCACCGTTGAATAATTCAAATTTGGACACATTGAATGTATGCAGAAGTCATCGTATCTTAGTCTTGTTGCTTTGTGGGAGTCCTTATTAGATTTCTCGAACAGATCCATCATTTTCTATTCCATGTATTTGTCCCTTCGGTCCTGCTCAGACCTTCATGCCTTTTCTATCTCTTCGTAGTGCCTAAAAAGTAGGTACAGAGTGGGAGGTCCCAGCTATATGAGTGTCTTTTACTGGAGGTGATGTTTGGTATAATGTACTAGCGTGAGCATTTGGGAAGTGTTCAGGTATGGGTGAATTCAGAGATGCAAAAGGTGGTGGAGGCCTTCTTGGCTCAGTAGCAGCTGCCTTCCTGGCAGCGTTAATGGCTTTATTTCTCGTGATCTGTTCTTGAAGGTCGTTGATCTTTTTGAATAGCAAAGTGATCACATCCTCGGTATGCGAAGCATTTTGGAGATCCTAAGGCTCGACGTCCTCAATGGTCAGAGCATTTTTGTTACGAGCTTCCTCGGGAGTACCAGTCATTGTTCTTTGTCTTGTTCAGTTAGGGATGCTGCCACAACTTTAGATCTGGTGAAGTATGCTAGTAAAGCACAACGGATCGACCCTTTTCTATAAGAAGAAAAAGAACTCAAAAGCAAACGATGTTAGTATGTTAGTTGGAATCATAAATACAAGATATCGCACATAAGTTGCAAATAAAGTACACAGACTCATGTATTCGATCAAAACTCTTGATTGATTTTTCCATTTTAGGGGTATTTTGGACATTTTGGCCAATTTGATTTTTAGGGTTTCGATTGGAAGGGCTATGGTTGATTTGCCACTAAGCCGTCATTGAACCACAAATTATCCTATAAATAGGGGGATTATATTTTATAGAATATATGGGCTCATTCTTATATAGACTGCCTACGTATTCCTCCTCAGGAAATTAGGCCCTTCCATAGTTTGGGTTACACATAAATTATAACCTAATTTCTTCTACCTGAATCTTTAGCCGGATCAGGCCCGATGTGGGCTTCCCATATATCCCTCCTTAGGACATCAGGTCAGACGTGGTTTCCAGGGAATGCCTAAACTACCTAAAAGATGACTCTCCTCAAAGCCATGACGAGTCGTCATCCTTACGACTACGCATTTCCAGGCGGCTTTCATAAAAGCGGCCTTGTATCACGGGCCAAATATGGTCAGTGTTGTCCAAATGCTCCAACTCAAACTTGAAGGCTTCACACTCTTCGATGTGGTGCTTGGGAGACCCTGAATGGTACAACCATATATTCATCCTCGAAGTGCTTGAAAATAATTTCCAGGTGGTCTTGAGTGGTCGAACCTTGCCGGTGTGACACAAAAGTAAGAAGATGTCAGCGTACAAATCTTTGAAGGCATTGATGTCGTAACGCCGAAGCCGTATGTCCATGGTGATTTCTTCACCAAGCATAGTAAATTTGTAGACTAGTAAGGAGTTTGGTCCCCATAGGTTGCGGATAACCTTCTCATCAATTAACTTGAAGGCTCTTCTCTTGAAGGACATGGATTCGTCTGTGTTGTGGCTAGGCTGGCTTCTGTGATATAGGCACCTTTTGTGAGCAAGGATAGGTACATAGGTCGGGAGGACGTGTGATCTAGTATGTGCCAATCCGACAACTTTTATCCCATCGAAGACCTTAATGTTTTGCACCTCCCTTAGTGCAACTCTGATATGCGAACCATGGGCTTTGAGGGCAGTCTCCCACCACATTGGAGCTGAGCTACGGTGAGGCCTTTGTGGCTCCCCATAGTGATTGCAGCTTCATCAATGACTGGGGTAACTCCTTCATGTCCCCCTCTTGTTTTCCCATATAGTATTGGGTCATTCTCAAGTAAGTGTGTCAGAGGGACATATTCTTCCACCATATTCTTGACTCCTTCAGGGAGGTTTTGGTATTGCGGCTTTCCTTCGGGAGACTCTTCAATGAAGTTTCCTACAAATTCCAAAATCTTATCCACTTCTTCCATTTTGGCCCTTGCCAAGTCAGTCTTTTTGTCAACCTCCTTCATCTTGGCTTTTGCTAGGTCAATCTTCACGTTTATCTTGAAATTTTTTGCCCGAAGTGACTCCTCGGTCTCTTTATTACTAACGAGATCAATAACTGGTGATGTGGCATTTTGGTTGTTGGTAGCGTCCATTGTAGTAAATAAACCTTTAAGAGGAGGTGAATTTAGTTAGCTTTTGGTATTTTCGTATGTTTTTCTTTTGGATTGGGGTCCGAAATGTGGGACCAATCAAGAGTTCAGATAGAACACATAAAAAGACATAAGCACTTTATATCACAGAATCATATAGGCAGTTATAATATTTGTGTTTCTATACCTCGTTAATCCAAGACTTTCTAATCATTTGAAGCATAAATGTGTCAAATGTTAATTAAACCATTGCCCCACAATCTTTCATTAATAATAATATCTTCCCTAATGGGGTTACCAGGCATGAATAAAATGGTAAATCAGCAGAAGCTGAATCCAGTGGCAGATGATGAAGCTCTATCAGTCCAAGCTCTCTTGGCCCTTCGGAGGGCGGACTGGAACGTGAGTGTTACGCCTCGCAGTCTCTTGTTCCATCATGTCGTCAATTGATATCAGTATCTCAGGAAGATATGTGACCTTACATAAGGATAGAAAGGTACCAAGACAAGGGAAGTGCTAAGAAGTATAAAGGTTAAACGAATCGAAGGAGATAAGTTTCGTCGTGATTTCAAAAGTTGGCATGTTTTACGGCCAAAATAACGCCCATAATAGGGTTTTACAAACCGTAAAAGTGGTAGAGTTCCATTGTAAACCTTAACAGAAATCTAATTTTGAAGATGGTGTCTTATGACACCTTTAATGGATAGTAACATGTTTTATGGTGGGTGGTATCACCGTAAAAGTATTTTACGGTGGGAATTGTCACCGTGAAATCCACATAAAAGTGAGGTGGTGCTTAATCTTTTAAAGTCGAAGAAGGCTCATTTTTCTTCATTTCTCAGTTGTAAACAAACCTTCCTAACCCCCGAACTCTTCCAAGGAGTTCTACACCGGTCCTAACTCAATTTAAGAGGAAAATTGTGTAAACTTCTCGTAAGAAGTTAGTAGTACAAGGTTCTACTCTTGTTACCTCCTTGTTACTATTTTGGTGAAGCTTCTCAAGGGTAGGGGTTGTGTTGCAGAGTTTGACCTTGATGTTTAAAGGTAAGTTTCATTTCCTACATGCTCTTCTTGCCATATTACAAGTATTTAGGATGGAATTATTGGAGAATTTGGAGGAACAAGCATTTGTAGGATCTTAAAACCATGTCTTGTTGTTTTGGGCTATTTTTTATGGAGTGAAAGTGCTATATGAAATTTGTGAAGTCATGAATGGAATTGCGATGATAAGTAAAGAGTAGTAATGAAGATTGTTTTGAAGTATGAGTAGAATTTGACATATAAACAACCCTATAAAGTTGTGTACGTGAATTGTTCGATAAAATGTCTAAGTGAACTTATTCATAAGCTACGGATTCGACATTCATGAAAATCATTCGTATGGTGTAGATAATCATTCGTAGAGCATACGAGGACTTGTGGAGTTTGTTTAGCTTTGACGACTAGGTATGTTAAGGCATACTCATTTATTCTTTTGGAATGATCGACGAATAAGTATAACTATAACGACGTCCCTTCAAAAGAAACTCTACTCTTAAATTTAAAGCTTGTGATTAATTTCGTATCATATTGTTACCATTTATAACTCTTGTTGTTCTGCTTCGGAAGTATTTTCCTGACTTGATGCCTCTTGAATCTTATGTTTCCTTATGATCATTGACGACCCTCAGTTAAGTGATACAGATATAGTTACAGAACGATAATCGGAGGATAACAACCTTGAGTCACTCCGATTGGTTTTATAAGGCCCTTCAGAGTCTGTCTTGCACTACACTTATATATATATAGCTATTTTCTTACTGAGCCGCGCTATAGTCAGCCAGGTACGGAACCTATTTGTTCACACCACTGCAGTTGGTTCTGATATTACTGAGTCACATATCTGGACGGGGTACGATAGAGTCCTCATTGAGGTCGGGTATAATATATATGTATTACGAAATGATTTACCCCACATAGAGGGTAGATATTACATTATACGGCCCCAATGAGTGGATTGATTTTACAAACATGCATATTTCTTCATAAGTATGACAGGTAAGCTCCTAGAGGCTTGTTATGAGTTTCTGGTTGACTTCTGTACTCTTATCTCTTATGATATGTCTTCTGTCTACATTGGTTATCTGTCTTACATATTCAGTACATATTTCATACTGATGTCCCTTTTCGAGGACACTGCGTTTCATGCCCGCAGGTACAGATACAGATGGATATTATTCCCTCACTGTAGAACTCGACTCAACTAGAGGTCGTCATGCTCTATTATTCTGGAGTTGTATAGTAAGTTGATAGGTATGATAGATATGTATATGTATATAGTTGGGTAAGGTGGGGCCCTATCCTAACCAGTTGTTGTCAGTACTCTTTATAGGTTTGTAGACAATCATGTTGTACATAGTGGTCGTGTATGGCTTTATCGGCCTCTCCAGTAGATTTATTATGCTTATGTCAGCCTTGATATATATATTGAGTGCATGTGATTATGTTGTTATTCAGTTGAGTATGTGTCAGAGGCCTTGTCTGCCTATGATTTATTGTATATCTCTTAGGTAGCAGGATCGGTACGCTTGGGCTTTAGGGCACCGGGTGCTGGCCACACCCCTCAAGGTTAGGGTGTGACAAAGTTGTATCAAAGCTAGGTGAGTCCTAGGGGTGTCTATAAGCCGTGTCTAGTAGAGTCTTGGTTATGGGTGTGTTGCACGCCACACTTATAAACAAGAAGCTACAGGGCATTTATGATGTTACCTTTCTAGAAAAATCTAGATTGTACGATAGAAGCAAAGTCATAAGTCACTAAATCCCTATCTTTTCCTCTTGATCTTCCTTTTCAGTAATGCCATGATCTAAGGAAAGTACTGATAACAGGAATTGGGTCAGAAATGCGGGAGAAAGTACTAGCCGACAACCACCCGCCAGTATGGATCTGAGGAACATAAGAACCCCGGAAGAAAATGTAAGTTATTCAATGGAAGAAGACTCGTCCATGGACTAAGATCTATCTATGGAGGAAGATCCATCTGTGGACTCATCTATGGAGGAGGACCCATCTGAGGTCCCAAAGGAATCAGCCTTCTGAGTACAATCGATTCTAGTGGTAGTGCCAGATTACAGGAAGGCCCGCACAATACAGAGACCATCAACGCAACGGTTGTTTCCGTTTGGGTTAGGTATGAGTGGTCATGTGTATGCAACAACTCCTCCAATTATGTTCCTAGAGCAGGGTCATGTTCAGATGCCCCCACAGGATAGACCTATATAGAGATTGAGAAGCCTAATGTCATGGAAGTCAGTTAATCAAGGATCACCCTTGACAAGTAGAAGCAAGGAATAATTAACTAGTTGATAGACCGGAAGGTTTAGAATGGACGTAGGTGCTGAAGAATTGGTGTTGAAAGAGGCGCCAGATAGAAGCTCCCGGGTAGAAATCAGAAAAGTCTAAGAAAGTATCGGAAGTAGTAAACCACACTGTCAGCAATATGGAAGGAGACACGACAGAGCATGCTTATCCGATATTGAGTTATGTTCTGGATGTGGAGCTTTAGGCCATTGGGCCAGAGAATGTCCCTAGAGATTTTAGTCGCTATGCATTCAGTGTGGACAGGTGCATTACGGGCCATGCCCAGGTGATCTTGAGGGATGTTATTGGTATGAGAGTAGGATCCATAGAGTGTATAGATGCCCGAGGTTGAGTCAGGGAGAATAGTCGGTCTCGATGCTACTTAGAATCATGCAATCAACCAGGTATGTTGATAATTTTATTAAGAATAATTATGCTTATAACTATGATCGGTCGGTTATTTTTTATATAAAAAGTATGTCATACAAAGCGTATATAGACCGTAAATCGATAATAGGCATGAAATATGGTAAGTGAATTCACAGTTATGTTCAAGGCTCTAGCTAAGATGATTGAGGAATCAACCATTTATTGACAATATATGTATCCAGCACCCTTAAATTCCATAGCGTAAGCAATATTGGGACATAGAAAGTAAATAAATATGTGACCTGAAAAAGGGGATTCACGAGTCCAAAGAATTTAGAGGGACCCTCGAAGAGTCATACGGAAAATGAATTTCCAGGAATAAGTTATCTGAAACTTTGTTCAGAAGATAGTCAAAGGAAGAAAAGGACGCGAAATGTTATATACAAGCCAGTAACCCCAAATTTCTCTATAAAGGCTCAACCGCTTAGGTAGACTATGATAGGAAAGAAGCGTTGTTGACCAAAGGTGAATAATATATTTCCCTCACCCTGATAGCATATGCGTAGACGGCAACAAGGTAGCAAGATTTTTGATAAGTACGTAGGGATAAATGAAGAAGTGTCGAGTGGACACAAGTAAAAGTATTACGATAATATAATGAGGTCAAAGGATGCTAAGGCCGTGTCTAGTAATCCTATGAGGTAAAAAAATGTAAATTAAGACGCCCGTAGATGACGGTATCGGGAGTATGCTCAGGCAAAGTTGTTTTGAAGGAATTCAAATTGGTAATCTCCAAGCTGAATGATCGAATGCGGATGGGAAAAGATTCTAATACCAATTAAGGAGAGGAAGCCCGAATCAGTGGCAAGATTGGATCCAACTATGATTTGAATTTGAATATATCAAGCACTTGTTCCGCCATGAATGTTAAGGATATATAAGTGGAAGTTCGGACGAATGAAGCCCGATGTAAGCATACGACGGAGTGATAAAGAAATAGTCTAAAATAGACGATCAAGAGAAGCGCTAAAGAATAAAGACAAGTGAACAAGAAATGAGTGGGCGAGTAATGATAAACTGGGACTGCCAAAGGAACTAGAAGCCCCTTCCCCCCAAGAAGAATAACGTAATGGTCATATGATTAAGGACATTGGTTGCAAAGAAAGTCAAAATCGAGAAATAAAGGAGTAGCGTAACTCAAGTACGGTGACCACGAGGGGATCAACACCTTGCAAAGGTAAATCTTCGATGAAAAAAGGGACATGACGACCCCTAGCATGAGCAATACTATGTCAAAGGTTTATTTTGAGAAATGTTGCATAGGAAATACCCAATAAAGGGAGGGTCAACTATGATGTATAAAGGATCTTGGGATTACAAGAGTCAGGTGTTGCGCTCTTAGTATGAAGTAAATGTTGTTTTCATAAAAGCACTAGTCCGGAGTAGGTAGAAATAATAGATGCCTAAGAAATAAGGCCAACAGAAGAGAAACGACTTCAAAATGGAAAGAATGTTTTGTTTTCAGGACTTAAATGAGAAGGGAAATTAAGGAAAACAGAAAGGAAACAATACAAGTTGAGGAAGAATACTTGGGCAAATATGAGATATAATTAAGAAATGACGAACTTATCTTGAAATACATAACATCGCCTATAGAGTATGCAAACTGGAGACGTTATAAGAACAAGAAGTTTCGACATAATAAGCAAGGAGATAATGTATTGTAGGGTCGGGTACTGTTGAAAAATAGGGTTATTATGAGAGTTACAGGAAAGAATCAATCCAAAGAGATGATGGTGGCCAGTCATAATAGAAACCAGATGATGAAAATTCCCTGAAGTAGAAGGCAAAACCAATCATAATAGAAACCAGAAGATGATAATTCCCTAAAGTATAAGGCAAATGAACTCCTCCTTATATTGGGAATTGGAGGAGCATCAAGGCGAAGAGTCCATCTAGATTCCATTGGAAGGTATGGTGATAAGGAGTAAAGGTAATCATAGAAACCTTGTCAAGATCCAAGAATTTAGTATATTAATTTACAACACCCAAGAGGATTCGCCATTTGAATGGGAATATAATATTAGGACTATTGATTGGTCCAATAATCATTGTGGGAACCCAACTGACTCATCAATTTGCGTCGTGATGACTAAGACTACCTACAGTAAAAGTATGGCCGATAATTTATCTTGAAGTAATCTCAAGTCGTTATACAATTGCTCTTTATGATAAACAACTGTTGTAGGAACTAGTTTGAAAAAGGCCCTGGGTGTTTAGGATTACCCTCACCCCCATCCTAAAGGATTCAATTAAAACTAAGGAATGTATAGAACTTGGAAGAAAAATTTGAATAGTCATCCACAGATCAATAACTTTTGAACGGCATATTACCAGATCGATAAATAAGGAGTTATGCATGACAAGGGAGTAGGCCTCTTATCGAATCACGAAAAGGGAAGAGAAACGAAGTAACAATATCGAATTTGATAAAGTAAGTCATAGAGAATGCTTAGAGTAATGCAGAAATATTTTAAGATTTTTGGTATCATGAGCAGGATACAATTCGATAAAGAAAGAAGACTTTGTCTGAAACATTCACGATCATAATACCGAACATGGTTGAGAAATGCAGTAACCAACAAGTAGAGTATACTCTGAACCATAGATGTTTATTGGAAAATTCACTTCAAGTATTGCCGCAATGGAAATGTAAAAGTTAAAAGGAGCCTACTGAAGAAAGAAATTTTAAGACCAGTGAGTTGTTCATAACTTATGTCTATAATTGTGACAATGTGAATGTATTAAGAAATGACCTTATAAGGATATTATAGAGAAATGAAATGGAAGAGAAGAGGAAGAAATAGATTCTGATAACCCTATTATCTTCAAATCCTTGACTTTGATGATCTTTATACCGCAACCTCTCATCATAATCTTATTTATGCTTCGCACCAATGAGATATGACACCTAAACCCCATCATAATACATAACTTGTAACAAGAAAATGAAACATATGGTTCAAATGTCAAGACTCCACAGTTCGAATAAATTGCAGGTTACTAAGAAATTTTGTAAAAGAAATGTACAACCGTGTGGAGGTCGGTTATGTACTGACATTATTATGCTTATGTAATCCTATAAGGTAATAGATATGGCATCCGATTGCGCGACAGGTTGAGATAGTCCTTTGTATGAAAGAACTCTGCTAGAATTTTCAAAGAACATAAAAAATTTTATATTCGAATGTTTCAAACTTCAGCTTCATAATTCATACAACACGATCCTTTTATTCCTATTCTGGTTACCGAAGTCGAACCATGTACCATATTTAAACAGTGTTGCTGAAATAGGTATATCATGTGCAACTCAGATATCAACAGGAGAATGTTAATGTGAGTTATGGTTAACCTTTTTCTGATTAATATATCACTATGTGTGGTATTGGAGGCGTATTCAGGCTGCTTGACAGGTTTTAGGATAGTCCTGTTTACAAGGGAAACTCTGCTGAAATGTTTGTCAAAACTTGTGAATTAGAATATCTTCAATATTCATAGATGAATATTTCTAAGGGGAGAAGGATGTTACACCGTGTAGTCTCAGTTCCGTCGTGTCGTCGATTAATATAGGTATCTCAGGAAGATATGTAACCTTACATAAGGATAAAATGGTACTAAGACAAGTTAAGGGGAGTGGTAAGAATTATAAAGGTTAAATGAATCGAAGGAGATAAGTTCCGTCGTGATTTTGGAAGTTGGCATGTTTTACGACCAAAATTACGCCCATAATAGGGTTTTATGGACCGTAAAAGTGGTGGAGTTCCATCGTAAACCTTAACAGAAATTTGATTTTGAAGATAGTGTCTTACGGAACCTTTAACGGATCGTAACATATTTTACGGTGGGTGGTGTCACCGAAAAAGTATTTTATAATGGGAATTTCCAACGTGAAATCCACCGTAAAAGTGAGGTGGTGAGGCAGTGCTTAACCTTTTAAAGTAGAAGAAGGATCATTTCTCTTTATTTCTCAGTTGTAAACAAACCCTCCTAACACCCAAACTTTCCCAAGGAGTTCTACACCGGTCCTAGCTCAATTCAAGAGGAGAAATTGCGTAAAATTCTCGTAAGAAGTTTGTAGTATGAAGTTCTACTCTTGTTACCTCCTTGTTACTATTTTGGTGAAGCTTCTCATGGGTAGGAGTTGTGTTGTAGAGTTTGACCTTGATGTTTAAAGGTAATCTTCATCTCCTACATTCTCTTCTTGCGATATTACAAGTATTTAGGATGGAATTATTGGAGAATTTGGAGGAACAAGCATTTGTAGGATCTTAAAACCATGTCTTCTTGTTGTGGGCTGTTTTTCATGTAGTGAAAGTGCTATATGAAATTTGTGAAGTCATGAATGGAATTGCGATGATAAGTAAAGAGTAGTAATGAAGATTGTTTTGAAGTATGAGTAGAATTTGACATATAAACAATCCTATAAAGTTGTGTACATGAATTGTTCGATAAAATGTCTAAGTGACCTTATTCATAAGCTACGAATTCGACATTCATGCAAATCATTCGTATGGTGTAGATAATCATTCGTATGGTGTAGATAATCATTCGTAGAGCCTACAAGGACTTGTGGAATTTGTTTAGCTTTGGCGACTATGTATGTTAAGGCATACTCATTTATTATTTTGGAATGATCGACAAATAAGTATAACTTTAATGACGTCCCTTCAAAAGAAACTCTACTCTTAAATTTAAAGCTTGTGATTAATTTCGTATCATATTGTTACCATTTATAACTCTTGTTGTTCTGCTTCGGAAGTATTTTTCTGACTTAATGGCCTCTTGAATCTTATGTTTTCTTATGATCATTGACGACTCTCAGTTAAGTGATACAGATACAGTTACATAATGATAATCGGAGGATAACGACCTTGAGTCACTCCGATTGGTTTCATAAGGCCCTTCAGAGTCTGTCTTGCATTGCATTTATATATATATGTAGTTATTTTCTTACTGAGTTACGCTATAGTCAGCCGGGTACGAAACCTATTTGTTCACACCACTACAGTTAGTTCTAATATTACTGAGTCCCATATCTAGACAGGGTATGATCGAGTCCTCATTGAGGCCGGGTATGATATATATGTATTACGAAATGATTTACCCCACATAGAGGGTATATATTACATTATACGGCCTCAATGAGTGTCTTGATTTTACAAACATGCATATTTCTTCATAAGTATGACAGGTAAGCTCCTAGAGGCTTGTTATGAGTTTCTGGTTGACTTCTGTACTCTTATCTCTTATGATATGTCTTCTGTCTACATTGGTTATCTGTCTTACATATTCAGTACATATTTCATACTGATGTCCCTTTTCGAGGACACTGCGTTTCATGCCCGCAGGTACAGATACAGATGGATATTATTCCCTCACTGTAGAACTCGACTCAACTAGAGGTCGTCATGCTCTATTATTCTGGAGTTGTATAGTAAGTTGATAGGTATGATAGATATGTATATGTATATAGTTGGGTATAGCGGGGACCTGTCCTGACCAGTTATTGTTAGTATACTCTTAGAGGGTTATAGACAGTCATGTCGTGCATAATGGTCATGTGTATACTTGTCGGCCTCTCCAATATATTTATTATGCTTATGTAGGCCTTGTCAGCCTTGTTATACATATATATATATATATATATATATATATATATTATTTGGGCCTTTTCTGAGTGTAGGTTATTATGTCCTTATTCAGTTGAGTATGTTTCAAATGCCTCGTTGGCCCATGAGTTGTTGTATATCTCTCAGGTAGCAGGATCGGTATGCTTGAGCCTTAGGGCACCGGGTGCCGGCCACATCCCCCAAGGTTGTGGTGTGACACTAAGATGAGTAGACATCAAAAGTGAATTAACCCAATGACCCTTCTCTATGGGGTCATGGATGCAATGTCATCCATAACATTCTTTATGCGAGCGTCTAAGTTTTCTAGACACTCGTGAGTGAAGTCTAGCTCCACGGTCAAGTTGGCTATGATGGTCCGATCATACTCCATTTTCTCTAAATATCGGGCATCTCGATCATCTGCTTGTCTTTAAATGCTGCGATTTGTGATCTCGGCCTTCGAATATTGATCCTGTCTGGACTTATATAGATTGGGCCCCGGTGTGATGGTATCTTGAAAATATGCTCACAACCAGTCTATATAGTCTTTGTCATGACTCGAGCAAAGAGAATCATCGGCTAGGGTCTCTGGACCCCACTTGACTCGGCCATTTCAATCTCGGATGATGTCGGCAACCCCTATGATCTTGTCACCTTCGTAGTCAACCACATATTCCCCCATGTTCCCTACTTGGGGGATTACCTATTTCCTTCCGAACTGTTTAGGACCCTAAGAGGTGTATATGGTCGAATTCCCTGGATCTTTATAAGTGGTAGAAAAGGGAAGTTTCTTCCCCTCAGACTATGGTCTCGGATATGAAGTCGGGAAATTTCCATAGGATACTATCCTCTCAGAGCCTAGAAAAGACAAAAGCCCACCCTCTTAGGATTGGATCCCGAAATTTAGGTAAGTGACTATAAGGTCGTCTTTCCTACGCTCAGGGTCTCAGTATGATGGAACCTTGGTTTTTTGGAGGTTCTTAATGATCCACCATTAGACTAGGAGGTTGCAACCTTGGAAGTACCTATGCAGGTTTCGGCATTGACCCAAGGCTCGATAAATGTTGGCTAAGATAATTGGGACTAGGTCATTGTATTTGGTTTTCTTGTTAATGGAAATGCCATGAAAGTTAGCATGGGTGATGAATATGACCCTGGTATCTATGGCTTGGAAATGGTCTTTGGGAAATACTATGGTTGCTAGAAGACATATGGCGAAGGCTAGGGGTCGGGTGGCTTCCCAACGGAGTGTTCCACATAACCCTATGTAGAACCAAATTGGGTATGAAGATCCCTAAAGGCTATGGTTGGGCCGAATATCCATTTGGTGCTAGCTAAGGACAACATCTTAAGAATCTCACCGGGAGTCGGCTTGTGGGGTACTAGCAGGTTATGGTCGGGTTTCTTCCTCCGCCTCATATAGGTACCTACAGTGTCTATACAGTCTTGAATCTCTTCTAAGGTTGGGGTTATCTCAAAGTTGTGGAACCTAAATACCATTCTCTTGCTATCCAAATACCCGGTAAGGACTTCTAGGAGGTCGGTATTTCCTTTCATGGTCATAAGAGAGGGTAGGTGTCCTAGACAGTTTGTTACTTCTTTTTGTTATGGGGTGCTTATCCATGACCACCAAATTCTCAACATATCCGGTGCCTCGATATGTCGAATTTTAGATTTGTATGCATCTACAAAACATAACACGGTTAACTCCCCCAGGAGTAATGGTTCATCACATATGGCACGTTAAATTCTTTAACATAGCATGTAGTTGGATACAGTGCCATCGGGTCAGAGACTGTCAGCTCACGAGGGAGTCAGCCTGCCAGGTCCAGGTAGGTCTGAGATACCCTAACCTGTCTAAGTCAGTATGCGCTAGTTCAGTAGGGATTTTTCTTCTCTTTATCCTAGTTGTACTAGAGTGGTTTAGCAAATAACTTAGGGACCTGAGCGGACAACCTAGAGCGAACCGTTCTCGACTGTTGGAACGATCACGTACCAACTCCATCTTCAACGTATTCCAAGGAAATGTTTTTGGTTTTATACTGGAGGGTGATTGTGAAATTTGTATAAACACCTTTATGCACTAATGTGAGTGTGTGTGCATTCGATCTGGCGGAAGATAAATGCATGAATGACAGTTATAATTGTAGTATTTAAACATATAAGTAATTTATATCATTTTGAAAAGCATGTTGTATTGGAACCCTTATGGTTAGAACCTAGGTTTATCTCCAGCAGAATCGCCATCTGTTATGGTTCACTTTTACGTGGGTAAGTGCATAAGAGCTACTATGAACTTGGATGGGGCTCTAGGTCGGATAATGTTTTTACAGTCGCCACCTAATTTATAGTAAATTAGGAAAACTAGTGTGAAAGGGTTTATTCAAAAGATTGAAGAATCCTATCTAAATCATAGTCGAGGTAAGGTTTTTGTGATCCCCCGGGGAAGGTGTTAGCACCCCGGTATTAAGGATCTGTAGAATATGGTCGACATACGGGTTCTATAACATACTTTAAAGTGATTCAAATTGCTTTAATTTTTAAATATCCACAAAATACTTGTCATTTCATTCATTCCAACTCAAGAGTTTTATTTTTAAAACAAAGAGTTAGGCTTCCGCCGAAAATAGTATGCACAGGGGTAGTTTAGTCAATTTTGTTTTTGAATATTGAACACTCAAATCTGAATCTGAGTAGAACTCCACATTTAGTCCAACCATATTGACTAATTTCACACTTGCATCTTTTTGAAATCCTTTCCATGTTTTGAAAATAGTATAGTTCATTTAGAATGACAAGTTTTGTTCTTGATAAAGAGATAGAAAAAAAAATTATTTTATTCTTTGCATGCCATATTCCCATAGTCAAACCATAATCTAATAGTCCAATATCCTTAAACCAAACTCAAGTACAAGATAAGTGTTTTGAAAATCAATAATCAATTGGTTGGGCTTAGCCCGCAAACTTAGTTCTAAAATCTATCAATTTTGGTCCAAGTTGAATTATAAAGGTCCATCATACCATTTGCTTGATTTATGTCACTCAGGCCCACCTTGGGTCCTTTAAATATCAGCACTTAGCCCAATTGAACCCAAAGTCCAAGTCGAATTTAAAGCCCAAAATCAATTTTTAACTTAGCTTCTAAACTCAGTTCCTTGTTTCCAGTTTTTTTACATCCAAAGAGCCTTTTTATTCAACTTTCAAATTTGAACAAGTTTTGAAAATCATTTATTGGCGATCTAAACTAAATGATCTATGTATCGTTTACCTATCCTAGGTTATAACCATAAGTAAGAGGTTCCAATAATGAAATTATGTTAATTATACAAGCAATACAATATATATAATATACAAATAAATGGAAAAGGAAAATTTTAGGCTGGTGGGCCTATCGAAGCCCAGCAGTTGGCTATTTTTACCCTTATGTGGGCCTTCACGCGAATATTAGGTTCCCTTTCATTGATCTTGGTCAAAAATAGGTCTGATTAGGCCTCAGCCCAATCGGTTAAATGTGCAACGTTTATGAGCATTTGGATGTCTGTTGAAGGAGAAGATGAGCCCAGTAAGGGCCCATCTCGCGTTAATGCAGCATCGGGAAGAAGAAGGCACAAACAAATATACTAGTTAGAAAGCATCTAAACTCACCTATGCAAATTAAAATAGACTATAACTGATAGAACTTAAATCAAACATCCAAATTCGGCCAAAAAACTTAACTGATAAGCCATGAGGGAGTAAAGATCAAGTGGTTGGGCTCAACCCAATTCGTATCATATAGGCAGAAGGGTAGTTGGCTGAAGACAAACCTAGGGACTAATCCCAAAATATTAAAAGAGTGCAAAGAAGGCAAATAAGATAGCAAAAATGGGCTAGTCCCAACAAATATCCTTAGGAGGGCAAACAATAATGATATACCAAATACACATATCAATATACACTCAATATAGTAGATATAACTACTATGTTCCAAGAAAGGCTCAGTCACAACTGTATATCATGGGTATATATTCCTGCTTCCTAACCAAATTCTTTCTAGGGAAACCAACAATTCACATCTTAAGCAACATACAATGACGACATAGCTTGAGTAAAATTACAACAGAACCAATAGGATGGAACAAACCTAAGAACAAAACAAATAGCAGGGCTAGGCCTAATGCCTTATTCAAACTAATATCACATATAGATTGAGAACCGAACAGAGTAGGCATACATAGTTACTTCTTCATTCCCTCCTTTTAAAATCAAAGAGACACAATGCTACTCCATTTCTTAGTCAAACATGTTCTAACATGCAACATAAGTAAAGACAGATGAACATGCTATCTTTAGCTAGACATGAGTAGTCCTAGGCAGGTATTGGTTTAACTAGATGCCAAGCAACCTTAAGGTCTCAATATTTAGGTTTAGAGTTTCATCGTTAGCTAAGTATTAATGTTAAATTACTCAATTCAACAAACAAAGATGCAGGACAAGGATTCATACAACATATAAACATGTGAAGGCTAGACATGCACTCTAATATTAATTTTCTTTTAGACATGGTATGGGAAGATGACTAAAACAAACTCATTTCACAATCATACAGTGACACAAATGTAGACTCCTATAAACTTGTATATTCAGAAGAAGGGCCAAAGCCATAACAGGCCAGAGATGACACTTCTAACCTATGTTTTACCTGCACTTAGACAACAAAATAAGTATGGTGTGCATGAATTGAAACCCAAACAAGTTAAAGGTAAGCTTACACAACTTACATACACAGGGACAGAGGTACTAAGCCTTCCATGATATTGAAAGAAGGAGCATATAAGAGTACCACAAGGCTTAACATTCAAATTTGACATAGATGACATACATATTAGCTAGAAAAGGCCATATATCACTAAGTAAGCTCCTAGATTATCCCTAAATCATTGTATTGATTTAATTAAAGACATACATCCAAACAAAGCTTTAAATTAGCACATTTGGCATCTGATATACCTAACAGAACATGAACGTGTTACCACTTATGTTTGCTTTCATTTTTAGGCTTTTATATGACAGTATAAGCTAAACATGTTAACAATTTTATCAAAACAAGCCCTAAGGGAACTAAACATGATTAATACAAGCTACAATCCAACACATTAAGCTTTATCTTCACTAATCATGTCTAGACATAAGTCTTAAACGACTTGTAATACCACATATCTAACTCAGTCAGGTCATTATTTTGGCCAAAAGGATTATCATTTACATTTTTAAACATTCCAGACAATTCACATGCTTATGCTACCTTAATCTAATATGTCTTGAACACTACATAACTTAAACAACCTAAAATTGGTTAAAACTTATTGCAACTCTCATACTAATCAGCTTAAGACCATACAAACAGATTACATATGACCAAACATACCTTAAATTAGGTATTAAGTTAACTAAATGATTATTATATGAACAGATCCTATCCTAAACTAACACAACAAGATTTTGTCTAACTAATCACATACAAACGTCCTTAATAATGAATACTAAACATGTTAATAATTATCCTAATGCACAAAACAGTGATACAATCTCAACTAAACATGATTAACTAACAAAGCAACACATAATACACATTATAAAACATAATTATAACAGGAAAATTAAAAGGGATTCAAATTACCTTATGTGGAGGCAGCCGAAAGGTCGAAGTTTGAGCTTTTTCTTCACTCTGATGACCTCAAGCTCGCAAATCACATGAAAAAGAAAAGAATTTTAGTTGTGAAGGACTAATCACACTAGATCTTGGTTCCACAAAAGGGATTTAAGCAATAATTAGTCAAATTTAAAGTCAATTCATCTCTTAATCAATGTAAAAGCTAGGAATCGAGTTTCGAACCATTTAGAACTTATTCACAACGAAGAGAAGAGACGTATTTATAGGGGAATATCAAACCCTAGCATACCCAAATGGATCGATGTGGGAGAACACAGTTTTCGGGAGAAATCTCCCTCCAAATCATTCTTCAACCATGAGAATCGAAGAATTCAAATTCTAATCGGACAAGAATCATAAATGCTCTCAAAAAAAGTAGTATAGGTGTAACCTCACTTTGGGGTTGGGGTGGGTATGGTGGAATTCAAGGTGAAGAGAACAAGGGAATTTAATTCCCTTTCCCCTTCCGGCAAAGAAACAAACATAGAAGGACAACGTACGCTCTGGGTTTTTGCCATTTTTGGCATCGGCGCCACAGAGGAAGGAAAGGAGGTTCCTGGTCATTGGTTTTGAAGGGTTGGGGCTTTTTACCTTAAGTGAATGAAGTGGGTTGGGCTCAGGTCGTTATGGCTTGGGCTCATCTGACTCGCTATTATAGAGGCCCAAGTTGTTTTCCTTTTAAATCAATTGTGGCCACATTTTTCAAATGTAGTTACATTTTAAATTACGAAATAGTTAAATAATTATGCAAATAGGCCTAATTAGATTAAGATCTTCTTTTTAAGTCCAATTTTGACACTAATTGGAATTTAGGAAATTAAAACTCATGAAAACGTCTTTTAATTTAACACATGACTTGAAATTGAGATGTAATTACTTTATCCTATTTAATTTAATAATTTCCCGATTTTAACATAGTGGAATATTAATTCTTTAATATTAAAAATTCTTTTAAGGCAATTACATTAAATTGTCAGTTTACGATTCTAAATTATGATTAATGATCAAGATTGTGTAAAATTAGAACATGATATGAAATATGTATATCAAGTGATATTTTATCAAATGAAATGATAAAATACTTTTGTAAAATCATATTTGCTTTGGGAAAAGTGTATTCCACTCCATCTATGACTCGGGAACTCAGAACAATTAAATAAAAAAAATTGAGGGTAAAATTAGGTGTCAACACCTACAACCAACACTATCTCAATCGACACCCAAATAAATCTACCATTTAGCATGATGACCACCACCAACCGCCATATATAATTTAAAAGATATTTTGTTAATTTAACATTAGATTAATCTAGGGTGGCTCTGTTGTGTTCTGGATCACAAGGTTACCATCATCCGGGTCCAACAATCGGACTCTCAAACTAACTAACTGATGAAATTCTTTAGTCAATTCTTTCCTCTCAGCGCACACATTTGTCAAACTACTCATAGACTTGTGAGTAAGCGCATCCGCTACCATGCTAGCTTTACCGGGATGATACAAGATATCCATATCATTTTCCTTTAACAATTCGAGCCATTTTTACTGCCTTAAGTTCAACTTCTTCTGCTTAGATCTATATACGGAAGGTTCCAATGATTTGTGAAGGTATCTACATGAATACCATACAAGTAGTGCTGTCAAATTTTAATGCATAAACCACTGCAGCTAACTTCTAGTCATGTGTTTGATAATCCTTTTCATATTTCCTCAAAATCCTTGAAACATAGGCTATTACTTTATCATTTTGTATCAATATACACTCTAAATGAGGGGTACGGCCGGCACCCGGGCTTACTTACCAAGCACCAATATATCTGACTCAACCATACATTTCAACAAACATATAGACCGTCAAGGCTGCCATGATAGACTGAATGAAATCAAAAAGCTATAAATATCTGACAATACCAACATGACATGCATATATACACATAGATAAAGCCGACAAGGCCATCATAGAGGATTGTACATCAAAATGTATTCCGACAAGTGCCATATATGACATCTACATATAGGACATACGTATACAAGCCTCTAAGACTAACAATAACCTCATAAGGTCGGGACAGGGCCCAACCATACCCATAACATGTACAAAAAGGTCATATCGACTCAAAAACAACAACTCCAAAACAATTAGAGTGCGCCAACCATAGCTGAGATGAGGACCTACTAGGGAGGATCGTCATTCCGTCTACCTAAACATGCAGGCATGAAATGCGGCACCCCCAATAAAGGGACATCAATATGAATATAGTACTAAATATGTAAGGCAAGTAAGAGCATAAATAGAGACATCAAAGTAAAAGAAAGACAAGTAGGGTTACCTTGTAACTCTAGATTTCCACCGTGGCCATGATATGCAATATGCAATGATATAGTATATACATGTATAAACGTCGTCATGAATACATTAGGGTCTTATGGGCATCATCATCATCGTATTACCCAACTGATCATTGGTCGTGTATATAATGCACTTTTCATTATACATAGATATATATATACATGCATGCATGATGGTTATCATGAACATTCTAGGCTCGCCGGAGTGACATAACTTCATTACACCTCCGACTATCGTTATGTTCTATCAAGCCATCATGTTTTACATTATCAATAATAGTTAAGAATACAACATCATAAAAATATATCTTATGACATGGAGAGTACTCTCGGCATGGGACAAACAAGGTTCAATATACATTCCATAAAAGGAAAGACATTGGCACGTCTAACTTAAGAGTAGAGCCATTTTGGAAGGTACGTTCATTTACATTTTATTTCCATTCAGGTCATGCCAAAGAAGGGAAAGGATAGACTTACATATCTTGGTCAACTCCTTTATAACCCAACGAATCTAGTCTCACAACACCTCAACCTACACAATAATTATTACGCTATAGTTATGTTAGGGGAACTAGCATTTGACACAAGGAGTAGTAAGCTCGGTTTGCAACCAATAATCAACTATTTTCCTATCCTTCTCTTCACCTACAACATAACCAACATATCTATCTAAAAATAACATTCATGTGATTTTCAACCTTATAAATGTAACACCTCATACCTTCAAACTAATCCATGATCATGATCAGGAGTTTAGGAAACCAAGATGGGAAGTTAAAGTTGAAAAACCAGTTTCAGTTCTGAAATCTCAGTTTTACGCCTGAATTAGACGGGCCATAAATTTGTTACAGACCGTCAAAATGAACCGTAAATTTTGTTGTTAAAAATGACAGAACACAGTAACTTATACGGACCATAAATATTTATACGACACATCCTTTTTAACCGTAACATTCACCTAAACTTATGGAAGTCACTAGAAATTGGCATTTGGGTGACGGTCTGAGTATACGGGCTGTAAAAGATTATACGGTCCATACCCAAATCATAGAAAAAGTTACGGACCGTTATTTCCGGCCATAAAATCCCCCCGACAGAAACAGTATAAATACGCAACTTAGTCTTGAAACTCAGTTTTTCATAATCTCCAAGCCCTAGAACGAAGTTCTCTCCTCCCATCATCCTCATAACTCAAGGTAAGTCCTTTTCATGTATTTCCACATGATTTTAATCAAGTATACTCAATTCTTAAGTAAAATTCATTGTTCTTAACCTAGTATTTTCAATATAAACTCATCCAAAGGCTTCAAGGTTCAATATTTAGATTTATTCTTCAAAGTTCATATTTTTATTACAAGTTTTGGAGTGATTAAGGTATGTAGTGCTTCTATCCACGTGTGGGAACATTATTGTTCTTCCCCATGCTACATGTAATCCATGAAACACGAATTTCCTCAGACATAGGGTTTTGCTCAAGTTCATGATGACCCTATATACATGTACAACTATATTTTATGCTAAATCTTGAATTCGTTAATTGTATCCATGATATTCCATTATTACTGTCATAAATCTGTATGTAATCCATGAACGCATGCTTTGAATTCCATGAGTCTTAAATATCAAGTCACGAATCATTGTCACTCAATCCATGAAATTATACATATTTTCATGATTTATACAGGTTATATCATGTATCTCTTCATATGCTAAATTATAATTACAAACTATGTTTTGGAAATCGTTTTCATGAAATTTATGGGCTTAGAAGTCAACTCTATTCATGTCCATATTTTAGGAGTTGCACAGATTACCGAAAAGGCTCAGACAACCTAAAACTGCGTATGCTAACGAATGATAAGGATCGCTCTGCCTAAATGACGATACATTCATGTTACCCCTTTATGGGAATATTGGATCCATCATGTCATATTTATGTCTCGTACCCAGGTAAGGTACGAGATGGCTTAGTTGATCGAATTGTATAGTTGTACAAATTTTATGCATGTTATCATACTCATGTCATATTATATCCATGTTCATGTTAAGTTTCAATTTTATGATATTTCAGTTGCATTACATACTATACAATTCAAATGTACTAACGTACTTTTGCCCGGGGCCTACACTTAATGGTGAAGGTACTGAGTTTTAGGATGACGAATCTCCACGATAGGACTTCACCTGTATCAGCTATTGGTGAGCGCCATTTCATTCGGTATATCAGTTGGTTATTTTCATGATTATATTTTAGAGTAGAGGTATGCCAAGGCCTTGTCATGGTAAAAAGTTTTACAGTTAGACTCATATTTCGGAGGTTTCATAGACTAGACTAGTTTAGTATGTCATGTTAGATTCATTATTCAGAATTATTATGTTTTTAGACTATTTCCGCTATGATATTTCAGACTATCTTTAGTATTATGATTTATATGTTTTAAACCATTATTATTGTTGCATATTTTGATGCCCATGTTGATTACAAAGTCATGTGGTTTGCTCAGTCCCATGCAGTTAGGTATCGAGTGTCGTGTTTCGCCCAGGCTATGGTTCGGGGCATTACAAAACTTAGTATCAGAGCTCTAGGCTCAAGTGTCTTAGGTAGTCTATAAAACTGCGTCTAGTGGGGTCTCTTTTATATATGTGAGGTGCCCACACATGTAAATAGTTTACCACCAAGACATCCAGGATTGTCTCACTTCTTTCATACTCAAGATCGTGCAATTATAGTTATACCTTTAGAACATCCTTCTAACTCGTGTGTATTATGTATTTTAGAAAATGCCTGCTAAAAGGAATCAGCTACAAGTAAGAGGGCTTTTACTAATGTTGTTTATGAGGAAGATACTCAGGCTTAATGAGCCAATTCGTGTACAACATCCTCACCCAATACTACAGAGATTGTGAACATTCATATTCTAATTCTGCCGCCTAGTTCCATTGATTCGTATGTTAGGGGAGCTATTTAGTTGCTCACCCAGATTGTGGCTGCTCAAGCCTAACGTCAGAGAATAACTCCAAGTACAAGAGCTGGTGATAGGTCATATAGCTTCAGGAATTGAGAGTTTCTATGTATGGACCCTCCGGTATTCATAGGGTCTAGAATGATAGAGGATTCGTAGTATTTCATTGATAGTATTCAGAAAATCTTCCGTATTATACATGCTACCGAGATAGAAGCATCAGGGTTGGGAACTTAACAGTTGTAGGATGTTGCTAATATCTGGTATAAGTCATGGGAACAGTCCTGGGGGGAAGATGCACCCCCTGTAACTTTGGATGAGTTTGTCAATGTTTTTATTGAACACTTTCTGCCAATAGAGGACAGGGAGCAAAGGCCATAGAATTTGAGAAGCTCAAGCAGAATGGCAGAAGTGTGAAAGAGTACTATCTTCACTTTGTTTCTTTGGCATAGTATGCTCCATATATGGTTCCAGACATGAGGGCCAGAGATGCAGCTAATATTTCTGCTCAGAACAAGAAAATGACTATTACCAAGATGATTACTTTCATATGGTGTAATTATATCAGAATGAATGAAGAGGAAGCGTTACAGAAAAAGAAGGACAAATAGTTCAATAAGAAAACTAAGTCCTTAGGTCACTTCAGTCATAGGAGAGGCGGAGGTAAACAATTCTTTTAAAACATGTATCATGTCCTACTCCATCTTCAGCCAGAGCTCCAGCCCTAAGGTTTAGGAATGATCATAAAAGGCAACACTTTAGAGCATCAGGGTCCCAGTCATAGGCTAGTGTGGGTCAAAGTACCTTTAGCTATCCAGTTTGTGGTAAGTGTGGCAAGAGACACCCAGGAGAGTGTCGCATGGGTATGGATATATGTTATGGGTGTGGTCAGTGAGGTCACTTTCAGAGAGATTGTCCATCAACGATGCAGGGTATAGGAGGTAATGTGGCTCAGTCCACCAATTCAACAGTTCCTCGAAATTCTCAAGCACAATCAGGGTGTGGTCCAGCAAAGTCCGGTAACACATGTGGAGGTCCAAACCACTTATATGCTCTAGACAGTTATCGGGATACAGGGGTTCTTGCAGATGTGGTCACGTGTATATTAATTATTTTCACTTTTGATGTTTATGTCCTTATGGATCCTGGATCCACTCTATCATATGTAACCCCATTCATTGCTAAAAAATTGGGATAGAACCAGAAATTTGCATGAACCCTTCGAAGTATCCACTCCAGTTGGAGAGTCAGTTATAACTAGACGAGTATATAGGGGTTGTCCAGTTAAAGTCTATCACTGCATTATAGTAGCCAATTTGGTAAAGTTAGAAATAGTAGACTTCGATGTAATCATGGGTATGTATTGGTTATCTTCAACTTATTCCACGATAGGTTGTAGAACAAAAATTGTCTATTTTGTATTTCCCGGTGAACCAGTCATAGAATGGAAGGGTGATGCAGTAGCACCCATAGTAGGTTTATTTCCTATCTTAAATCCAAAAAGATAATATCCAAAGGGTATATTTATCATCTAGTCCGGGTTAGGGATGCAGATACCCAGACCCTGACTCTTCAATCCGTATCAATTGTCAATGAGTTTCCAGAAGTCTTTCCAGAAGATCTTTCCGGAGTTCCTCCCGATAGGAGATTGACTTTGGAATTGATTTACTTCCCGATACTAAGCCAATATCTATCCCTATATATAGAATAGCTCCAGCAGAGTTAAGAGAATTAAAAGTCCAGTTGAAAGATCTCATTGATAAAGGATTCATTAGACCAAGTGTCTCATCTTGGGATGCACCTGTCTTATTAAGAAGGATGTGTATTTGCGTATATGCATTGACTACCGGCAGTTGAACAAGGTCACCATTAAGAACAAGTATCATCTTCCCAGAATTGATGACCTATTCGATCAACTGCAGGGTGCCTAATGTTATTCCAAGATTACCTCAAATTAGGGTACCATCAGCTTACGGTTAAGGACGTTGACATTCTAAAAACCTCCTTCAGAACTCGTTATGGTCTTTTCAAATTTTGTATCATGTCGTTCAGATTAATGAATGCACCAACTGCTTTCATGGATCTCATGAGCAGTGTCTTTAAGCCTTATCTTAACCTTTTCGTAATTGTCTTCATTGATGATATTATAATATATTCTCGTGGTGAGGCTGATCATACAAAATATATCAGAATAGTGTTGCAGACACTTAATAATTGCAAGCTCTATACAAAATTTTCCAAGTGTGAATTTTGGCTAAAGTCAGTAGCATTCTTAGGACATGTGATTTCAAGCAAGGGCATCCAAGTTGATTTTCAAAAAATAGATGCTGTAAAGAATTGGTCCAGACCCACTTCTGCTACAGAGATACGAAGTTTCTTGGGTCTGGCAAGCTATTACATGCGCTTCATAGAAGGGTTTTCTTATATCTCAACTCTGTTGACTAGATTGACTCAGAAAAAAGTCAAATTTCAGTGGTCAAATGCATGTGACGTAGTTTTGAGAAATTGAAAATGAGACTAACTTCTGATCTAGTGTTAACATTGCCAAAAGGAACCGAGGGATTCATTGTATATTATGATGCTTCAGGAATTGGTCTCGGATGTGTTTTAATGCAGTATGGTAAGGTTATAGCTTATGCATCCAGACAACTTAAGCCTCATGAAAGGAACTATCTGACTCATGATTTAGAATTGGCAGACGTAATTTTTGCGCTCAAGATATGGCATCACTATTTGTATGGAGTTCACATTGACATTTTCACAGATCATAAGAGCCATCAGTATATTTTTTAGCAGTGGGAGTTGAATCTTAGACAGAGAAGATGGCTAGAATTGATTAAGGATTATCGTGTGGATGTTCTCTACCATCTAGGGAAAGCGAATGTGGTAGCTGATGCTCTTAGTCGGCGATCCATGGGAAGTTTAGCTCATGTTGAAGAAGATAAAATAACCCTGATGAAGGAAATTCACCGACTAGTCAGTCTAGGAGTTCGACTCATGGACTCCAAAGATGGTGATGTTGTGGTCTAGAACAAGTCTAAATCTTTCTTGGTAGTTGAGGTGAAGAAGAAGCTGTTTAATGACCCCTATTTATTGCAACTGAAAGAGGGGATTCACAAGCATAAGACTACGGCTTTTGAACAAGGGGGAGATGATGGTACTTTGAGGTATCGAGGTAGGTTATGTGTTCCAGATGTGGATGGACTCAGAGAGCGAATCATGGCAGAAGCACAAAATTCCAGGTATTCTATTCACCCAGGTTGTACAAAGATGTATCATGATCTTAAGGAGATTTATTTGTGGAACGATATGAAGAGGAATGTGGCAGATTTTATTGTTAAATGTCTGAATTGTCAGCAGGTGAAGGCCGAGCACCAGAGGCCTGGTGGGTTGTCTCAAAATATTAATAGTCCCATTTGGAAATGGGTGATGATAAACATGGACTTCATAACAGGTCTACCTCACTCATATCGAAGGCATGATTCAATTTGAGTGATTATGGACTGACTTACTAAATCAGCCCACTTCTTGACAGTGAAGACCACAAACTCAGTAGAAGATTATGCTAAGCTATATATCTGATAAATTATTAGGATTCATGGGACCCCAGTGTCCATTATTTCCGATCGTGGTGCTCAATTCACAACGCACTTTTGGAAGTCTTTCTAGGTACCAAGGTAAATCTTAGCACAACTTTCCATCTACTAATATATGATCAGGCAGAGCATACTATTCAGACTCTTGAGGATATGTTGAGGGCGTTGTCCTTAATTTTAAAGGTAATTGACGTGATCATTTGCCTCTCATTAAATTTGTTTATAATAACAATTACCATGCTAGTATCCAGATGGCACCATTTGAAGCTCTATATGGGCGAATGTGTAGACGTCAATTAATTGGTTCAAAGTTAGTGAAGCAGAATTGTTAGGACCAAACTTGGTCCATCAGGCTATGAAAAAAGTCAAATTGAGTTAGAAGTGTTTGAAAATGGCTTAGAGTCGCCAAAAGTCCTATTCAGATATGAGTCATAAGGACTTGGAGTTTCAAGTTGTTAATTGGTGTTTCTTAAATTTTCACCTATGAAAGGTGTCATGAGGTTTTGAAAGAAAGGGAAGCTCAATCCCAGATATATTAGACCATACAAAATTTTGAGAAGAAGTGGCATATAAGCTTGAATTGCCACAAGATTTAATTGTTATGCATCCAGTGTTTCATGTATCCATGTTGAGGAAATGTGTGGGAGAACCATCATTGGTTTTCCCTACCGAATCCATTACAATTAAGGATGGTCTGACCTTTGAAGAGGTCCTTGTGGCTATTTTAGATCATCAAATGCGCAAGTTGAGAACTAAGGAAGTTGCCTCAGTGAAAGTGTTGTGGAGAGGTCAAAAAGTTAAGAAGGCTACATGGGAAGCCGAAGAGCACATGAAGTCCAGATATCCACACTTATTTGTGGAGCAAGCAGAAAGCGTACATAGTAAATACCTTCAGTATTCATGTAATGTCCCTTGCGTATTCATGTCTCATGTTCCACGTTCATGTATTTAGTACCTATGTTCCATGTCTCCATGTTTATGTTTTCATGTAGTCATGTCAGTTCAGTCCCCATGTTTCATGTCATGTTTCTTCACGTTCATGTACTCATGACATACCCAGTCTTATTCTTAACCATGACCCATTATTCGAGGACGAATGATCCCAAGAGGGAGATATTGTAATACCTCATACCTTCAAACTAAGTCATGATCATGATTCAGGAGTTTAGGAACCCAAGATGGGAGTTAAAGTTGAAAAAATAGTTTCAGTTCTGAAATCCCAGTTTTACGCCTGAATTAGACAGACTGTAGAATTTGTTACAGACCGTTGATATGAACCATAAATTTTATTATTAAAAATGATGAAACACAGTAACTTATATGGACCGTATAAATTTATACAGCTCGTCCTTTTAACCGTAACATTCCCCTCAGCTTATGGAAGTCACTGGAAATTAGAACTTGGGTGACGGTCCGATTATACGGACCATACAAAATTATACGGTCCATACCCATACTGTAGAAAAAGTTACGGACTATCTATTCCGATCGTAAAATCCTCTCGACAAAAACAACATAATACATAACTTAGTCTTGAAAATTAGTTTTTCATAAACTCCAAGCCCTAGAACAAAGTTCTCTCCTTCTATCATCCTCATAACTCAAGGTAAGAACTTTTCATGTACCACGCGATTCTAATCAAGTATACTCATTTCCTAAGTAAAATCCATTGTTCTTAACCTAGGGTTTTCAAGATAAACCCATCCCAAGGCTTCAAGGTTCAAGATTCAAGATTTGGGTTTCTTCTTCAAAGTTTAGATTTTTATTACAAATTTTGGAGCGATTAAGTTATGTTGAGATTCTATCCACGTGTGGGAACATCATTGGTGTTCCCTCCGCTACATGTAATCCATGAAACACAAATTTCCTCAAACCTAGGGTTTTGCTCAAGTTTATGATGACCCTATATACATGTACAACTGTATTCCATGTTATATCTTGACTTTGTTAATTATATTCATGATATGCCATTATGATTGTCATGAACATGTCTGTAACCCATGAACGCATGCTTTGAATTCGATGAGTCTTTAAATATCAAGTCACGAATCATTGTCACTTAATCCATAAAATTATACATATTTTCACGATTTATACAAGTTATATTATGTATCTATTCACATGCTACATTATAATTACAAATTATGTTTTATAAATTGTTTTCATGAAATTCATGGGTTTACAAGTCAACTATATTCATGTTCATGTTTTGAGAGTTGCAAAGATTACCGAGAAGGCTCAGACAGTGTGAAACTACGTATGCCAACATAGTATAAGGATTGCTCTGCCCAGAGGATGATACCTTCATGTTATCCCTTTATGGGATTATTGGATCCATCATATCATGTTCATGTCTCGTACCCCAGCAAGGTACGAGATGGCTTAGCTGATCGAGCAGAGATTAGACGCTACGTTCACATATGGTGGTTACATGTTGGTTTTGTTAATGCTCTCTCACAGATATACATATATAGAGTTATACAAATTTTATGCATGTTATCATACTCATGTCAGATTATATCCATGTTCATGTTCATGTTCAATTTCAGTTTCATGTTCCTTTTATTTCATGTGCCTGCTTATTCTTTCAGTTGTTTTACATACAGTACAATTCAAATATACTAACGTCCCTTTGCTCAGGGCCTGTACTTCACGGTACATGTACTGAGTTTAGGATGATGGATTTGCATGTTAGGACTTCATCTGTATCAGCTATTGGTGAGCCCCATTTCATTTGAGGTATCAGTTGGTTATTTTTATAATTATATTTTAGAGTAGAGGTATGCCAGGGCTTTGTCTTAGTAAACAGTTTTGCAATCATACTCACGTTTTAGAGGTTTTATAAACTAGGCTAGTTTAGTATGTCATGTTAGATTCATTATTCAGAATTATTATTTTTTCAGATTATTTCCGCTATGATATTTCAGACTATTTTTAGTATTATGTTTTACATATTTTAAACCATTATTATTGTTGCATGTTTTGAGGCCCATGTTGATTAGCAAGACATATGGTTCACTCACTCACATGCAGTCAGGCACCGAGTGTCGTACTTCGCCTAGGCCATAGTTCGGGGCATTACAATAACCATCACAAGAACAACATCAACCAGCCCAACAAGACACAACAATATCATATACAACTTCCGAGTTTCATCTCACAAGATCCTTATAATTACAACATACCCCAAACTTACATAACCTCAATTATATGTAGAAGAAGAGGTTTCTTACCTTAGATGATGACAAATATCCAATGATGACAAACAACCTCTACAAAACTTTACTTTACAGAAAGAGATCTTTGAACTTGCAAAGAATCGGAGAAAGCGCGTCTTGCTAGCACAACGAACTTCCCTAGTAAAACCACCTTGGATTTAGGCCTAAGTGGTGGAGGAACCCTTGGAACAAAGATTTTTTCGTCGAGATGGGGTGGAGAAATGAAATGAAAAATGTCTCAACCACTTGGAACTTAAGGAGAAAGTTCCAACTACCTACGTTATGTGGTGGCATCTGGGATGAAAAACACCATCTACAGTCGCATATCCCACCACAGAATGGTGGCAGGAACTTATGAATGAGTCGACTAGAAATTACACCAAGATCTACGGGGCAGATCAATTTTGCAATGCACAACGCTTGACAGAATGTATTAACTTCGTCGAACTTCATCGGGAAGCGTTTCCTTCTATCCAAATGACCTCTAAACCTCCCAACACCTTCTTAACATCCATATAAGCCATAGATAACCTCATGATAGGTCTCAAGTTTTCAGAATCTTCCTCAACTAACTATGCACATAAACAAACGCACTTCATCTCATAGGGTTCTAAGTTTCCCATGAGCTCAACCCTTTTTTTGTTACACCACTAAATAAGCTTATTTATATATATATATATATATATATATATATGAAAATAAAAAATAAGGACAAAAGTTCCAAAAGAAATAAAGACAACAAAATGCGAAAAAGGAAAGCATAAAGTAAAAGAAAATGGATCTGGGAGGTTCCATCATCCCCAAAAACCCCAAATTGTTACACAATTACTGAATCTTTGATCGATCCCCTTAGTGTGGACATCCTCCAGATGGATCTTCTCATTGTTTATCCTGGTCATCTAAGCTTCCAACAGCTGTCACCTGAACTTTCAGCGACTCACCCAACCATCGATGAGTTCTGCAATGAGTTGCAATTGAATTTACATGGCCGATGTAGCTGAAATGAAAAAGCTTCCATTGTTGCCACACACCTTTCTTGAATATTCTTCATTTTATTGGATATATCTATATGATTACAGTGTTGTGTAGGTTCGTTTCCTTTCCCTAATTTCTGCGCTAAATTCACTGTGCATAAAATTTGTAATTGCTTTTCTCGATTGTAGTGACAAGTTCCCATTAAAATACATAATATACACACGATATACATGTGTATATTATGTATATTGCTCTCGGTTTCTCCATATTAACCGTATATGGTGTATATAATTTAGGTAATGTTTTAGTCTCCTAGTTTAGGTAATGTTGTGGTGTAATTAGTATTGTACACTTATCATAATATTTATATTACCATAATTGTATAGTTAGTGTCCAAGTAGAATAAGGCTTTAGGAGTAGAATAGAAATAGGATTCTCCTATTATGGAAATATGTAAATTGTATATATACTCTTTCAATTAATGAAAATAATCAAGGGATTATTTCTTAAATGGTATCAGAAGTCTAGGTTTTTTTCCTCTCTCCCAAAATTTCTATCGGCCTCCTCTCATTTTCGGCGATCTGTCTCGATTTCCTAGCCCTCTTTCTCGAATTTCATGCCCAACGATCTCTCATCTCCTCCAAAAATGTTCTTCCAAATTCCTCAATCACATATTGTTCTACCAGTATGTCTACATCAAGGAACATGTTTCATCCTGCCATTGCAGTTTCTAACATCAAGAATAACATCCCTCTTGTTCTTGAAATAGAAAATGTCAAATATGCGACATGGGACGAACTGTTCAAAATTCACGCACGTTCGCATCAAGTCATCCATCACATAATCCCCGCGGCCCCTGAGGATACGGAGGTGCCAAAATGCGAGAATGATCCTAAGTTATGGACGACTCTTGATGCCACTATCCTTCAATGGATATATTCCACAATTTCTACCGATCTTTTGCAAATGATTATTGAGCCTGACGCTACGGCACAGGCGACTTGGGATAGGTTGCGTGATGTATTCCAAGATAATCAAAATTCTAGAGTTGTTACTCTTGAGCAGGAATTCTCCCATGTTAACATGGAAGATTTCCCTAACGTTTCGGCTTATTGTAAAAGATTGAAGGAATTAGCAGACCAACTCCGCAACGTTGGCGCGCCGGTTTCGAATGATCATTTGGTCCTCCAAATGGTTTCAGGCCTCTCCGAGGCCTATAATGGTGTTGGCACTCTTCTTCGTCAAAGCAATCCTTTTTCGCAATTATCAAGCTCATTCTATGCTAACACTCGAAGAAGCAGGCATGGCTAAAAAGGTGACTACCGGTGCTACTCCCGTAGTCATGATGATCGAGTCCACGGTTCATCCTCTCAATTCCAACAACTAGGGCCAAAACAACAACAACGGTGGCGGTAAAAAGGGACAAAATAAGAAAAATAATGGCAAGAATCGCGGCGGCAACACGGGCAGCAATCGGAACAGTGGTGGCGGCGGTAGTGGTCCTCACGGCAGTCGGCAACAGCAGCAGTTTTGGGCCCTACAGTCGGCCCCTATGTAGTGGTAGTGGGCCCCACAATATGGGCCAAACAAAGGCGGCGGCCCAAATAGCGGTTCGCCTCACTAGCAGCGGTGGGTTGCCCAAATGATAGTCCGTGCCCAACATGCGCAAGGCCCACTTTTAATTATCTCTCTGGGCTGAGGTAGCAAGTAGGGGTACTTGGGCCTCAGCCCCCGTGGGCCCATCACGCAGTGGCCCCCACATCTACAGACATCGAAGCTGCAATGCACACGTTTGGATTAAATCCCCCAGACCCAAATTGGTATATGGACACTGGTTCCACTACCCACATAACATCCAATTCAGGTACTCTCTCGTCTTATTCCAATTTGAGCAACCCTCGTGGCATAATTATTGGTAATGGTAATTCTGTTCCAATTCGTGGTTATGGTCATAAAACGTTGTCTCCCCCTCATCCACCCCTTATCTTGAAAAACACCCTACATGCCCCCAAATTGATTAAAAACTTAGTGTTTGTCCATAAATTCACTACTGACAATTCTGTTTCTATTGAATTTGATCCATTTGGTTTCTCTGTGAAGGATTTCAAGACGGGGAGTCCTCTCATGAGGTGTGATAGTAGGGGAGATCTTTATCCTATCACACCCAGTTTCGGTCCATCGAGTCAAGACTTGCCATTAGCATTTGCAGCACTTTCTCCTTCCTTGTGGCATGCTCGTCTTGATCATCCGGGGTCATCTATTTTGTCATCATTAGATAAAAATAAGTTTATTTCATGTAAGGATATGTGTAGTACTCCAAATTGTCAGTCTTGTTCTTTAGGAAAAATTGTTAGGTCGCCATTTGTAGACTAAAAAATCTCATACTTTAATGCCATTTGATATTATTCATAGCAACTTATGGACGTATCATGTTCTTAGTTCTTTGGGTCATCGGTATTATGTTCTTTTTTTGGATGATTATTCTAAGTTTTTATGGACTTTTCCAATAGCGAAAAAATCTTAAGTTTTTTCCATCTTTTTAAAATTTAGAGCATTCATTAGAACCCAATTCGAATGGAAAAATCAAAAACATTAAGTGTGATAATGGAAAAGAATATGACAATGGGTTGTTTCGGGAATTCTGTGCTAATAATGGGATCAATTTTTATTTTTCGTGTCCTCATACGTCTTCATAAAATGGGAAAGCCAAACGCAAAATTCGTACCATAAATAACATTGTCCGAACGTTATTGATTCATGCTTTCGTACCCCAGTCTTTTTGGCATCATGCTATACAAATGGCTACATATCTCCTTAACATAATTCCTTTCAAAGGTTTGACATATTTTTCCCCCTTCAAATTTTATATAATAAGACTCTTTCGTATTCACATCATAGGGTTTTGGGTGTTTGTGTTATCCGTTATTCCCGTCCACCACAATTAACAAACTTCAGGCCCGGTCTACATCGTGTGTGTTTTTGGGGTTTCCGTCTAATTATCGTGGTTACAAATGCTTTGATTTATCCTCTAACAAAATCATCATTAATCGCCATGAATTTTTTATGAATCCCAATTCCCGTTTGCTAAGGTTAGTACTCCCGTGCCTAGTTCGTATAATTTTTTGGATGATGGTACATCCCCGTATATTATTCACCATTTTTTGGACGTCTCCCGCACCCAAAATTCTCCAGCGGGCTCACTGCCCGCTGGGCCCACTGCCCCGTCACGAGCTACAGTGCCCAGTATCGTCACTGGGCTAGTTTCAGGGCCAGTCCAGCCCAATTCTGGAACTGGTCCAGTTTCGACACCTGTTTACCGTAATGGGCCAGCAGGCCCACTACCTGGTGGCCAGTCCATCCTGAGTCCAGAAAATTCCCGAAATCCGTCCAATTCTTCCTCGAGTCATAGACTGGTCACTCATAGTCAACGGGGTGTTTTTAAACCAAAAAAACATTTTAATTTACATTCTAATGTTCTTAAATCACCCTTACCATGTAATCTTGTGTCTGCTTTAAATGACCCGAATTGGAAAATTGCTATGACCGATGAATATAATGCTCCTATTGATAATAAGAAATGGGAGTTGGTACCCCGTCCATCTGGTATTAATATTATTAGGTCTATGTGGATTTTTGCTCATAAGGACAATTCAAATGGTTCATTTTCCCGACATAAGGCGCGGCTTGTGGGTGATGGTAAGACTCAGCAGGTTGGTGTAGATTGTGGTGAGACGTTTAGTCCGGCGGTCAAGCCGGCTACCATTCGCATTGTGCTTAGCTTGGCTCTTTTGAAAGCATGGCCTATTCATCAGTTAGATGTAAAGAATGATTTCCTACATGGTGATCTTAAGGAAACAATCTATATGCATCAGCCTTTGGGATTTAGGGATCCCAAACATCCTCATCATGTCTGTTTGTTGAAGAAGTCCTTATATGGGCTTAAGCAGTCTCCACGGGCATGGTATACGCGGTTTGCCGACTATGTTTCTCCTATTGGGTTCACTCACAGCAGGTCAGATAATTCCTTGTTCATCTACCATCGTGGTTCGTCCTTGGCCTATATTCTGTTATATGTGGATGATATTATTCTAACTGCCTCTTCCGATGCCTTACGCTAGTCTATCATGACAATGTTCAGCTCTCAGTTTGCTATGAAAGACTTGGGGCCCTTGAGTTAATTTTTGGGGATTGATGTCACTCGTCATGCAGGTGGGTTGTTCTTATCTCAAAGGAAGTATGCAAGATCATTGAGAGGGCTGGGATGTCATCCTGTAAGTCCACTTCCACTCCAGTTGATACTAAGCCCAAGCTTAGTGCCGCGGCCGGGTACCATACGAGGATCCGACCCGCTATCGCAATCTTGCAGGGGCCCTTCAGTATCTTACATTCACGAGACCAGATATTACGTATGTTGTCCAGCAGGCGTGTTTGTTTATGCATGATCCTAGAGTTGAGCACATGAATGCACTAAAATGCATCATTCGGTATATTCATGGTACACTTGACTATGGTTTGCATTTATATCCTTCATCAACGTCCACACTTGTCTCGTATACGGATGCTGATTGGGGTGGTTGTCCGGACAGCAGACGGTTTACGTCTGGCTATGTATATTTCTTGGCAATAACCTGGTCTCATGGTCTGCGAAACGTCAGTCGTCATTGTCCCGATCCAGTGCCGAGGCCGAGTATCGAGGGGTAGCTAATGTGGTCTCGGAATCATGTTGGTTACGTAATTTGCTATTGGATCTTCATTGTCCTATTCAGAAAGCAACCTTGGTTTATTGCGATAATGTTAGTGCCATCTACCTTTCTGATAATCCGGTTCAGCACCATGGCACTAAACATATCGAGATGGACATTCACTTTATCCGTGAAAAGGTTGCTCGTGGTCAGGTACGCGTCTACCATATCCCGTCAAGGTATCAAATTGCCGACATCTTTACAAAGGGTCTTCCCTCGGTCCTTTTTGAAGATTTTAGGGACAGTCTCAGCGTTCGAAGACCGTCCGCTATGACTGCGGGGGTGTGTTAAATATACATTATATACACATGATATACATGTGTATATTATGTATATTGCTCTCGTTTTCCATATTAACTGTATATGGTGTATATAATTTAGGTAATGTTTTAGTCTCCTAGTTTAGGTAATGTTGTGGTGTAATTAGTATTGTACACTTACCATAATATTTGTATTACCATAATTGTATAGTTAGTGTCCAAGTAGAATAAGGTTTTAGGAGTAGAATAGGAATATGATTCTCCTATTATGGAAATATGTAAATTGTATATATACTCTTTCAATTAATGAAAATAATCAATGGATTATTTCTTTCATTAATATGGACAAACCGAGAGCAATATACATAATATACACATGTATATCGTGTGTATATTATGTATATTTAACAGTTCCATCCAGTATTGTAGTGATTTTTCTTTCTTGCCATCTTCATTCTGTATGTATTCTTGTGGTCCTTATTCATAAATATGGAATTTGAGTTTTATCCATATAAGGAATTTTCTTAGTTGTTGCTGGCAGTTCACTGAACGTATTTGCTTGACAATCGTCTTGTGTTCTCTAGTGAATAGTTGGCCAAAATATCTACTAGCTGATTATCTTTTTTGTTTGTGTCTTTGATCTGTGCTTGATAAAACGCCATGTCTCTTTGAATTTCTTCTATCATTTCAATGAGCTCACATGAAGGTTTGCATTATTTTTGTATGACGTGTGTTAGAACCTTTGAAATTATTTCTGTCTTAATATCAGTGAATTGTTGAGACCTGCAATATTGTAGAGCCTACCTGATTGCCACTGTCTCTGCTTCAATATTTGTTGTCATGTTAATTTCCTTTGATTGTGCATATGTAAGATCACTATTGTGATTACTCACACATAAAGCATAAGAACATCTACCTGGATTTCCTCTATTAGCTCCATCTATGTTGCATTTTAGCCTTCCAGTGAGTGGTGTTTTCCATAAAACCTTGGCATAGAAAAGTTTACGTTTGTAGTTGCCCGAGTACTGAACCAGAGCTGACCATTCCATGGGAATATTACTTAACCAGGGATATGTGATTCTGCATAGTTGAAGAATGTTGTGCAAAACCTAATAGTCTATTATGATAAATGTAACATTATTTCCATGTTTGATTGTATTTCTTCTTTTCCGTAACTCCCACATGATTAATAATATAATTGCTTTAAAATTTGTCAGAAACTTTGTGTTGACCTGTGTCGTACACCAAGTTATAATCACTTGGTATAGATGACTTCCTTCAATATTGAATCCTGCACAAGAAGCAAAAGTTCTCCATAGGAAGTTAGAAATAAATGTGTCGTGGTCTCTTGTTATGGGTTGGTTGTTTGGTTCAAGGAGTTTAAAGTTCAAGTATGACTCTTGGGAAGAGAATGATTTCATGGCTACCGTGTTTAAAAAAGTCATCATTGCAAAAGACTCTTGATAGGATGTGTCGTTACATGCAGCTTTTTGAAAAGAAATTAATTAATGTTGGCTCGTTTTGAAACGTATGGAAGGAATATGTATGCAAGGTTGTTTCATCGCCTGAATATACATTTAATCACAAGGATGGGATATATACCTGAATTTATGGATACAATTGTAGTATTCTCACATTTCAAGCCAGCCACTGCCACAAAAATAGCCTTTAGATTTTATTGAGATAATGAGACTATCATGGTATAGGACATACAACTAAATGTACAATGAGTAGAAAATTAGTCAACTGATTCATTAATTATTTTTGAAACAAATATTCTAGCCAATCATCGAGGGATACATCCAATATGAACATATACATAAACACCTAGGCTGACAAGCCCGAACCACATAATAACTTGGAGGAACATCTAGGCCGACAAGGCCTTAGAATAACAAATTGACGAGACGAAACTCATACCAACGTCGATATACTAACAACCCAAAAGGTATATACATATAAGGGCCGAAAAGGCCACTTTGAGTATAGATACAACAACATCAAGGACGGCAAGGCCATAGTACATATTGTACATACAAGACATGTCTACAAGCCTCTAAGAAACATCAATTGTATTGTGGTCGGGATATGGCCCAAACCTACTTATCATGTCTTTACATCAACACAACCAAAACCTATAAACCTGGAAACTCTGGAAGACATGGAGCTTACCAATCAATCAGAACGCAAGCAATGCCTACTAAGGAGGCATGTCCGACTATCAATCTGGACCTGCATCATGAAATATAGCTTCCCTAGCAAAAGGGATGTCAGTACAGAAAGAATGTACTGAATATGTAAGCCAACTATAATGATGGAATATGAAAGAACATCAAGGGTAGCTGAGTATAAGAGACCACCTGATGGTATGAATACCAAGTCTTACCGTTCTCAGTACGATACACAATTTTCTGATTCACTCACTCTAGGTGTGGAGTATTATTTATCACACTTTGGGACCAAATTGTATTAGACGCATTTTACCTTTGTAAAGTAACCAAGGTCCACTATGGGAACACAACAAACCGTGTATCGGTCCATAAAAGAGATCTCGTGTGTAAAAAGTCCACTCTGGGTATAGAACAAACAATGTACTGAGCCATAAAAGAGGTCTCGTATGTAAAAAGGCCACTATGGGAACAACCAATGTAGGCACACAACAAATAGCGTAGTGAGCCATAAAAGCGGTCTCGTGTGTAAAATAACGTATCGAGCCACACAAAAGGACTCATGTGTAAAATAAAGTGGTAAACACAGAAGTAGCAATCAAGTTTAATAATTCTTTAAGATGTGAAACATTCATATTGTACACTTTATAAGGTTTTATGGATCTTACTTTACAACACAAGATTCTCAACTAACAACCTCGACTATTCAATATGGACACAAGGCACTACCAATACAACAACAAGATTAACTCAATGGAGTGATACAGAATAATAATTTAAAAGTTTAATGAATAGAGTGTACATGATAGCATGTTGAAGCCTAAAGCCCCTTAGGCTTAGTATTCCCTCAAGTCACAACATTCAGAATGACGTAAGGTCGTAACCTTCTAAATATAGTTATGGTTGTTACTTTTAATGTGAACCTCTCGAAATGGAGTCAAGGGAGTACCACATGATACAGAACCTCCATCAACAAGATACCACCCAGAGGCTAACTTATGAGACTATGAGATACTGCGAACGGAGTATTTACGCTAAAATGCTTTTCTTAAGCCTTTATATGGAAGATTGCAATTGCAGTGGATTCATTCTGAAAAGAGATAGAAGGGATAGTCATTACATACCTTTAGTGTTGACTTTACCTAAGTGGATAAACTTGAACTTCTCTACACGTCAATCTACAAAGACAATAGTAATACTAGTGTTAAACTATGGGAAGACACAATAACGACACGACGAATGGCAAGCTCGGTACACGAGTAACTAAACAACGTTTCCCCATGCCTTTCTCCTTCTGAAAACTCACAAAAATAGCAACCAACATATGTACATTATTATACACAACTCCAGCATCTCAACACAATAGGATCATCCGCAAAACACAACACACACACCTAACCGTCGTGTTTTGACTTTCAATCGTCGTCTCGCACATTTTTACGAGAATAACATATCTACAACCCATACAAGATTACACACATGAAGAGAAAAAGATTTCTTACCTTAAGAAACAAGATAACACCTTGATACAACTTAGAAGAAACTTCAACTTCATAACACATGGAGGAAGAGAATAAAACAAGCACCACGACGTTCCCGAAGGGAGTTTCATGTCAAAATCTTGTATATTTTCAATTGGATGAGGTAGAAACCATTAGAGAGCATCCATGGAGCTTAGGAACCTATTTGAGATGAAAAATGGTGCTTCCACCATCAAAATTCAATTTATAACCACCCCACCACCTCAACTTGGCTCGATGAATGAAGTTCAGGGCAAGCAACACCCTCGCTTTGAAGCTCGCTGAGTGAGCTCCAACTCCTGCCCAGACGGTTTATCGTAAAATGTGCATAACTTCCTACTCTGATGTCGTATCGACGAATGGTTTAATGCGCTAAAAGCTAGACTCATAGATCATAAATTTAATAGGTAGATCACAAAGTAACTCCAACTATATTGGGAGAAAAGCTCAGTGACATCTGACCAAAATTTTACGAACTCGTGAACGTAACCTGCAACGACTTTGTCGACTTTTGTTACAACTTTCTTGACTTCAAAGCATAAAATACAACCATCATACGGTTTAAATATCTCCTAACATGCTAATGACCCCCTTATGTAAGTTGTAGCTAACTTATTATTAGAGAAAGGAGAAAGTTTTTCTAACATGACCTTAGCATATTAAACACTCCTAGTCTTACCCCCAAAGTACGGGTTATAATAAATTGATAGATTTTTACAAGATTATTATTGGGACATAGAGGGTTACTATATTGGGTTATAGATTGTCGCCTAAGATGAATCACACTGACATAGATATTCCTAGTATTTTATGAGAAGAATGTTATCCAGAGGCTAAGATTATAGGTTCCAAGAGTATCAAATAAAGATCATAGAACATGAAGTGCATATGTCCATATCGTATTCGTCTTCTTCGACATAAAGTACTATCATATGTCCCTTTCCTTTATATGAATTCCAAAGAACGAAGTATCGCAAGCCTTCTATTTGTATACAGTTATTTCTTTCATGTGATATAATTTTTATCATATCAAGCTCTCATATGGCTGTATAGAATTCCCCGTCTAAAAAGAATGTCAGGTTCTATCAGATGAGCAATCCATACGTTATATGTGTATTGAATGAACTAGTTCCAAATGTGAACGACCTTATAAGAATCGTACTTAACGTTTTCCACAAGTTAATAAAGAGATATTTCAAAGTGATAATCATATGTGTATGAGTATTATATACAACTGATAGCCCTACATGCATCAGTCTGGTAGTTATGATTATTATGTACATGCTCATTAGTCTGTCAGTTATAGACTCACTAGTCTGGTAGTTACAGGCGTTTTAGTCTAGCAGCCACATGCAACATTAGTCTGGTAGTTACAAGCTCACTAGTTTGGTAGTTATCCTATGTATACGAGGCCTCTTTTGTGGCTCGGCCGCTATCACATGTATATGAGACCCGGTATGGCTCGACAAATTATTTATTATGTGATTATATGAATTGTGTGTTGTGACAAAGATAAAAAATAGATCAAATGGATACGATTTCAAAAGTTACAGTGGACAATTCTAGAACGTCGCTACAAACAACGACCCAAGGATATCATCATAAAGGCTCAACAGATTGTTCTGAATAATTCAAGCAAAGTATGATATGACATGTGACTTCTAGGGTATTCTCTAGCTTCCTGATGCATTCAATTATGTTTTGTTTAAGTTTCAGTATTTGTATTATTATTATGTTTGTCTTACATACTCGATACAATCTATTTTTACTGACGTCCCTTGTCGGGCGCTGCATTTATTATATTTCACATTATAGGCTCAGGTATGCTGGTTGGCAGACTCTTCCATTAGGCACTATTGTCATTCAGCTGTTGATGAGACGAACCTCACTTTCTTCTAAAGTTAGTGGAGTCTAGCACTCTTTTTATTTGTACAATGACATTATGGGTAGCTCAAAGTCCTATCGAGTCACTTGTATCATTTGTTCAGTTATAGGTATTTGTAGAAGTTTCATAGACAACATTGGTGGGTTCGTCTGTCAGTTGTATGTTTCATGCCAGTGGCCACATTTATATACCGGTGTAATTTACGTTTCTCAAATGCCTTCTAATTTATGTCATGTGGTTTATTCCATGTTCATAATAGTTGCATATAGAGCATGCTCCGCCTCACCCGAATTTGGAGTGTGACAGGGTTGACTCTACTTTTAAGTAGTCCATGAGATAGTAGTCCTTCCACAATGAATAAAAATGTACCAGTGTAATTTAAGGGTGCTGATGTCTTTTCACTAAAAAAAGAAAAAATACATCTTCTCACCCCCTAAACTTGTTTTCAAAATTTACTTTAGCACTATAACTTTATGGACATTTATGTACCCCTATTCTTATTTGAGTTGAATTTAATTACCCCTTAAAAATAAAGAGTCAATCTTGTTATTGATGGTGTTATACACGTGCCGCCACGTCAACGCCATATCAGTGCCACATCAGAATTTTATTAATTTTAATTCTAATGTTTTTTTTAAAAATGGTTTTCTTTTGTTAATCATATTTTCACATTAATTAATCCTATTAATTATTAAAATCTCTTAAATATGTTTATCTTTATCTTCTTCGTTCCACGAAACAGTACATTTTTCGGCGAATCCGGATATTCGATGACGGTGAATCCCCATCCGATGAACTATCCGGGTAGTACATCAGCCGCCGCCGCTTCCACCACCGTTTTCAAGTACTGCAACATATCTCAAGCTCACGAAGACACTCCAATTAGGCCCCTTTCAACAGTTTCAAATCCTTCTACAGCTGACGGAACTCTACAATTGACGGAATTCTTCAATCATGAAAGGTTTGGTTGAATTTTCAGCCGTGGAAAGTGAGAAAGTTGAAGCTACTATTGAATATGCAGGAAGGATTAAGTTAATTTTTTACACTCTTTATTCTTCTTTCTTGCCTTTGCCACTTGCGCCTGTGTTTTGCCCCATTACTTTTTATTTCTGGGTTTTGTAAGACTTTGAAAGTATTTTTCTCAATGTATTCATCCTTAAATGACACAATATATACACCATATACATGTAATTAGGAAGAGTCAATCATGCCTAATCTTCCTAATCAATCCCTAATAATCTTCCACCTAATTAACATTTTACTACCTACCATATATAAAATGATACTACATTAATACATAATAATAATATGATTTACATCATATTCTAACACTCCCCCGAAGTCGAAGTTGGAGGGCGGTGAATGCTGAGACTGTCCCTAAAATCTTCAAATAATATCAGCGGAAGTCCTTTTGTGAAGCTATCTGTGATTTGATGACGCGTTGGGACATGTAGCACCCAAACTTGTCCGCGAGCCACCTTCTCTCATACAAAATGAATATCTAACTCAATATGCTTAGTGCATTGATGGTGGATGGGATTCTATGAGAGATACATTGCACTAATATTATCACAGTATACTATTGTTGCAGTCGGAATAGGGCAATGAAGTTCAAGTAACAGATTTCGAATCCAACATGAGTCAGATACAACATTGGCCACAACACGATATTCTACTTCAGCACTTGAGCGTGATACCGTGGCCTGCCTTTTTTAGGACCATGAGATTAAACTATCACCAAGGAAGACACAATACCCGGAGGTGGATCGTATTGTATCCGGACATCCTGCCCAATCTGCATCAATTTAAGTAATAAGTTTGGAAATAGAGGACGGGTATAGATATAATCCATACTCCAGAGTGCCCTAAATATATCGCACTATGCGTTTCAGAGCATGCATATGTTCCTCTATTGGATTATGCATGAATAGACACACTTGTTGCACTACATAGGTAATATCTGGCCTGGTGAATGTGAGATATTGTAAAGCTCCTGCTAGGCTGCGGTATAATGTCGGATCAACAAAAGGTTTGCTAGAGATGGCACTCAATTTTGACTTTGTGTCGACCGGAGTTGCCGAAGGTTTGCAGAAGGACATCCCAGCTCGTTCCATGATTTCTGATGCATACTTCTTCTGGGAGAGAAATAATCCACCTATATGTCGTGTCACAGCAATTCCTAGAAAGTAGTGTAGTGGGCCAAGATCTTTCATAGCGAATTCAGAACTAAGCCGTGACATGATATTCTTGCGAAGAGAGTCCGAATATGCTTGTTAGAATAATATCATCCACATATAGAAGAAGATAAGCAGTATGATTACCCTGACGATAGATAAATAGGGAATTATCTGAACGGCTGTGCGAAAAACCCATGTGTGACACAAAATCTGCAAACCGCTTATACCTTCTTGGGAGGCCTGCTTGAGGCCATATAATGATTTGTTGAGCAAACACACATGGTTGGGATATTTAGGATCCCTGTATCCCAACGGTTCGTGCATGTATACGGTCTCATTAAGGTGTCCAAGGAGGAAGAGATTTTTGACATCCAATTGATGAAGTGGTCATCCTTTTGAGAGAGACAGGCTGAGAACTGTTCTAATAGTTGTAGGTTTGACCGTTGGACTGAATGTTTCCTCGCAATCTACACCAACCTGTTGTGTCTTCCTATCACCTACAAGACGGGATTTATGCCGCTCAAAAGTTCCATCAGATTTTTCTTTATGGCTGAAAATTCACATGGATCTAATTATATTAGCATTAGATGGATGAGGTACTAAATTCCATGTCCTATTTGTAATTAGAGCATGATATTCATCATCCATGGCCATTTTCCAATTCGGATCTTTTAGAGTAGACACTGGATTACGAGGCAAAGGTGATTTCGAGACCTGGGTGTGAAGACTATATTCGACATTGGGTTTGACAATTCCATGTTGACTACGGGTGACCGGACGGTTTCTTGGTCCAGTGGACTGGACGCCACTGACCGAGGAGTGAGAAACTGAGGGTCCAGTGGGCTGCATTGCTGGAGCTGGAATTGGGCCTGTAGTGGTGGACTGGCCCAATCCGCTGGACTGGGCAGATTGTGCGGTAGTGGGACTGGGCCTCGGAACCGAAGGCCCAAGCTGCTGCATTGAAATGTCAGTCAGTTGGGCCATCGATCGTTGGCCCAATGGGCCTGAATTACGGTGTTCAACACTAGCAATAGGTACCGAGCTGTGAAAAAAATGTGTTAGATACGAAAGCTTATCATCATCCAAAAAATCATAGTTATGAATCTCGGTGGCATGTATCTTAGCAAATGGAAAAATTGTTTCATCAAAGATTACATGACGACTTATAAAGATTCTTTTGAAAGAAATGTCGTAACATTGGTAACCGTGATGATGAGTAAGATATCCTAAGAAAACACATGGAGTAGACTGGGCTTGGAGTTTTGTGATTGTGGTGGATGGAAAGAGGGGGTAACAAAGACAACCAAACACTCTTAAGTGATGATATGTGGGCTCTCGTAAGTAAAGCATTTTTAGGGGAGCTTGGTATGATAGGTTTTTATGAGGAAGGACATTCAACAAGTAAGTGGCCATTTGGAGTGCATGATGCCAAAATATAGGGGGAAGTGAAGCATGAGAAAGAGATGTTCTAACAATATTATTAATGGTTCTAATTTTGCGTTTCGCCTTCCCATTTTGTGACGAAGTATGAGGACAAGACAGACGAAACTGAAGACCATTTGTTTTGAAAAAATCCCAAAACTGTTTATTGTCAAACTCCCCCCGCCCCCGCCCCCCCATCATTGTCACATTGAATATTTTTTATATCACATTCAAATTGAGTTCGGATGAATGCTCTAAAAGTGAGAAAAGTGGAAAACACTTGTGATTTTTTCGACAAAGGGAATGTCCACAAATAATTAGAGTAGTCATCAAGTATAAGCAAATAATATCTATGACCAGAAGAACTCAAAACAGGTGATGTCCAAATATCACAATGTAAAATATCAAATGGCAAAAGAGTGCATGAAGTAGAGGAAATAAATGGCAACTTAACATAACACCAAGTGTGCAAGAATGACACTTATTTAGAGTCTGTGTTTGGGTAAAAGAAATAAAATTATTTTGTTTAAGAGAAGCTAAAACAGCCTCTCCCGGATGTCCCAAACGTTGGTGTCATAAGGATGGTGCCAAGGCTGCAAAAACAAAAGAAAACTTGGATTGTTGTGATGACAGATTTATTGGATAGAGCTCCCCCTTGCTATCACATCTCATGAGAAGCTTCCCCGTCTGAAAATCATGCACGAAAAAGCCAAAAGGGTCAAACCGGACAGATACCCAATTATCAGTTGTAAACTTTCTAACAGAAACTAAGTTTTTGATTAATTTGGGAGCATGAAGGACATTCTTTAAAATTAGGGGTGGGTTTGGTCGTGACAATTTGCTAGAACCATAACCTTTTATTGGAATTGAATGGTCATTTTCGATAATTATTCTATTATCATTGCTCAAATTAAAATAGGACGAGAGATTACCTTGGGAGGACGTCACATGGGACGTCGCTCCGGAGTCCATATACCAATTTGAATCCTGTGAATTAAGTCCAAGAGTGTGCATGGCGGACTCAATTTTCCGTGGGGTGGGCCCCTGTTGAATATGCCTCATGCCACTGAGTCGGCTGAGGCCCATTGCTTATCGCTCGTGTTAACGCACCCGATGAAATGGGCCACCGGGCTTTATTCTTGTTCTTTGCCAAATTGGTGCAAAGTAACCATTGTTTTGTTGTGGCTGGTCAGTGGGCCTTTGGGGCTGTCTGGCCCAATTGCCTGTTGGGGGCTGGGCTGGGTAGTATAGCCCAAGTCAACTGCCAGCCGTTGGGTTGCTGCCACTCTCCGCCACCCCTGCCGCCATGCTACTGCCACTGTCCACCACCGGAGTTAGTGTTGCCGCCATTACCGCCGCCACCGGAATTTCGGTGGCCTCCGCCTTTGTTATTTCCGCGATTTCCACCCTTATTTTTATTGTTATGACGTCCTTTTTGTCCCTTATTTTGTTGAGAAGGGTAAAAAATATTACCATCATTCGAAGGAGTGGCAAGTATGGCGGAATTTGAAGTAGTTTAGGCCTTTTTCACAAAGCCCGACTCTTCAAGTACAAGCATGGACCTTGCTTGATAAAATTGTGGTAAATGATTACTTTGACGGATTAGAGTTCCCACGCCGTTATACGCGTCGGTGAGACCGGCGACCAATTGTAAGACTAACCGATTATTAGTAACTGGTGAACCAACGTTTCTTAATTGATCGACCAACACTTTGAGTCGTTGACAATATGTAGAAACATTAGGGAAGTCCGTCATGTCAATGGTTAAGAACTCCTGTTCCAATGTAACATCGCGAGAGTTTGGTTATCTTGAAAAATATCTCGCAAGCGTTCCCACGCCGCCATGGCTATTGAATCCGGTTCCATTATCGTATGCAACAAGTCAGTGGAGATTGTTGCATAAATCCAACCAAGAACTGTGGCATCAAGTGTATCCCACAATTCCTTGTCTGCATCATTTTTTATGTCTTTCCCTTTACCATATTTTGGAGGAATTATACGATGGAGAACTTTGTGAGCACGACAACATATTTTGAATAATTCCGCCCAAGTCGCATAATGAACGATTTCAATTTCTAGTTTGATGGAAACATGTGTTTTGATGTTTGAGACAGCAAGGGCAGGGTGAAAGGATGATTTGGTTTCAGACATAATTGGTTGTGATGAAGGATAATCAATAATGGAGTAAGAGAGAAAAAAATAAAGAAATTTTCGGCCAAATAGGGTTCTAGGGAGGAAGATGCCCAAAAATTTGGAAGAAAATAAACTAATTTTGGATATTTCCTTAAGCTCTTGATACCAGGTAAGACTTTGAAAGTATGTTCATCAATGTATTCATCCTTAAAGGGCACAATATATACACCATATACATGTAATTAGAAAGAGTCAATCCCTAATAATCTTCTACCTAATTAACATAATATTCCTAATTAACATTTTACTACCTACCATATATAAAATGATACTACATTAATACATAATAATAATAATAATAATATGATTTACATCATATTCTTACAGTTTTTTGTTCTTGGAGTTTTTTGGGTATTGAAATTCACCACATTCTTGGAGAATGATCCATGAAAGATTTGATTTTTGATATAAATTTTAGTTTCTTCAAAGGGGTTTTGATTCAATTTATTGAGAAAAGCTAGCTAGGTATTATTAGTTTGATCGAAAAATCAAGAATCTACTGGGCTAGTTTTGGAGGTTTTGAATTGGATCAGTTTTGGGAAGAACAGTTCGATGGCCTGAGTATTGAACAAACAAATAAGAAAGAGAAAATTTAAATTGAAATTAGTTAAATAAGTAATTAGTTGTAGGGGTGGGCGTATATCGGTTCGGTTCGGTTTTGTATCCAAAAAATATGAACCGAACAAAAATTGGTTTTTTTTTTAAAAAAAACGAATACAACTTTTAAAAAAAAACGATATGTTCGGTTTATATGCCGAATGTATCGGATTATATCGGTTTTTAGTGGATCGGGTCGGGTCGGGGAATTTTTAATTTTTTTTTTAAAATTGAATCTCCAAAACTGAAATTGACATTCACACCTACACTATCATGAAATTTCGACGTTGAAATCTATTGTGTATCGTGAGATGTTTATTAAAGAAAAAAGAAAATTAGAAATCGATTTGGGGGAAAACACAAATTGATTGGGAAAATGGATGTTTTTGTAAAAATTGGCTATGCCAAACCGCCTTTCGGCCATTTGATCGGCCCAGTCTCAAAAAAATACGCAAAATCAAAAAAACAATTGGGTAAAACGGACATCCGAGCGCAGAGTTATGACCATTTAAAGTTTTATCAATTTACAACTACTTTTTCTCCCAACATTTTATGTCAATGCTTCCATGATATGTTAATCAAGTTCATGTCGCATGCGACTTCCATAAAAACTTCATAGATTAGCTTCAATGTCTATGATTCAAGAGATAGTAGTAGCCTAAAATAAAAAATAAAAAATAAATATATATATATATATATATATATATATATATAATTCGGTTTTTCGGTTCGGTTCGTATCCAAAATTTAAAAACCGAACCGAATCACTAAATTCCGATTCGGTTCGATTTTTCAAAAAATCGGTTTTTTAAAAAAAAACTGAGAAAAAACCGAACCGAATTTCGGTTCGGTTCGATTTTTTCGGTTCTCCGGATTTTTTACCCACCCCTAATTAGTTGTATGCCATCCAATTACAATATGACGTGCATTTTGATTAAGTTTTTGTGCGTTTTCTTCTTTTTGATGCGCTATGACAACCATTTTGCCAAGTCATCCTTTGAGAGTAATTAAATTTAACTCAAATAAGAATAAGGGATATATAAATGTCCGTAAAGTTATATTGCTAAAGTAAATTTTAGAAATAAATTTAGGAGTGAAAAATGTATTTACTGTTAAAAAAACACAAAGTGATATTAAAATGCTACTCATTCCTTTACTACGAAAACAACGACGAGCAAACTGATTTTGTGAATTTATTTCAAATTATTCCTCCAGGAAAATCAATAATCTACAATCATCAGATCATAAAAATACCAGGAAAGCAGAAATATATATAGTAATTATTTCTCCAAGTTACTCAAATCAGAACCTTACGACAATGATGGAGTAGCGGATGACCAATATAAATTCCTCTGAAAATCTCCACACAACCATAATGTGGGATAGGTGTTGCATTGTCTAACAGATATAATAATTAGTCGATATAGGCAAAATCATAGAAATCATAATTATCCTAAAAGACAATTGCAATTTTGCACAAATTATTTTGAGAAAATCCAAAGCTCAACCACCAAAAGATCTTTTCACAAGTTAAACATGCAAGACTTTTAATTATTATTGTTGGCTGTTCCATAGTCTCACTACGATGAAAATCAGTACTTTTAATTAAAGCACAGCTTGAACAACATTTCACTGAAAATGAGTACGTACTTAAAGAGGATAAATTAATCTTCAAAATCTAATTATCACTGGAGATATTATTTTTCCGGCCACAAAAAAGAAGATGAAAAAAATGGGTTGGATCGAGTTAAACAAGTAGGTTTTCAAAGAAATATGGTAGTATTATTTAATATTTAAGGGTGAGTCATTTGATTATGAGCTTGACATGTGTTCCTTCATTAAAATTAAATATAAATTTATGCTAAAATATAATAGAAAGGGTATATTTGAACCGAAAATGATATATTTGGACAGAAACTCAAACGAGGGAGATATATTTAAATTATTTCCAATAATACAAGGGTATATTGACCTTTTTTCCTTTTTTTTATACTCTTATTAATCTAATGAAATGTGGGAGACAGCGTGCACGATGATTTCCATCTGGGTTCTGTCTTTATTTCCAATTCAATCACTTCGGAGTGGAGGGCATAGAGTTATCCAATGTACACAAGTGTGTCTCCCTTTCCAGACTTGGATAATCTAATGTTTCAATTTTTTCATCTCTCTGCATGATTCAATATCAACAACATGTCAGATTCTCATTGGTCAGTTCCTGCTTAGATACTGTTTCCCTCTCTGCACCTTTCTTTTTCCCAACGAGACAAAAACAGTAACGATCAAGGTAGAATATTGTAATTTTTCTTAATTGGAGTTTTTTTATTGATACAATATTTATAGAAATTTACAATTGTAATTCTAATTACATAATTACATTAAGATACTAATTATAAAATATATGGAGAATATTTACATATCTTTGTCAATGAGGATGAATTGATGTCATCCACTTTTACTACTACAACAAGAATTGTTAGTAGTAGACAATATTTCATTGTTTACCCAATATTTGCTTGAAATTCTAAAAAGAAAAGTATTTGACAAAAAATGAAAGTTGTATATGAATGTAAAATTTAACTTGAAAAACTGTGAAAGTTAAATATATAGCAGGAGTGAGTATATCATTTCACTTAAATACACTTTAAATTAGTATTTCAATACTTTACAACCATTTTGATATTGAAGTTAAACTTTTGCAATATTATAGCTAAACAAGTAATGAGCCAATGCAACTATTTAGTGTGTCACTACCGGAAGAAAGACGTTTGCCAACAACATTTTTATTGTCATATGTTGAATGTTGTTGTCGTCAAAAGTATTTTTTGTAATAAAAAAATTATTGTATGTCGTTGCAATAACATCCGATGCAAAAAATTTTGCAACAACAAGATCAAAATTTTGTTGTCATTTACGTTTTTTAGCAACAATTTTTTGATACTAAAATTTTGTTGGCAATTTTATGCTTTTTGTAGTGTGTGTTCGGTATAATAAGTTGTTAGAAAACAAGTGACCTTTTTATTAACTTTCTCATGTTCGTTTGGTTAGTAGAAAATAAGTGAATTTCTTACTTATTTTTTCATGTTTGATTGGTTAGTAGAAAATATTTTTTGGAAAATACTCATCCAATTCCCATCAACCCCACCCCACCACCCTCACCAACCCCACCACCCACAACCCACCCTCCACCACCCCACCCACCAACCAACCAATCTCATCCCTATCCAACCATCACCCTCAAACACACTTCATTTTCACCTACTCCACATCCACCCCACACCAACATTCCACCTAACCCCACTCCACCTACCATCCACCCTCCACCACCCCACCCACCACCCAACCAATCCCACTCCCATCCAATCACCACCATCGAATGCACTTCACCTACTCCATACCACCACACCACCCACACCAGATTTTACAATTTTTTTTATTTTTTATAAGATTTTTATAAAAGTAAAATAAAATATATGAATTAATTAGAAAATTCAGGAGGAGGTAGGGGTGCTGGATGGGTGGGCAGTTGGGGGTGGATGGGGGTGCATAGGGGTGGTGGGATGGTTGGGGTTTGATGGGGCGGGTGGTTGGGGGGGTTGGGTGGTGGTGGGATAGTTGGTTGAATGTCATTTCTAAGACTTGTTTTCCCTACTCTCATTAGGTAAACCATTTTCCTCATTTTTAAGAAAAGTTTCTTAAAGAAAATATTTTTTTCAAAATTCTTTACCATACAAACATGAGAAAATCGAAAAACTTTTCCAGAAAAATGTTTTCCTCCAACCAAACACACCCTTAAGCAAGCCTGATTTGGTAACCTGCAACATGTAGCTGTATAAGCAAGCCTAATATGATAATTTAAAAATATAATATTAATATAAGACATTATAATTAGTTAAATATATTAATATATAATATAAAATTCTTTGCGCAATTACCTGATCAACCAGACCTGCATAAGTGAAATGATGCAACAGACGGTTCCAAGAAGGAAGGTCAGGGACAAGATTGTAATTGGGGGTTTAAATTTATTATCTATATTTAAATTGAGTTGGTTTCATGTATTTATACAAAGTATATTAATGTAAATATGTAGCTATATTTTGTATACACTATAATTTGAGTTGTTTTCATGTGTTTATACAAAGCATATACATTATGTATACAAAGTATATTAATGTATATATAACTATACAATACATATACATTATGTATACAAAGTATATTAATGTATATATAACTATACAATACATATACATTATATATACACCAATCATACAGTGATGGGTTAGAATGATATTGGCTACAAATTAGATGTGTGAGCGGTATATATGAGTTATTTTCCCAATGAACTTTACATATAATAGTAGGGTTTAGGTAATGTTCGGGCCATGTTAACGCTGGGACACTTTGTGCATAACTTGTCAACAATTAAGCTTAATTTATCTATTTGAAATACTACAGTGAAGCTTTCTTTAGTAAAGTTCAAGAAAATAAAGAACCTTTTCTTTAATCTGAGAAAATAATAAAACCATTCACTATGATTGAGGTAGGTTCGAAATAGTCGTTAAAGTATGCATAGTTTTACTCCTGTAAATTTGTCAAAATTTAACATTTTTAATCTCTGCCAAATAATTACAATTATTTTTTTAATTTGGAAAAATAGTGGGGAAAAAGTTGATTTAATCATAAACATCACAAAAGTCCCACCAAATTCTAAATTATGCAACACAAAAAGAAACTGCATTAGGAATTAAAAATATTTAAAAATAATAAAAATTACATCTCAAAAAGTTACACCAACTCTAGAAATAAATAAAACAATAATAGAACTAAAAAAAAAACGTGCGTACTTCTAAATGTGATTTAGCCTTCTTGCTAAAAAAAATTCATATTTCTCGTCAAATCTAATAGACAAAAGTCGATAAATATTTAATTAAGACTAAAAATATTAACTTTTAAAAATTTGAAGGACCAAATATTAAGTACATATTAAAGAGACATACTTTTATATATATAAAAAAAAGAGACTTACTTTAAACTAAGGGTGTCCAACGGGGCGGGTTCCGGCGGGACGGGGGAGGGTCGGGACTCGGGTTCCGGCGGGCCGGGATAGGCGGGACGGTGCGAGATCCCCTCCCACATCCCGCCGGAACGGGATCGGGTTGGACTCGGATTTTTTTTTTACCACTTAACTTTAAAAAATAATATATAGTTATATGCAAGCACTTCAATAATCGAACAAGATAGTGTAATAAAATTATCCCAATGTTGTTTTAATAGAAATATGACATAGTAATACAATTTCAAAATTACAACTTTGTGGTGTTGTTCAAAAGTTGCAAATGACTTAGTAAAATACTAAAATTGCAATTAAAAAAATTACTTATTCAACCATACTCTTTCGAATTTCCTCACAATGTCTTGAGGATCTTCTATTGGAATTGGAATTTGTTTGTCAAATTCTTCAATGTCGCTTCCTGCTCCATCGGACAAGATTTCGTTGTAGTTGTAGTCTTCTTCTTCGTTGGTCTCCGGTTGGCCGCACCTCCTACGCTCCGCACGAATCCAATCTCTGAATAGAACTGCAATCTCCAATGTGTCTCCCGCCAAATAATGTTTGTGCTCTCCAATTTGAAATCTTCCCGCGGAAAAGGCGCTTTCAGACGTTGTTGATGACGCTTGAATGTTTAACACATCTTGGGTCATCTTTGTTAGCATCAGAAATGTCTTCTCATTCTCCCTTCAGTATTTCAGCAAGTCTTCTTGTCCTTCATCATTAACAATTAATTTGTACGGTACAACACCCTGCAAAACATAAACATCAAATTCGCTAACTTGTGAAGAAGTTGAACCACTACATATTTTATTTCTAAGGCCTTGAATACTAACGGCAAAAATTGCATGTTTTTTATAAAGTTGCAACGAAATAGTAGAAGATGGTACATAAGCCGGTTGATTATTTGCACTTTGTTGTTGGTAATACATATTTTGTTTTTTTTTTGCATTCGGTGTGTATGCTAGACGTAAATGCTTCTTTTGTTCGTGTGTCAGTTGGTTCTTCAGTTAGGTCTGTTTGAAGTACTTCTACACAATCATAAATCGTTTCTACAAGTGATTTACAACCGTCTACTTTAATAGTTGGATTTAATACAACACCTACAATATAAATAGTGGAGATAGGAAAAAAGTATTTTTAAATTTTTTAAAACATTTTTTCAATAGTTACCTTATAAGTTCGTTTTTGCATAAATATTACTGAAATCAATCAAATCATCGGGACTAGAAATAGGATTACTAGAAGAAATACCATTACCCTTATTACCCCTACTAGAAGAGACACCCTTATTCTTACCTGTAATCAAACGTTTAAATCTTTCCATTTTAACTATACAAGTAAATAATTAAATAAATGAAATTAAGTGTGATAATTAAAATTAAATAACAATAATAAATTAAAGAAAGAACGAAGGTACCAAACGCCGACGTAACGTGGACGTGTAATCGATGTTGAAAATTGAAATTTTGCTCGATGGATGATCCTCAAGCTAGTTGTCAACTTCACTCTCAATTTTTTAACTTTGATATAATATTTAATAGTAGAAAGATTTGTAGAATTGTAGAGAGAAGATAAATTGAGAGATTAGAGAGATGGTAGGAAGATTTGTGAGAAAAATGAGTTATTTATAGTTGGGAAATAGGGTTAAAGTATAAATATATTAACTTAGGGGTTAAAAATAAATATTAAGGGGGTGGGGGGCCAAAAATGGCCGTTATAGCCGTTGCACAACGGCCAAAATAGAAATTTGGCCATTGCTGCAACGGTTATTTTTGCAAAGAGGGAGGGGTACGGGTAGGGATCGGGATGGGGTCGGGACGGGCCAGGTTCGGGATGGGGCGGGTCGGGTCGGGATTGGGACAGGCGGGATGATCCCAAGCCCCGTCCCGAGTTCGAGCCCCAATCCCGACAATTTTTATTTTTTTATTTTGGGATATCGGGATGGGATGGGACGGGACGGACCGGGTCGAGATCGGGCCGACCCGGCCTACTGGACACCCTTACTTTAAACCTAATCTCAAACATAAGAGATCATTTTTATTATTTTCTCTATTTAATCTCAACGGGTTACATAACATGCTATCCTAAAAGGACAAAAGAGAAAGAAAGACAACGGACACCAGCAAGTCTTGAAAGGTATTGCGATTAGACATATGAAGGCGGGGAACTGAAGCAAAGAGCAGGGGGAGGGGAGGGGGGTCGTCGCACCGGGGCCAGAGCAAGTTGGATTGGGGTATAGAGCCGTAAGCGCGGTGGGGGTGACAGAGGACGTGCTCGTACAAGTGCTGGATGGAGGTGCGCAACCTTATCCCATCGTATTCACGTATCAATGCGTAAGTGGTCATATAATAGTTGCGTCCTTGCGCCTAAAGTCTTATGGCCGAAGGTCTCCGGTGACGTTCTTCTTTCTCTGATTTTCTTTGTTCATTAGGCATCCCTTCTAGTATAAGTTAAGGCAACATCAATAGCAGCCATCCAAACCCTACTTCAAAAGTGTGCCTCCTTTTGCAGGATATAAGCTGCCTTCATAGGGCTATGCCGTAGCATAAATGGCAAAACTAACCATTTTTTGTTACTCTTAAGGTGGTTTGGTTTATTGGGATAAAAAAATGAGAACATTTTATAAAGTGTTTGGTTAAATTTTTGATTTCGTGATGAACAATTCAGAGATTATTTGTATCATTAGTGTGATATTATTTTTATACACACGCAATGTAGGATAAAAATTTCGGAATTACTGATCGATGATGAAGATGTCCTTCTCCTAAAATCCTTTAAGAAATTAAGGTCAAAATAAAAATAATTTTCCCCCATTTATTTAGTGTAAGACTAAACACAGGTTTTATATCATATCCCAATATATTCTAGCCTTATTGTACGCACATTCCTCGTGTCCTCGTATTAGTGAGAACAAGCTTTTAAAATAGCATAAATAATATTCAAAAAGATTTTTGCGTTGTTATATACTCCCTCTATTTTAATTTATGTGAACCTTTTACTATTTGAAGAGTCTACGAGATGGTTCTTTAACCACATTTTTCTTACATTTTTCTAAATTATTTGAATTATAAATTTTCATGACTTATAGTACTTTTAATGTAGTTTCTAAATATATAATGAAAAAATGGCTAAAATGCACCCTAACGTTTGCTCGAATTTACCGCGACACACCTAACCTTTGAGGACATCCTATTACCCCTTGAACTTTTTTAAAACATAATAAACACACCTTTGGGGGCTGAGGTGGCATAGAAAAAAAAAGTTAGGTTTTGATTAATATAGGAACATCTTTTTTTTAATTGGACACTTTATATTAAGTACACTTAATAATTAACATTATAATTTAAAATAATATTTTATTGGAAATCCAAATTGATGACTCCACTTGAATTTTTCCGACAACCGGCAAATTATGACGGACTAGGGAACTGCACTGCAAGAAGTCAAGAACCACCACCGCCCTCAACTAAATTAAAGCTTGAAAATTAATATTACTTTTTATTCTTTCTCTTTTTTCACAATTAAAATCACCACTAAAATAACGATACACATGCTCCATTATCACCCAAAACAGAGAAAAGACACTTCTCTCTCATATTGTAAATTTTTTCAACACTTTGAATATTGAGTTTTCAAATGATTTCAGATTCATTTATGCTGACCTATATGACTCTTAACCCCAACTATCTAATTCCTATAAGCTTCTGTTGAAGTGCAGAAAAAGAGGATGCAGGAGTATAGTGTGCAGTAGCATCACACAGAAACATTATTACTCTAGTTTGTTAGGAGTTTGTTAGAATGAGTTAGAAGCTTGTTTAGAGTTAGTTGTGTGTTTAGTCACTTTACTTATTTTTCATACATGTATAAATAAGTGTAATATGCACATTGCATGAGATAGAAGATCAGAGAAAAACTTCCACAAACTTCTTTCTTCTCTACTTCAAACTATACTCTCTTCGATATTTCTGGTTGCACATATTCAGCATGCAACTGTGTAAATTTGCCGCATGCAATCGAAGGCATTCTTAGAGCAAGGAAGTTAACATGGTATTAGAGCTCTGGAAGGGAGAATCGAGGGATTTTCTAGCTAGAATTCGACTAGAGATCGAGGGAGACTCCATCAAAGTTCTGAGCTAATTTCGTCTTCGATCAGTGAGATTTACAACTTCATTGCTATTAGAATTTCAATTCTGTTGTTCGAAGTTTATTTCTAGTCCTTGTAGCTAATTACAACTATAATTGATGGAGAATACATCTCCAAACACTTCACTAACTAGTGAAGTGGTGGAAAGGAGACAAACATATTTTGGAGGTGGCCAGGGCCATTAAGTTTCAAAGTCACTTACCAGCAATTTTTGGGGTGACTGTGTGGAAGCAACAATTTATGTGATTAACAGAATCCCATATGTGGTAATAGGAGATGTGTCACCTTATGAGAAGTTGTTTAAAAGGACACCTTCATTATCTCATATGAAAGTAATTGGGTGTTTGTGTTATGCTACTAATCTGCTCAAGAGGGACAAGTTTGATGCTAGAGCCACTAAATCAATGCTCCTTGGATATGCAACCAGACATAAAGGATATAAGTTACTTGATCTGGAGAACAAAACTGTCTTTGTCAGCAAAGATGTAACCTTTTATGAGGATATTTTTCCTTTTGAACAGATCAGACAGTGTGAGGTAGACACACATATTGCAGGATCAAGTATTGATTATCTTCTTATTTATATTGATGTGACGTTGCAGGACCAATTTTTGGTTGAAGAGGTTGCAGGACAAGAATAAATAGGGTTGCCAACCAGTGATCATTTATCAGGAGAAGCGGTACTAGATTCAAACATTGAAGATGAAGAACCTAATGTTGTTGATTCTGCACCACCTAATGATGAAGATGATGCACATGATGAGTCTGCGAATGTGTCATTATTATAGAATCATGCTCCCTTGAATAACCTGGAAACTAGGAGGTCTACCACAGATATGAGACTACCAACTTGGATGAAAGACTTCATTTAGCCTATGAAATGGAAAAACATGTACATATCCCTTGTCAGATGTGGTTAGTTATGTTGGATTGTTTGTGCCATATCACAGCTTTATTGCCAAGATGTCAGAAGAATATGAACTAGTATCATACAGTGAGGCAGCTAAAGATAAAAGGTGGATAGAAACTATGAAAGCTGAAATTCAGGCTTTAGAAGAATACAAGACTTGGGAGATAGTTGATTTGCTAAGTAACAAGAAGGCAATAGGCTGCAAATAGGTATACAAGATTAAATACAAAGCATCAGGTGAAGTAGAGAGATTTAAAGCAAGGCTGGTGGCAAAAGGATACAACCAAAGAGAAGGCATTGAGTATCAGGACACTTTTTCACCAGTGGTGAAAATAGTGACTGTCAGGTCAGTCATATCTGTGGTTGCTGCAAGAGGATGGGTAATAAATCAGATAGATGTGTTTAATGCATTCTTGCAAGGTGATCTCAATGAGGAAATATACATGAGTTTACCTCAGGGCTTTGCACATGAGCAGGGAAAGGCATGCATGTTTCTTAAGTCTCTATATGGACTTAAGCAGGCTTCTAGACAGTGGAACATCAAGTTGACTACTGCCTTATTATCATCTGGCTTTACTCAGAGCCATTTGGACTACTCTTTATTCACAAAAAGAGACAAAAAAGGACTGTGATAGTATTAATCTATGTGGATGACTTACTCATTACTGGGAATGATAGAAAGTTGATAGTTGAGACAAAAGCTATATTACAACAGCATTTCAAGATTAAGGATTTGGAGGAGTTACAATATTTCTTGGGTTTGAGTTTGCTAGAAACAAGAGTGGTATTGTGATGCATAATAGAAAGTATGCCCTTGAGTTGATTACTGATATGGGCCTCACATAAGCAAAACATGTAGGATCACCAATGGAACTGAATGTCAAATTGACGTCTGTTGTATATGATCATCATGTGAATAGTGCAGCATCTATTGAAGATACTAAGTATGTGATCAATGATCCATTTGGAAGATCCTACTGGTTATCAGAAGTTATTGGAAGGCTTTTGTATTTGACTAACACAAGGCCTGACATTGCCTTTGCAGTTCAGAGTTTAAGTCAGTTCATGCAAGCACCAAAGGCATCACATCATGTGGCAGCTGAGAGGGTGGTTAAATATGTTAAATAGGCACCGGGTTTAGGCATTTTTATGTCTGCATGGGATACCAATGTATTGACTGCATACTGTGATATGGGCTGGGCATCCTGCCCAAATACCAGGAGATCTGTTACAGGATATCTAGTGTTTGCGGGCTCTTTTCTCATTTCTTGGAAGTCCAAGAAACATATCACCATATCCAAAAGTTCTACTGAAGCATAATACAGAAGTTTGGCTTAAGTGGTGGCAGAAGTAGTATGGATTTCAGGCCTGTTTGCAGAATTGAATGTTTGTCTGCAGCTTTCTATTTCAGTATACAGTAACAACAAATCTGCTATTCATATTGCTGCTAACCCAGTGTTTCATGAGTGTACAAAATATATTGATATTGATTGTCATTTCATTCGAGAAAAGGTCCATCGGGGTCTGGTGTCTACCCTATACATAGCCACTGCAGAGCAGCCTGCAGTCTTACTAACCAAGAGCTTGACACAAGGTCATTATGTTCATTTGTTGTCCAAGCTAGGTCTGAAGAATTTGTTCTCAGTACCTAGCTTGTAGGGGTGTTGAAGTGCAGAATAAGAGAGGATGCAGGAATATAGTGTGCAGTAGCATCACACAGAAACATTATTACTCTAGTTTGTTAGAATGAGTAAGAAGCTTGTTTAGAGTTAGTGGTGTGTTTAGCCACTATACTTATTTTTTATACGTATATAAATAAGTGTAATATGCACATTGCATGAGATAGAAGATCAGAGAAAAGCTTCCACAAACTTCTTTCTTCTCTACTTCAAACTATACTCTCTTTGATATTTCTGGTTGCACAGATTCAGCATGCAATTGTGTAAATTTATCGCATGCAATCGAAGGCAGGCGTAGAGCAAGGAAGTTAACAGCTTCATATCAAAGACCCATATTCATCTCAAATAAAGCTTCACATCAGAACAAATTTAGTACCTATGCAGAAGCCGATCTCGTTGAAAAATTTATGAGCATTAAAATAAAAGCTTTATTTTATGAACTCCACTTAAAGAGATAGGGCGAAGGTTTATTTCATTAACTTCACTTAAAGCTTTTAGTACCTATGAGCATTAAAATAAAGCTTCACATCTGAAAGGAAACGAGATGGGGAAAGAAAAGGAAAAAATGAATGGTAAAAAATGGTGGTTTAGAAGTGGGTATGTTATTTCTATGGGTGTGGTGAAGTCGGGGTTGGTGGAGGAAGAAAGAAATGAGGGAGAAAGTGAAAAAATGGAAAAGAAAAACTTTAACTGATAAAATATATTGTGTTTAGGCGTGTGCAATACACATCTCAGAACAAATTTAGTTGTGGCCTTTTAACGGTGTATTTATTCCGTTTTAAAAAAAATTAAGGGGGTAATATGACGTTCGCAAAGGTTAGGTGTGTCATAGCATTTTAGGGTGCATTTTTTTTTAAATTTGAAAAATATATGTCAAAATTTAAGATCAAAGTTATAAAGTTTGACCTTCGTACTCCAAAAAGGTTCACATAAATTTAAAACTGATGGGATAAAAATAAACAACAAACTGTAAGTTTCAAAATGACAAATTTTAATTATTTTAGTGGTTTGGTCATTCTAGTGGTTTGATCATTCTAGTGGTTTTTTGTTAGGTTTATTCTAGTAGTTGGTTCATTGCACAAAAGTATCACATGAATAACGTTTGATTGATGGTAAAAGAGTTGCCAACTTTACATGAGCGCTTGAATACGTATATTTGTATGCATATTCCATGTTAGTTATAATGAAATTTGTGTCTAATAATGCATCAATAGTAAAAAAATCTTTGGACTCGGCTCACCTCCGGTGCTCCTTTTCTCCAATTCGTTCAGTACCCCGTATGATTTTGAAACGCATGGCATTTATTAAATCTAATGGATCTAATTTTTTTGTCTTTCAACAGCCGTTCCCCACACATTCTAAACTCTATATTTAAAATCATGATATCAGTGAATGTCTTCCACGGATTTTTTATTTTTTTTGCAACTTTCTATTAGGAAATTTAATTATAAAAATTATAATAAAAATATAAAAGGTAAAAGATGAAAAAATTTAAACTATGAGAAATTATAATAAAAATAGAGAAAAGGTAAAAGATTGAATTTTTTGCTGACATTCTTAATAGGAACTTGGAATATGCTTTCTTATATCTGTAATTTTACAATCTTTTTTTTTAAATTAAATGAATTTTAGGCTTTTATTAATTATTCAACAAAGTAACAGAGTCTTCAACAATGCAAAAACAAAAGAAAAGTATGAAATCTGCTTCCTATCCTCTTTTCAAAATAATTCAAAAGGGACTTTATATTTTGATAGCCATCTAAAAATGAAAACAATTGTGTGAGCTCCATCTTGATCTTCATCTGCATCTCTGAAATCATGTTGTCTGTATCCTTGTTGTTTACATTCACTATGATTAACTTGATAATTTAATTTTGCTTAAGAAACACTGGTAGCTGGATTCTAAATTAGGTGAGTTTATTCGTTTAGTTATGAGATGTGGAGGGAAAGAGGGTATGATGGAAGAAAGGAACTCAACTTGGTATTGCAACAAGAACCAAAAAGTGACTTGTTGAAGATTCTCAAAATGGCCAACCATCTAATGATTACGTGCTTAACACGGTGCGATATTGAAGATAAAACATAAAAGATCAATAAGTACAATAGTTTACTTTTCGGCTTTTATGTGGCCCTGGCTGAAGCCTTGCACTTAATTTCTTGTCTTTATATTCTAAGTCTAAGCTGCTAGTTAGGACATATTAAAACCATGTAATAACCCCTTGCTTGCATTAGGACAATTTCAATGTCTTGTAGGAATGTTGAAGCCGAGAAGAGAAGGTGGCCGAAGACCACGTCAAGGTGTGAAGAGGATTGAAGATCGACTTTGTCTCCAAGAAAGGCCAAACCCTTTCTACATTACTCACCATGACCGAAACCAACTTGGTCTCCAAGCCAGTCGACTTTGTCTCCAAGAAAGGCCCAATCCCTTTTACATTAGTCACCATGGCCGAGAACCAACTGGCCCCCAAGCCAAGCCAAGCCAAACCTTGTTCCCATTCGATTGAAGTACTCTTGTAATTGTGTCATTTTAGTTGCTTTCTAGAATGGTCCTCACCTCATTATAAATAGGACCCTTAGGATGAATGTAAAAGGCAGATTTTGAAGTTATATAAAATATAAAGTTATGTTTTCAACTTGTGTGTTGAAGCTTGCCGATCCTTGTGTGGATCAAATCTCATTCGGTGAAAGTATAGAATAGGACTTGTGTGACCTAGTCTCTACCTAATCTTGAAGAACACCCTTTGTGGTAAACGACGGTTAGTACTTGTGTGAACCAACCTAGTCTAAACCTTGGGAGCAACAAGGGCATAGATCACCCTCAATTGGCTTGTTCACGGGCATTGCAAATAGCAAACCCCGATCTCGACCTTATGGCATTGATCACCAACTCCTTGGTGTCGGTTCAGACAAAATTAACTTCCCGTTCCTCTATCCTTGGGCATATCCTGCACAATTCACAAAATAACCACCTTTACTAGACATCCAACCCGAAGTCACTAAAAGCCAACACTTAGCCAAATCCCCTCCCTCCTACTCGAGTTGTACTTTACAATTCAGAACCAAGCCTCATTCAATACACCTTAAACTTATCATCCGTACATCCTTCAACGTCTCATAAACATCTCCACAAAATACCAGCCTCCGTGTTACACCACAGCCACCCGTCTAACCCAATCACCACCGAGTGTCCCATCTATTGTGACCTACCGGTACTTCATTGTCTCGGGTCTTTTCCTCCAACCTACCATCCCTCAATAACCAAAGTTAAATCACCACATCCTCCCACAACACTCCCGGAACAACCTCCTAAAACGCCAAGTCTCGGTTTCCCCTACTTCCTCCCGAAATCACCCTCAAACACAACACTGTCTCCCTAACTCGAGAAGTCTAAGAACCCAATATTGCCACTCCTTTTCGGGTCAACCTGAATCACCTCTACATCCGAACCACATACCCATCCATCCCTCTCCTTATATCCATCAGATTGGTATCAGAGCTTGGACATCCCGTCCCACGCTTTGACTCTATGGAGCAAATTAGCAAATAACTCCAAAGGTGCCTCGTCCAAATTGTCAAGGAACAAGTGCAAATATTTAAAAAGAAACTTGCGGAACAAACTATAAGAATTCAAGCAAATTCCGTGATTATACTTACTGGTCCAAAACGCGAAGGATTGGTACTTCAACATGATTTGGAAGTCCCACCCAAGGATCCGATGGAGACTCATAGAAGCCAAATTTTCTATACTCGGTGTAAAGTAAGTGACAAGATGTGTAAATTGATTATCTATTGGGGAAATAGTTCAAACCTTGCCTCCGCGAAAATGGTGGACAAGTTAGAATTGCCTACTCGTGATCACTCACAGCCATATGACCTCCAATGGGTCAACGAATAAGGGGAGCTGAGAGTCACAAGACAATCACATGTCAAATTCTAGATTGGCAATTATGAGGATGAGATATGGAGTGACATCCTTCCCATGGATATGTGTCATATTCTGTTAGGGTAACCTTGGCAGTATGATCGAAAGGCTCAACACGATGGAGAAAATAACATTTATTCCTTTCGAAATAATGGCAAAAGATTTCGACTAGTGCCATTGTCACCTAAAGATGTCAAGGAGCGGAAGACGCAGAGTGCTCAGAAAGAATCTGAATCCTTACCTTTCGATGCTCGAAAGATCAAGGAAGAATTAAATAAGGGGAGCCCTCTATCTGGCCTAAAGGCCAAAAGCAAGAAGGGCATGTTAAAGGCGGTAGCCGAAGATAACGATTTGAAAATTCTCCTAAAAATATATGAAGATGTTTTTTCAGACGACCTTGCCCCAGGTCTACCACCAATTCGGGGTATTGAACATGCCATCGATTTTATTCTCGGAAGTTCATTGCCTAATCGACCGGCATATCGGTGCAATTCGGAGGAGGCTAAAGAATTGCAAAGGCAAGTCCAAGAGCTATTGGACAAAGGTTTTGTTCACGAGAGTCTTAGCCCCTGTGCGGTACCCGCCCTCTTGGTACCAAAGAAAGATGGCACTTGGCGAATGTGTGTTGATAGTCGGGCGGTGAATAATATCACCATCAAGTATCGGTTTCCTATGCCAAGACTTGACGATCTTTTGGATAAGTTGAACGGAGCTAAGATGTTCTCAAATATTGACTTAAGAAGCGGCTACCACCAGATGAGAATCCGGGAAGGGGATGAATGGAAAACTGCCTTCAAAACAAAGTTTGGATTATATGAATGGCTTGTAATGTCATTCGGCTTATACAATGCACTGAGCTCCTTCATGCGGCTCAGGCACGAGGTGTTGAGACTGTTCATGGGAAAATTTGTCGTGGTATACTTAGATGACATTTTAATCTATAGTCAAGACAAAGAATCACATCTAGCGTACTTGGAGACCGTATTCCAAAGATTAAGGGAAGTGAAGTTATACGGCAAATTGGAGAAGTGTGCGTTCATGATCACTAGTGTTCCATTTCTCGGGTACATAGTGTCATCTGAGGGCATCCATGTAGATCCCTCCAAGGTAGAGGCAATCTGTAGTTAGCCCGTACCTAACAATGCAAGTGAAGTAATAAGTTCCCATGGGTTGGCATTTTTCTACCGCCGCTACATTCGAGATTTTAGTACCATTGCAGGACCTATCACGGAACTTACTAAGAAAGGTAACTTTAAATGGTCTCACGAAGCACAAAAGGACTTTGAGACCTTAAAGGGACGGTTGTGTGATGCTCCGATATTAGCCATCCCATATTTCAAGAAACCCTTTGAAGAAGAATGTGATGCAAGTGGGATTAGTATTGGTGCCTTTTTAATCCAAGATAGACAGCCTCTTGCCTTCTTTAGCGAAAAGCTAAGTGGTGCGAAACTCAATTACTCTACCTATGATAAGGAATTCTATGCTATCATAAGGGCATAGACTCAATGGGAACATTACTTGAGGCTACAACATTTTGTTCTTTATTCGGACCATTAATCTTTGAAATACTTACACGGTCAAAAGAAGTTGAACCCGAGACATGCCAAATGGATCTCTCATTTGCAAACATTCACATTTTCTACAAAGCACAAGGATGGGAAGTCTAACGTGGTAGCAGATGCCCTTTCCCGGCGACATGTAATGTTAACCATCCTCGAACAAAATCTTGTCGAGTTCGAAGCGCTTAAAGAGTTTTATGATCAAGACCTTGAGTTCAAAGATGTCGTAGCGAAATGTAGCAAAGAACTGCATGGACCCTTTTCCCTCGAAGGAGGGTTCTTTTTCAAGGGAAATAAATTATGTGTGCCCAAATGCTCCACACGGGAATCGCTCATACGGGAAGTGCACTCAGGAGTCCTCGCGGGACATTTTGGAATCATAAGAACATTTGAGATCCTACAAGAATATTTATACTGACTGAGAATGGATAAGGATGTGAATGGGGTAGTGAGTGGATGTTATACTTGCCAAAGGACACATAGCGCCTTCCACAAAGGATTATATACTCCATTGCCGGTCCCGGAAAGACCATGGGAGGGTGTGAGTTTGGACTTTATTCTTGGCGTACCAAGGACCCAATGGGGAAAGGATTCCATCATGGTAGTTGTGGATCGGTTCTCCAAAACGGCTCACTTCATTGCTTGCCACAAAACCGACGACGCAACTCACATTGCAGATTTATACTTGAGGGAAGTGGTAAGGCTACATGGTGTCCCAAAAACTATTTTATCAGATAGGGATGTAAAATTCGTAAGTTACTTTTGGAAAACACTATGGAGGCTCCTTGGCACCAAGCTACGGTTTAGCACGTCCCATCACCCGCAAACCAATGGTCAGACACAAGTAACCAATAGAACCCTTGGTACCTTGATCAGAGGGTTAGTAAGCAAAACAACCAAGGATTGGTACCTGAAATTGGCACACGCGGAATTCGCGTACAACCGAAGTTGGTCACGCACCACGGGTAAGGCCTCTTTTGAGATCGTATATGGTACCAACCTATTTCTCCACATTGATCTAATACTGATTCCAAAGGGAGAAGTACTAAACTTCACGGCTAAGGAGCGAGTTGAGACCTACAAGAAATTGCATGATCAAATTCAAGCCCAAATCCAAAAGGCCAATGACAAGTATAAAATAGAGGCTAACAAGACACGGACTCAACCCCATTTCAAACCTGGAGATTAAGTTTGGCTACACCTAACGAAGGAAAGGTTTTTGAATCTAAGGAAAAACAAATTAATGTCAAGGGTGAAAGCAGCTCCGAAGTTTTCCTCAGATCTTGATCCACCTCATCTTTTTTTACTCTAGATCCCACCCCGTTTAGCTAGCAGCCAAGAAAGCAGCGCCTCCCGCACGCAGTAGATGAACTTTCAAGGTTCTGGATATATATAGGGAGAGTGCCGACAAAACTGAACTACCAGATGAGTATGGAGGCGTTAGCACACCATTTAATGTATGGGACTTGTCACCGTACATAGGTGAAGAGAATTTCGGGGCAAATTCTTCCAAAGAAGGGGAGATTGATGAAAGAAAGGAAGTAAACTTGGTATTGCAACAAGAACCAAGAAGTGACTTGTTTGGGATGCCCAAAATGGCCCACCATCCAATGGTTACGTGCTTAACATAGTGCGGTATTGAAGATAAAACATAAAAGATCAATAAGTACAATAGTTTACTTTTCGACTTTTATGTGGCCCTGGCCGAAGCCTTGTACTTAGTTTCTTATCTTTAAATTCTAAGTCTAAGCTACTAGTTAGAACATATTAAAACAATGTAATAACCCCGAGCTTGCATTAGGACACATTCAATGTCTTGTAGGAATGTTGAAGCCGAGAAGAGAAGATGGTCGAAGACCACGTCAAGGTGTGAAGAGGATTAAAGATCGACTTTGTCTCCAAGAAAGGCCAAACCCTTTCTACATTACTCACCATGACCGAAACCAACTTGGTCTCCAAGCCGGTCGACTTTGTCTCCAAGAAAGGCCCAATCTTTTTACATTAGTCACCATGGCCGAGAACCAACTTGGCCCCCAAGACAATCCAAACCTTGTTCCCATTTGGTCGAAGTACTCTTGTAATTGTGTCCTTTTAGTTGCTTTCTAGAATGGTCCTCACCTCACTATAAATAGGACACTTAGAATGAATGTAAAAGGCAATTTTTGAAGTTATATAAAATATAAAGCTAAGTTATCAACTTGTGTGTTGAAGCTTGACGATCCTTGTGTGGATCAAATCTCCTTCGATGCAAGTATAGATTTGGACATGTATGACCTAGTCTCTACCGAAACTTGAAGAACACCCTTGGTGGTAAATGACAGTTGGTACTTGTGTGAACCAACCTAGTCTAAGCCTTGGGAGCAACAAGGGCATAGATCACCCTCACTTGGCTTGTTCACGGGCATTGTAAATAGCAAACCCCGGTCTGGACCTTATGGAATTGATCACCAACTCCTTGGGGTCGGTTTGGGAAATTAACTTCCTGTTCCTCTATCATTGGGCATATCCTTCACAATTCACAAAATAACCACCTCTACTAGACATCCAACCCGAAGTCACTAAAAGCCAACACTTAGCCAAATCCCCTCCCTCCTACTAGAGTTGTACTCTACAATTTGAAATCAAGCCTCATTCAATACACTTTAAACTCATCATCCATACATCCATCAATGTCTCATAAATATCTTCACAAAATACCAGCCTCCGCGTTACACCACAGCCACCCGTCTAACCCAATCACCACCGAGTGTCCTACCGGTACTTCATTGTCTTGGGTCTTTTCCTCCAACCTTCCATCACTCCATCACCAAAGTCCAATCACCACATCCTCCCACAACACTCCCGGAACAACCTCGTAAAATGCCAAGTCCCGTTTTCCCCTACTTCCTCCCGAAATCATCCTCAAACACAACACTGTCTCCCTAACCCGAGAAGCCTAAGAACCCGTTATTGCCACTCCTTTTTGGGTCAACCGAAATCACCTCCACATCCGAACCACATACCCATCCAACTCGCTCCTTATATCTATCAGATTGGTATCAGATCTTGGACATCCCGTCCCATGCTTTGACGCTATGGAGCAAATTAGCAAAGAACTCCAAAGGTGCCTCGTCCAAATTGTCAAGGAACAAGTGTAAATCTTTAAAAAGAAACTTGCGGAACAAACTATAAGAAGTCAAGCCAATTCCGAGATTATACTTACTGGTACAAAACGCGAAGAATTGGTACTTAAACATGATTTGGATGTCCCACCCAAGGATCTGAGGGAGACTCAAAGAAGCCAACTTTTCTATACTCGGTGTAAAGTAAGAGACAAGATGTGTAAATTAATTATGGATGAGGGAAGTAGTTCAAACCTTCCCTCCGCGGAAATGGTGGACAAGTTAGAACTGCCTACTCGTGATCACTCACAGCCATATGACCTCCATTGGGTCAACAAAGAAGGGGAGCTGAGAGTCATAAGGAAATCACATGTCAAATTCTGGATTGGCAATTATGAGGATGAGATATGGTGTGACATCTTTCCTATGGATATGTGCCATATTCTATTAGGGCGACCTTGGTAGTATGATCGAAAAGCTCAGCACGATGGAGAAAAGAACACTTATTTCTTTCGGAAGGATGGCAAAAGATTCTGACTAGTGTTATTGTCACCTAGAGATGTCAAGGAGTGGAAGACTCGGAGTGCGGAAGCTCAGAAAGAATCTGAATCCTTACCTCTCGATGCTCGAAAGATCAAGGAAGAATTAAAGAAGGGGATACCTCTATCTGTCCTGAAAGTCAAAAGCAAGAAGGGTCTATTAGGGGAGGTAACCAAAGATAACAATTTGAAAATTGTCCTAAAAACATATGAAGATGTGTTTCCGGACGACCTTGCGCCAGGTCTACCACCAATTCGGGGTATTGAACTTGCCATCATTTTATTCCATAAGTTCATTACCTAATCAACCGGCATATCGGTTCTATCCGGAGGAGGCCAAAGAATTGCAAAGGTAAGTCCAAGAGCAATTGGACAAAGGTTTTGTTCACGAGAGTCTTAGCCCATGTGCGGTACCCATCCTCTTGGTACCAAAGAAAGATGGCACTTGGCGAATCTATGTTGATAGTTGGGCGGTGAATAATATCACCATCAAGTATCGGTTTCCTATGCCAAGACTTGACAATATTTTGGATGAGTTGAACAGAGCATAGATGTTCTCCAAAATTGACTTAAGAAGCGGCTACCACTAGATGAGAATCCGGGAAGGGGATGAATGGAAAACTGCCTTTAAAATAAAGTTTGGATTATATGAATGACCTGTAATGCCGTTCAGCCTATGCAATGCACTGAGCTAATTCATGCGGCTCATGCATGAGATGTTGAGACGGTTCATGGGAAAATTTGTCGTGGTATACTTGGATGACATTTTAGTCTATCCGTTTTAACAGTAAAAACAAGATGTGTAGGTGGATCGACTCATCAAGTTCCCATTGAAATAGGATCCATAAATAGGAATTCATTGGGCCCTTTAGGAGATTCCCAAATAGGGCAACCTTTCGAACTGCTGTTGAATCGATGGGTAGGCAAGAGAAAACCTGGCGAACTGAAACAACTTAGTAGCCAGAGGAAAATAAAGCAAAAGTGATTCCCGTAGTAGCGGCAAGCGAAATGGGAGCAGCCTAAACCATATAAGGGAAATGAAGTTATGCAGCAAATTAGAGAAGTGTGCGTTCATGATCACTAGTGTTCCATTTCATCCGAGGGCATCCATGTAGATCCCTCCAAAGTAGAGGTAATCTGTAGTGGGCCCGTACCTAACAATGCAAGTGAAGTAATAAGTTTCCATGGGTTGGCATCTTTCTACCGTTGCTTCATTCGAGATTTCAGTACCATTGCGGCACCTATCACAGAACTTACTAAGAAATGTAACTTTAAATGGTCTCACGAAGCACAAATGGACTTTAAGACCTTAAAGGGACGGTTGTGTGATGCTCCGGTATTAGCCATCCCAAATTTCGAGAAACCCTTTGAAGAAGAATGTGATGCAAGTGGGATTGGTATTGGTGCTGTTTTGATCAAAGATAGACGGACTCTTGCCTTCTTTAGCAAAAAGTTAAGTGGTGCGAAACTCAATTACTCTACCTATGATAAGGAATTCTATGCTATCATAAGGACCTTGACTCAATAGGAACATTACTTGAGGCCACAACATTTTGTTCTCTATTCGGACCATTAATCTTTGAAATACTTACACGGTCAAAGAAAGTTGAACCCGAGACATGCCAAATGGGTCTCTTATTTGCAAACATTCACATTTTATACAAAGCACAAGGATGAGAAGTCTAACGTGATAGCAGATTCCCTTTCCCGGCGACATGTCATGTTAACCATCCTCGAATAAAAACTTGTCGAGTTCGAAGCGCTTAAAGAGTTTTATGATCAACACCCTGAGTTTAAAGATGTCGTAGCGGAATGCAGTAAAGGACCGCATGGACCCTTTTCCCTAGAAGGAGGGTTCCTTTTCAAGAGAAATAAATTATGAGTGCCCGAATGCTCCACACGGGAATCGCTCATACGGGAAGTTCACACAGGAGGCCTCGCGGGACATTTTGGAATCATAAGAACCTTGGAGATCCTACAAGAACATTTCTACTGGCCGCAAATGGATAAGGATGTGCATGGGGTGGTGAGTCGATGTTCTACTTGACAAAGGACACATAGAACTTTCCACAAAGGATTATATACTCCATTGCCGGTCCCGAAAAGACTATGAGAGGGTGTGCGTTTGGACTTTATTCTTGGTGTACCAAGGACCCAATGGGGAAAGTATTCCATCATGGTAGTTGTGGATGGGTTCTCCAAAATGTCTCACTTCATTGCTTGCCCCAAAACTGATGAGGCAACTCACATTGCAGATTTATACTTGAGGGAAGTGGTAAGGCTAAATGGTGTCCCGGAAACTATTGTATCGGATAGGGATGTAAGATTCCTAAGTTACTTTTGGAAAACACTATGGCGGCTCCTTGGCACCAAGCTACTGTTTAGCACATCCCATCACCCGCAAATCGATGGTCAGACAGAAGTAACCAATAGAACCCTTGGTATATTTCTTAGAGGGTTAGTAAGCAAAACAACCAAGGATTGGGACCTGAAATTGGCAAACGAGGAATTCGCATACAACCGAAGTTGGTCACGTACCACGGGTAAGGCTCCTTTTGAGATCGTATATGGTACAAACCCATTTCTCCCTATTGATCTAATACCGATCCCAAAGGGAGAAGTACTAAGCTTCACGACTAAGGAGCAAGTTGAGACCTTCAAGAAATTACATGATCAAATTCAAGCCCAAATCCAAAAAGCCAATGACAAGTACAAAATGGAGGCTAACAAGACACGGAGTCAACCCCATTTCAAACCTAGAGATTTAGTCTGGCTACACCTAAGGAAGGAAAGGTTTCTAAATCTAAGGAAAAACAAACTAATGCCAAGGGCGGATGGTCCTTTCACGATTCTGGCTAGATTTGGGGAAAGTGCCTACAAAATTGAACTACCAGACGAGTATGGAGGCGTAAGCTCAACATTTAATATAGGGGACTTGTCACCGTACATAGGTGATGAGAATTTGGGGGCTAATTCTTCCAAAGATGGGGAGATTGATGGAAGAAAGGAAGTCAACTTGGTATTGCAACAAGAACCAAGAAGTGACTTGTTGGGGATGCCCAAAATGGCCAACCATCCAATGGTTACGTTCTTAACATGGTGCGGTATTGAAGATAAAACATATAAGATCAATAAGTACAATAGTTTACTTTTCGGCATTTATGTGGCCGAAGCCTTGCACTTAATTTCTTGTCTTTAAATTCTAAGTCTAAGCTACTAGTTAGGACAAATTAAAACCATGAAATAACCCCTAGCTTGCATTAGGACACATTCAATGTTTGGTAGGAATGTTGAATCCGTGAAGAGAAGATGGCTGAAGACCACATCAAGGTGTGAAGAGGATTGAAGATCCACTTTGTCTCCAAGAAAGGCCAAACCTTTTCTACATTACTCACCATGACCGAAGAACCAACTTGGTCTCCAAGCCAGTCGACTTTGTCTCCGCGAAAGGCCCAATCCCTTTTACATTAGTCACCATGGCCGAGAATCAACTTGGCCCCCAAGCCAAGCCAAACCTTGTTCCCATTCGGACTAAATACTCTTGTAATTGTGTCCTTTTAGTTGCTTTCTTGAATGGTCCTCACCTCACTATAAATAGAACCCTTAGGATGAATGTAAAAGGCAATTTTTGAAGTTATATAAAATATAAAGTTAAGCTTTCAACTTGTGTGTTGAAGCTTGCCGATCCTTGTGTGGATCAAATCTCCATCGGTGCAAGTATAGATTAGGACTTGTGTGACCAAGTCTCTACCCAAACTTGAAGAACACCCTTGGTGGTAAACGACATTTGGTACTTATGTGAACCAACCTAGTCTAACCTTTGGAAGCAATAAGGGCATAGATCACCCTCACTTGGCTTGTTCACGGGCATTGTAAATAGCAAACCCCGGTCTCGACCTTATGGCATTGATCACCAACTCCTTGGGGTCGGTTTAGGAAATTAACTTCCTGTTCCTCTATCCTTGGGCATATCCTTCACAATTCACAAAATAACCACATCTACCGAGTGTCTCATCTAACGCGACCTACCAGTACTTCACTGTCTCGGGTCTTTTCCTCCAACATGCCATAACTTAATCACCACATCCTCTAAATTTGTAACAATTGCTGGAAAAAATGAAATAAAAAAGACAAAATTTAACCCAAATCCAAATTTATGACTAGGGATGGCAATTGGGCGGGGCGGGTGCGGGTACCCCCTCCCCCGCCTAGGCGGGTATATTCCTAAATTCACACCCGTTCCACCACCCAAGTGGATATCCATCACCCGCCAATACCCGCCTGGCATATTTTGTAATCAATTCATTTGTGATCAATTAGTGATCAACATGATCCCAAAAATTCAAATTCTAAAAATTATCCCAAAAATTTGAGTCAAGAATCAATACTGTCACGGTCTCATTTTCTTTGGGAGAGAGGGAGGAGAATCCTGGATTTTTTCACCATCAAAATTCCCCCTTTTTTCACCTCTTCCCTCTTACACAACAAAGAATCAAGAAAACAAAATTTTCAAGAAAACCCAAAAATTATCCACCCAAATAGCTATATATTACAAATGTAGAAAAAACCCATATATTATTTCAGCTATATAAGCTAAAGTTTTTCAACCTTTTCAATTGAACTCCACAAACCAATAGGTAAAACTTAACAAATGCACAAAAATTGACCTCACCAAGACAACCCCAAAGCACAAAGCAAAGACATCAATATTTCCCAATATTTTCCGATCATCATCTCCTTTAAAGAAAAAGGCAAAGACGTTGAGGTGGTTTGTGAAAAAAGTTTGTGATTTTTCCTTTAAATAAAAAGGCAGAGACGTCGAGAATGAGAGAGGGATGAGAGACGGCGTGAAGGGGAACGAGAGAGAGGGAGGCATGAAGGCGTGAAGGACTGAAGAGAAGTAGGGTTTAAAGTTTTGTTGGAGAATGAGAGAATTGTCGTGACTTATGGGCTGAAGGCACGACTTATGGGTTGCTAATATTTTGGTCTTGGGGCGAGTATAAGGCGGGCGGGTAGGCGATTGGATGCGGGGCGGGGGAGGCGGGTATGACTGCAAATCCACCACCTACCCGCCTATCTGTGATGTGTACATTTTTAATACACATACCCGCCTATTATCCGCCAAAGTTATATCCATACCCGCCTCAACTGGAGCTGGTGCGGTGCGGAATCCATAAAATTATACCCACCTGCCATCCCTATTTGTGACAATTGTTGAAAAAAATGAAATAAAAAAGAGAAAACGATCTCGTTTGTTTTATTTAAAAAGGTTTAGGAAATGTGCCAAAAGCTAAATAAATCAACAATTGTTGTTGGCCAGAGTCGAACCTACACCCTCAACATAATCTTGAACCCCCTTGCTGCTGGGCTAAGCCTTTCATTTATTCTCAAAGGGGTTCATTTATTTATCTATATACATAAAAATAACAAATAACTCTATATATACAGTGTAATTTTTTGATGAACGAGGTTCGGATGACCCCTCTCGACTCTACCTAGATCTGCCCCTGTGTGTAATACACTCGCGGATGATGTGACAAATTAACTAATTAAATTAGGATTTGTAGCAGTTGGACCCAAATAATTATTATGAATAAACTATGAATGAAAAACAAAAAAAATATTTATACCTAAACCCTAACCCGTCGGCCATCACCACCCCTACCTTCACCACCAACAACTGGATTTTTTTCTAAACCTAAATCCTACCACGTCGTCACCCCCTTCTACTAGTGCGGCCAACTGCATATTTCTTCCCTATTTCCATTTAATGCCGCCTTTACGTCTTCTTCCCTGTCCCTGCTTCAACTTTTTTGTTTTAAATCTTTTTTTTCGAGAGAGAAGCATCAGATCTGAATGTGGTGGTGGTGGTTTTTCATTTTGTCCGATAAACAAGGTGGTGTGGCTCCGGGATAAGGTGGGAGTAGCTTCGGTGGAGGACAAGATGCGGGAAGCGAGGCTGAGATGGTTCGGGCATGTGTAGAGGAGATGTACAAAGGTCCTAGTGCGAAGGTGTGAGAGATTAATTGTGGATGGTTTCAGGAGAGGTAGAGGTAGGCTGAAGAAGTATTGGGGGGAAGTGATTAGATAGGACATGGCGCAATTGCAGCTTACCGAGAACATGACCTTAGATAGGAGGTTATGGAGGACACGGATTAGGGTAGAATGTTAGTATGTAGTAGAATGTTATCTCACTGATTTCTCATACTACTACACGTACGATTGCCCTGTAGCTTATTGCCTTTCAATTTTTGATACTACCTGTTGTTTATTGTACTTTGATTATCATATTAGTTGATGTAGTTATTGTTTCTTTTCTACTTAATGCTTTGTTATGTTTTCTTTTATATTTTGCGATAATTTCCTTAAAATGCTTGTCTGGCCTTATTTGAAATATCTTTTTTGAGCCGAGGGTCTATCGGAAACAACATCTCTACCTCCTAAGATAGAGGTAAGGTCCGTGTACACTCTACCTTCCCCAGACCCTACTTGTGAGAATATACTGGGATGTTGTTGTTGTTGTAAACAAGGTGGTGTGACAACAATGACGCTGGCAAATTTGAAGAAAAAATGTAGTAGAAGAGATGAGGTGGCCGAAGAATGAAGGGGGAAAGAGAAGGGTGGCATTGGCGATGACGCAATGGTGGCGGATGGGTGGAGGAAATAGTGCTAATGAGATATAATGAAGAAGAAGACACTACTAAAAAACAGTAAAAACCAATCAAGAAAATCGACCGCATGAAAACCTACCTCAAAGCAGAGGTCGGTAAAATTCTGGTAAAAAATAAAAACCGACCTTGGGATATCAATTTTTCAAAACAAAATAATTGGAAAATATCGACCTCCCGAGGTCAGTTTTTTATATTGAACAATTATAAAATGCAATCTACCACTAGACCATTGATGCTTGTTGGTTTAAGACTTTATTTTTCTTATTTGCACTCTTCAAATTCATATTTTCACCGAAAAATCAACATCCTGAGGTCGATATTTTGAAAAAAAAAATATTTTTTATTTTAAAAATAACGACCTTCAGAAGTCAATTTTCCTAATTCTTGTTGAATAATAATTTTTAAAAAATTAATAAAAATCGACCTCTTACAATCGGTTTTTTCCGACCTTCTCTGAAGGTTTGTTTTTAGTAGTGAGAAAAAAAAAAGAAATATGATCAAATAAGTAACTGTTAAGTGCCAATTTTGGATGTATTACACACCATGCTATGTAAGCGAAAATGTTCAGTAGTTAGGATACCTTTTGAGTAGTGTAAGTGTTTAATACAATTAGTCCAAGTTTTAATGTCAAAATGAAAAATGTCGTGCAAGTTTAGAGAATTGCTTATAACTTTAGCCTTTATAAAAAGAAGATTTCACGGATTCCACCAATTGTCTTGCCACAAGAGGTTGTATAATCTTTCTGAAGATCTACAAAATCAGTTTTTCAAAAGAATTATTCTTACCTTTTTTCTGTGTTAACATTAAATTTTGGCCATTCGTAATTTTATTTAATTAGTCGGACTTCTTGAACTATAAACATCATAGAATATGTAATTTGGAAAGTCAAAAGGATTTTACAAAATTACTTTGATTGTATTTTTCCATTTTCTTTGAACAATATCATAATATATATTATTATATATCTTATGTATGTTTTGGCTATTAAAATTATATTTTTAAAATATATTTATCAATTTTTAAAGTCAAAATTAGTTAAACAAGTATTTGACTGAATATTTTTAAGTTATAAATTATCAGGATAATTATTTAAATTAGTCAATTATAATTGATAAATATTTTACTCCGTTAAATTAAATTAATTAATTAGATGGTCAATTACATCTCAATTCTTATTTTAAATTAATCATAATTGCAAATTTTATTCAATTGAAATTCTAATTGATGACGTGTATGTCATTTGGTCATAATTGAGGAAATGTGGTTAATTTTTGAAATCAAATCATAGCCACATTTACAATTAATCACACGATTGTCCCTATTTTAGGGTGGTCTTTAATTTTTTCCCCTCAAATTGGTGGTCTTTAATTTTTTTCCTTTGTCAAAAAAATGATCGAAAATACTCTTTAGGTTGTGAGTTCGAATATCAGCAACGTCAAAAAGAAAAAAGAAAAAGTTCGCAAGGCAAGATTTCATTATAAAATATGTCTATTCGATTAAAGTTGTATAGAAATTATGTCTTAAGGGGCACAGTTTAGTTACATAGAAACTATGCCCCTTAAGGCATAATCTCTATATAACTTTGGCCGAATAGACATATTTTGATATTATGCCTTAAGGACATAGTTTTTAGGTAACTATGTCTAAAGGCAAAGTTTAGTTACATAGAAACTGTGCCCCTTAAGGCATAATCTCTACATAACTTTGGCCGAATCGGCATAATTTTTATGAAAATTTTGTCGTGCGAATTCTTTTTTTTTTTTGTTGCCTTTGGTGGGATTCGAACCCAGAAACTCTAATTTAGTAGACTCGTGAATAAAGGGTACTTTAATCCATAAATTTTCATTAAATGAGAGTAGGGCTAAAAATTAAAGACCAACCCGTATGAAGGGCCATCCATGGAAGTTTTTGTTGATCAACCATTTCATATTTCTTCACATTTGGGCCGAAACCCATCAAAATAGCCCCAAACCTAATCCCAAAATCCGGCTGACCCGGTCCAATCCATTTTCCCTCTTTCCACGAATTAGGTGGAAACCCTAGCAGCCACCTCCCCTAGCCTCTCCTCATGCGTTAGTTCCGGACAGATATGCCTTTGTGATCAGCTTAGTATCAATCTGATAATTCTAGTAGCAGCTTAGAATTCATAATTGGTTTAATTAGCTAACTGATTACTAAATTGTTTGACCTTAGTTAACTAGCACTAGTAATCAATTAATTCTTTAACAGTTAGGATTTGAATGTGTTTAGTTTAAACTATGATGGACTGGTTCATAAGGTTGGATTAGGATCAACAAGTTCTGGGAAGTTTAATTTTGTTAAATAAGGCAATATACACATAATATACATGTGTATATTGCCTTAATGAAGCTCTCGGATTCTGCCCAGATTGGGCACTCGGATTATTATGGTAAATAGACAATGTAAGAATATTGTATATTAGGAAAATATATGTGTAGTTTATTGTAATGTATTTGTTACCTAAATTAGGATTATACACTACCATAATTGTAGAGTTAGAATTATGGTAGAATAAGATTTTAGGAATAAGATTCTCCTATTTTGTAACTTGTATATATACCTATTCAATTAATGAAAATAATCAAGGGGATTATTTCTTTCATGGTATCAAGAGACTAGGTCTAAAACAAAAGTTTTCTCTCCCAACTTTTGAACCCTCTCTCTCGGCCGAGACCCCCCCCTCGGGTTTCTCTCCCAAATTTCGTCTTCCGCTCTCAAAAACCTCTCTTAAATTTCCCCTCCTACTTTGTTCTTTCAATATGTCTAAGAACAATTATCATCCTGCCCTCATGGTTTCTAACATCAAGAACAATATCACTATTGTACTTGAAATGGAAAACGTCCAATATGCGACGTGGGCAGAATTGTTTAAAATACACGTTATCTCCCATCAAGTTATCCATCACATAATTCCTCCGCTACACCTCTTCCCGCGGAGGATCCTCAATTATGGATTACGCTTGATGCTACCGTTCTCCAGTGGATCTATTCCACTATTTCGGTTGACCTTTTACAGATGATTATTGAGCCGGATACCACGCTATGGCTACCTAGAATAGATTGCGTGACATATTCCAAGATAACCAACATTCACGTGCCGTCACACTCGACCAGGAATTCTCTCTCGGTCGCATGGAAGAATTTCCAAACGTCTCTGCATATTGCAAGAAACTCAAGGAGTTGGCAGATCAACTCCGTAATGTTGGCGCACCTGTAACAAATAATCGTTTAGTTCTACAATTGGTTGCCGGCCTTTCGGAGGCCTATAATGGTGTTGGAACTCTCCTTTGTCAAAACAACCCTCTTCCCGCCTTTTATCAAGCCTATTCCATGCTTACTTTGGAAGAAGCCGGTTTGGCTAAAAAGGCGGCTACCGGAGCAAGCCCCGTCGTCATGATGGCATCCTCCCCAAGTTCTTCGAGTTTTGTGAATAATTCGGGCCAAAACCATAATCATGGTGGCGACAAAAATAATCGTAAGAATAATAACAAAAATCCCGGGGGCAAACACGGCGGTTCCGGTGGTCAACAAACAAGCAGTGGGCCCCGTCCAGTGAACAGTGGCCCACCACCCTACTGGTCCCAACAGTGAGGCCCATGGCAGTGGGCCGTGGGCCAGCAACATTTATGCTCCAGCAGCCAGTGGGCTGGCCAGCAGTTCAGGCCCAATAATCAGCAATGGCTACCCACTAGCCAGTGGCCCAACAACTCCAGCTCCAGCAGCTACGGTCGACGGCCACGGCCTGGGGATTCTTGGGCCCCGGCCTCCGCAAGCCCACCACGCAGCAAGCCCCACTCAGACCGATATCGAGGCCGCGATGCACACATTGGGATTGACTCAACCGGACCCAAATTGGTATATGGACACCGGTGCCACTACTCACATGACTTGCGACTCAGGTTCTCTCTCATATTATTCCAATTTGAACAACCCTCGGGGTATAATTGTTGGTAATGGAAACTCTATTCCAATTCAGGGTTATGGTCAGAAAATGTTGTCTCCCCCCAATCCACCCCTTATCTTGAAAAATACTTTACATGCCCCTAAATTGATTAAAAATTTAGTGTCTGTCCGAAAGTTCACTACTGACAATTTCGTTTCTGTTGAATTTGATCCTTTTGGTTTCTCTGTGAAGGATTTCAAGACGAGGAGTCATCTCATGAGGTGTGATAGTAGGGGGGACCTTTATCCTACCATGCCCGGTTTCAGTCTATCGAGTCAAGCCTTGCCGTCAGTTTTTGCAGCCATTTCTCCTTCCGTGTGGCATGCTCGTCTTGGTCATCCGGGATCTTCTATTTTATCAGTTTTAGAGAAAAATAGCTTTATTTCTTGTAAGGGTACGAGTCGTACTCAAATTTGTCAACTTGTTCGTTAGGAAAAATTGTTAAGTTGCCATTTGTGGACTCAAATTCTCATACTTCACAGCCATTTGATATTATTCATAGCGACCTATGGACGTCTCCTGTTCTAAGTTCGTTAGGTCATTGATATTATGTTCTGTTTCTGGATGATTATTCTAAATTTTTGTGGACGTTTCCAATTGCCAATAAATCTCAAGTGTTTTCTGTCTTCATAAAATTTAGAGCATTCATTAGAACACAATTCGAAAGAGAAATAAAAAATATTCAGTGTGATAATGGGAAAGAGTATGACAATAGGGTATTTCGGGAGTTCTGTGATAATAATGGGATAAATTTTCAGTTTTCGTGCCCTCATACATCTTCTCAAAATGGGAAAGCCAAACGCAAAATTCGTTCCATAAATAACATTGTCCGCACTATCTTACTCCATGCTTCCGTACCCCCGTATTTTTGGCATCATGCTCTGCAAATGGCAACATATCTCCTTAACATAATTCCGTCCAAAGGTCTGACATATTCTTCCCCCTCCAAATCCTATATAATAAGAACCCTTCTTATTCTCATCTTAGGATTTTTGGGTGTTTGTGTTATCCGTTATTCCCATCCACCACAATTAACAAACTTCAGGCTCGGTCTATCCCGTGTGTATTTTTGGATTATCCGTCTAATCATCGTGGTTATAAATGCTTTGATTTATCCTCCCAGAAGATTATAATTAATCGCCATGTGATTTTCGATGAAACCCAATTTCCATTTACGAAAGTTCAAACCCCCGAGCCTAGTTCGTATAATTTTTTGGATGATGGTATATCCCCGTATATTACTCACCATTTTTCGGACATATCCCGCACCCAATATTCTCCAGCGGGACCACTGCCCGCTGGTCCCACTCTCCCGAGTCCAGCTTCAGCCACTGGAACAGTTCCAACAATTGGGCCAGTCCAGCCCAATTTTGAACTGGTCCAGTTCCCGCCACATATTCCCAATTTGGGCCAGCAGGCCCACTGCCTGCTGGTCAGTCCGTCCCGAGCCCAGCAAATTCCCAAAATTCACTCAATTCTTCCTCGAGTCATAGACCGGTCACTCGTAGTCAGCGGAGTATTTTTACACCTAAAAGACATTTTAATTTACATTCTGATGTCTCTAAATCCCCCTTGCCCCGTAATCCTGTGTCCACCTTAAATGACCCTAATTGGAAGATTGCTATGACTGATGAATATAATGCTCTTATTGATAATAAGGCGTGGCAGTTGGTGCCCCGTCCTTCTGGTATTAATATTATCATGTATATGTGGATTTTTGCTCATAAGGAAAATTCGGATGGGTCATTTGCTCGACATAAGGCGCGGCTATTGGGTGATGGTAAGACTCAGCAGGTTGGGATAGATTGTGGGGAGACGTTTAGCCCGGTATTCAAGCTGGCTACTATTCGCACTGTGCTTAGCTTGGCTCTTTCAAAGACTTGGTCTATTCATCAGTTGGATGTCAAGAATGCTTTCCTACATGATGATCTCAAGGAAATAGTCTATATGCATCAACCGTTGGGTTTCAGGGATCCCAACCGTCCTCATCATGTCTGTTTGTTGAAGAAGTCCTTATATAGGCTTAAGCAGTCTCCACGGGCCTAGTATACGAGGTTTGCTGACTTTGTTTCAACTATGGGTTCACTCACAGCAGGTCAGATAATTCCTTGTTCATCTACCGTCGTGGTTCGTCCTTGGCCTACATTCTGTTGTATGTGGATAATATCATTTTGACTGCTTCTTCCGATGCCTTGCGCCAGTTTATCATGGACATGCTCAGTTCTGAGTTTGCTATGAAAGACTTTGGGCCCTTGAGTTATTTTTTGGGGATTGCCGTCAAGCGTCATTCAAGTGGTTTGTTTTTGTCTCAAAGAAAGTATGCGGCTGAGATCATCGAGAGGGCTGGGATGTCATCCTGTAAGTCCACTTCCACTCCAGTTGATGCAAAATCCAAGCTTAGTGCCGCGGCAGGTGCACCATACGAGGACATGACCCGCTATCGCAGTCTTGCAGGGGCCCTCCAGTATCTTACCTTTACCAGACCGGATATTACGTATGTTGTTCAGCAGGTGTGTTTATTCATGCATGATCCCAGAGTTGAGCATATGAATGCAATCAAACGCATCATTCGGTATATTCAGGGGACACTGGACTATGGTTTGCACTTGTATCCTTCGTCTACATCCACACTTGTCTCTTACACGGATGCTGATTGGGGTGGTTGTCCCGACACCAGACGGTCGACGTCTGGCTACTGTATGTTCCTTGGTAACAACTTGGTTTCCTAGTCGGCAAAACGTCAGGCAACTCTATCACGCTCAAGTGCAGAGGCAGAATATCGATGGGTAGCGAATGTCGTCTCCGAATCATGTTGGCTATGTAATTTGATTTTGGAGCTTCATTGTCCCATTCAGAAGGCAACCTTGGTATAATGCGATAACATTAGTGCCATCTACCTTTCAGGTAACCCGGTTCAACACCAACGCACCAAGCATATCGAAATGGACATTCACTTTGTCCGTGAAAAGGTTGCAAAGGGTCACGTTCGCGTCTGCCATGTCCTGTCTCGTTATCAAATTGCAGACATCTTTACAAAGGGTTTACCAGCGGTCCTTTTTGAAGATTTTAGGAACAGTCTCAGTGTTCGAAGACCGCCCGCTATGACTGCGGGGGTGTGTTAAATAAGGCAATATACACACAATATACATATGTATATTACCTTATTGAAGCTCTCGGATTCTGCCCAGATTGGGCTCTCGGATTATTATGGTAAATAGATAATGTAAGAATATTGTATATTAGGAGAATATATGTGTAGTTTATTGTAATGTATTTGTTACCTAAATTAGGATTATACACTACCATAATTGTAGAGTTAGAATTGTGGTAGAATAAGATTTTAGGAATAGGATTCTCCTATTTTGTAACTTGTATATATACCTATTCAATTAATGAAAAAAATCAAGGGGATTATTTCTTTCAAATTTCAGTGGTTTGCTATGAATGAGGCAATGACAATCTTTGAGTGTAATGAAATGTTCCTCTATCTGGTTATAATATAATATGAATAGCATAGCTGACCGTTAAAAGGACTTAGAGATGGTCTGATTCAATTAAGTAATTTGGGTTACATTATTGGCTTAGTTTCTTTATTTAGGTTGGTTGTTTAAATTTGAATTAAGTTGTTATGTAAAGCTAAGGGAAGGGAATACCCTATATGGGTGTCCATTTTCCTTTGCCTCCCCTAAATCTTCACTTTTTGATTCAATAAACCCTTTTATATATTGTTTGATTGGGAATACAATCTTGTTATGGGATTAAATTTTCCGTTACTCTCAAAGAATGACTCCCTTAAAACATTGTTTGGTAAGTTGTTAGCTCATATTGTTTCATGTCTTGAGTTTTCTATTGAAAATTTACTAATGTGGAATTAAGTTTATCCCATTATTTATGACTCGAACAATTGGGGCCCCGCACGTCGGAAATGTCGTTTTCACACACGTGCAATCTAAGTGCCAAATATCGTAAATTTCGTTAATGAAAGAGATATTGGTACGTAAGTGATATATTTGAGACATAGAATGATGGACGGTTATTATCTAAATAACAAGTGTTCCATGTTGGTAAACGAAGGAAGGATTGTGCGAAGTGTAAGATGGTACGGGTCGGAAAAGGGCCACGACGCCTGCAGGACTGGGTCGCGGTGCCGGAGCGCCGCGGCACCCCCTTGCAGTGCCGCGCCGCCTGATTGGCAGTAAGCATCGTGAGTTTCTGACTGAATTAGCACCGCGGTGCTTCATTGGCAGTGACTTCTCGACAAAATCCCAAAGGTTTGGTTGTTGAAGTGGTTTAAATGGCATTGAATCCACCCAATAATGACCATTACTTGGACCATTATATTGCTGCATTACTTGGTGGTTAAATCTCATCCATTACATGACAATTGAATGTCCGCTTCCACTGGATTACTTATGATTGAATAGTTCACTGGTCCACTGGGCAAGGGCCTACGACATCCTCATACGAACCAAATATGGGGCATTTGAAAGGCCATTTTGCACACCTATAAATTGAGGCCTTTGACTCAATTCTATAGAGGAACAAGTGAACATACTTACAAGTTAACAACAACACAAAGAATCAATTTTTCTGATAAACAATCCTTCTCTTAGCAATCTTCATTATTTGTGTTCTTCGCTGGGATCATTTGTGTAGGCTTTGCACAGTTGATAGTTTGTTGTTTCATCTTGGGAGACTATCGTCCACACTTCCGTAAAGCCTATATACCAGGGCAATCTTGTCTTAAAGACAGAGAGCCATCTCTCGACTCAGCCGATGGTGTTGTGATTATCTAATTGGTTGCTAAGTGTTTCAGGTGTGAACTTGAAACTCAAAGAACTCTAATGTTTGAATTCTCAGCGGTTCTACAAGCCACAAGTGTAGCAGTTCATGTTCTTGTAGTTCTGAATACAAGATCCAGATTTGAAGTTCTAGTTCAAGATTAAAATATTGACAATTTGTTGTTGTTTATCCTTTCGAAGCACTTGAAATAGTTATTCACTATTCTCGTACGTGCTTTACATATCCAACAATTTTAAGACAATATTGTATTAGTGCTCGAAAGATGTTTGCCAGCAGATATGGTCCCAAATCTGTCTGTGGTTTTCTTCTTGAAAATAGTTCTGTTAACAGTTCAAACACTGTCTCTGTCAACAACTGTGCTTTCAAATCTGGTCCTAGTTTTGGTTCTCTCTTTGACGACAGTTACAAATCTATTTTCGTCAAAGGTGGGATCTGGATCTGATTGTGAGCTTCAAGATACTGCTGATTGTCATGCTAGTACGGCTAAAGATCAAGGACGAGTTGGTGTCACCGCTCTCGAGGGTGGTGGAAACAAGTGCCCACGAGAGGCTGAGGATGTCAACTAGGATAAGAGGAGAAGGTTGAAGATAATGTTCTATCATGTAGCAAAAGGCCTATACCTGTCCCAGACAAAGGATCCGAATTGTGGTAAGGAGGATATGGACACTCAGTCTAACTGAAGTGGGCCAGAATCCAAAAGGTCTAAGTTAATTATCCTTCCTTATCTATAATGTGTTTAGTTAATATTTGAATAAAAGTGTGTAAAGCAAGGCTGGAAATATGAAAGTGTTTTCATTAAAAAACTCATACTCCCTATACTATAAAATCACATGTTGAATCTTCTTACTTCCAGTATAAAGATTGGACTATTGTAAACAAAACTTAAAAGATCCGTTCTTTTGAGTGTAATTATTACAAGTGTGTAAAGTATGTTCGCACATACGAATGATAGAGATCCACTGACTGTGCAAAATCTGCTACCACTCTTAAGCAAGCGCCAAGAATTGTCTGGGCACCAATCTCAAAGGAAGAAGACTAAAAGATAATGGCTTATCTTAAGACGTTGAACCTATCACACTGTCTGACAGAAGATCATTTATTTGATAGGATAATATTGGACACTCAGTCGTACAAAGCCTACGGGCGACTGGAGTGGGCCAGAGTTTCCAGGTCTTAAATGATTTGAAGGCCAAAAGAAAGGCAGAAAAGTAATGGACACCTAGTGAGATGGGCCAGAGTTTCCAAGTCTTAAATGATCTGAAGGCCAAAAGAAAGGCAAAAAAGTAATGGACATCTAGTGAGGTGGGCCAGAGTTTCCAGGTCTTAAATGATCTGAAGGCCAAGAGAAAGGCAGAAAAGAATTTGGACACTCAGTCTGCCAAAGCAACTGGAGTGGGCCGGAGTATCCAGATCACATATGATCCGGTTAAGCCCTAACCACGGGCAATAAGTTGTTCATATGAAGCAATGCCACCTCTAAAGTATAAGGGGTTGGAGATGTTGTCCTCAATAGGAATTCAGGGAATGTGATCACTCTAAAAGGAGGTGATACATGTCCCAAACTTGGTTTAAGGGACGATGTTGGTCAAGCTGGTGTGAGACTAGTCCAACAGGTCTGTAATAACTAAGAATGATACAATATGTCTATAGTTAAATGAATGATATATTTGTAATACGTGCATCTATGCCATCATAGATTAAGACACGTTAAATAGAAAGTCATTCAAAAGCTAACGAAGTTGAGATTGTTGCCTTCAGTCGACATAAACCCTAAAAATGAATGTGAGGTAGGTGAAGAGGTAAAATCACCTTTCCATTCTGTCAAAGAAATAGAGAAAGAATCACCGCTCCTTTAGAACTTAGTCACACCTATGTGGGTGATTTGAAGTTTGTACAAAATAGAGGGGGGGAGACAAGTACTTTGTGACCTTCATTGACGATGGTACAACGTATTGCATCCTTTGTTTGTTGAAAAGCAAAGATGAAGTTGTTGAAGTTGATAAGCACTACAAAGCAGAAGTTGAAAATCTACTAAGCCTACGGATTGAGGAATTCGTAGTGATAGAGGGTGAGAATGTGAAGTATCGTTCATCAAACGACTGCTCATTACTCACCTCAGTCTAACGGTGTTAGCCAAGTGCAAAGCCGTACACCCAAAATATGTGGGGCAAGGCAATCCTTGCCACTAATGTCATTCTCAACAGAACTACGCATAAGGATAAGGATAACCCTCCGTGTGAAACATGGAAATGATCTCACCTACAAATGTTGTGTTGTGGGGTGGCTTGGTAGAGGTTGGAATATCGAAACAGGTCAAGTTGAACATAAGACTGTAAATTGCATATCCACTGGATCTGCAAATAACAGTAGTGCTTATCGCTTTTTGGTGTCAAAAAATGCTGAATTATTTGAAGATAACTTTCCTTGAGAAGGAAAAAGAAATAATTGCTCTAGGTTAACAAAAACCCGCGAGTGCTTATTTATCCGGAACCAGACGTTCCTAATCTACAGGACTCGGAAGTTGCTGACTATCCGGAACTTAATGTTCCAGATCTACAGAACTCAAGGATTCTAGATGTTGAACCGAGACGGAACAAAGAGGGGACAAAGACTTGTTTCAGTCCTTCTAGCTTGTATGATTGAGAATGAACCATGGACAATTAACAAAGAATTGTCATCTCCAGAAGCGCTGCTTTGGAAATAAGCTATAGAGAGAGAAATAGATTCCATCATATAGAATCATACTTGTGTAATGGTTGACCTTCCTCCGGGAAAAGAACCTTTAGGTTGTGAAAGTGGATACTCAAAAGTGAGTACAAAGTAGATGGATCTACTGACGAGTATAAGGCCTCGGTTACTTGTACATGTGCTCCCCTGTAAATAGCTTAACATTCAGGGCCATTGCAGTCTTGCGTGCATGGATGTTGAAACAACCTTCCTAACTGAAGAGTTGGAAGGGGAGGATCATAGTTAGTTTGTTGGACTGTTGGGCTTCTTCCTGAACTTTCATTTTGGTCCCTGAAATATTTATATTTTGGGCCTGGAAGTTTAAGATAAAATAGAAATAATGAATCTGACAACAGAAACATTGACTCTGAAGTTAGAAAACCAACAATCTGAAAGTGGAAGTCATATTGAAACAAAAGTCTCGATATGAAAGATATGGGTATCAAATATGACATCTTAGGAATTGGAATTTCTAAGATATCTAACGGACTAGTCTAACTCCAAACTCAGTTGTAAGATAGTTGACAGTCTCGTTGAAGCCACCAATGGATATGAATCATAGAACTTATTGGAATCATGGTGCACCCATATACAAGGAGAGATATGCGCAGGTCACATGCTGTTCAATGTATTGTACACACTACAACCGACATGGTATCGGCCTATAAAGCAGATCAGTTGAACTAAAGTTCACTCGTGATTCTGGAAATGATCGATAGAAGGCGTTAAATCGGATATGACGATGTCTGAAATATTTGCTTATCTAGCGGTTTTGGGAGAACACAGTGATACAAACTGGACATCAGACTTGAAGAACACCAATGCCACAAGTAAATGTGTATGGTGGGTCTTGGAAAATCCTCTAAGCAAACTTACATCGGCCGATTCATGATGGAATCGAAGTTTATCGCTTTAAATAAAGCATGAAAGAAGTTGAGTAACTTCACGACTCCTTAGAGGACGTCTCTTATTGGGAGAAACTCGTTCCTTCAGTAGTTATATACTGTGGCTAGCCGGTCGGCTTTAGGAAGGGCACAGATGGCGGCGTCTGGACATATCTGTCAGATCTGTCGGAGACATAAGACCGTATGGCAGTTGATCATCACGGTGTCACTTCCTTGATTACTAATCAAAGGATATAGCGGACCCTTTAACTAAGGGACTACCCAAAGATCAAGAGTTTTTCCTGTCTAGGGGAATGGTCTTAAAACCCAAACAATACGAACCTTTGCAGTGGTAACCCAACCATATTGACTGGAGATCCCAAGAATTTGGTTCAATGGGAAAACTAAGCTGCAAAAGGTTCAGTTGAGCGCTTCGGTGGAAGCAATAGCACTTCGGATTATGATTTCTGTAAAGAAACGTAAATCCAAAGCCATTCCCGCGATAGACATTAAAGTGCTACCTGTATGGTGGGTAAAGGTTAAGCTTCCAAACCTTTAATGATCCTCAAACGGTTGAGGTTAAGGTTGGAGAAAATTTTAATGATTCCTAACACTTGTGAAGTGGGGTATAGCACGATGCCTTATAGGAGATCACCTATTTAAGTGCGAGGACAGGCTACCTCAAGTGAACGCACTTGAGAATCCAAGTGTGTCCATGGCCACAACGGACAGAACAATAAGAAGAAAAGAATAAATAGGAGGTATTGTGTTGGTACCGTTGTCTTGGCTTACATTAAACACTGACGATTCAAGACATCACGTTCACTGTGCAGTAAGTAAGTCCAATGGTATTCAACTAGGGAAGGTTCAAAGTGGAAGTTACCACTCCTAATGCAATATCTTTTCGCTAAAAGATTACTGAAAGTAGGCACCTTGTGTGTGCGCCAAAATCTCTTTCAAGAGGGGATCGTTGGAAATTTACTAATGTAGAATTAAGTTTATCCTAGTATTTATGACTCGAACAATTGGGGCCCCGTACGTCGGAAACGTCATTTCCACACACGTGCAATGTTAGTGCCAAGTATTGTAAATTTTGTTAATGAAAGAGATATTGGTACATAAGTGAAATGTTTGAGACATAGAATGATGGACGGTTATTGGCTAAATAACAAGTGTTCCATGTTGGTAAACGAAGGAAGGATTGTGCGAAGTGTAATATGGTACGGGTCAGAAAAGGGCGCGAAGCCGAGAAGGGCCGCGGCACCCCTTTGCAGCGCCGCGCCGCCTGATTGGCAGTAAGCATCGTGAGTTTCTGGCTGAATTAGCACTGCAGTGCTTCATTGGCAGTGACTTCTCGACAAAATCCCAAAGGTTTGGTTGTTGAGGTGGTTTCAATGACATTGAATCCACCCAATAATGGCCATTACTTGGACCATTATATTGTTGCATTACTTGGTGGTTAAATCTCATCCATTACATGACAATTGAATGCCATTATGGGGCATTTGAAAGGCCATCTTGCACACCTATAAATTGAGGGCTTTGACTCAATTCTATAGAGGAACAAGTGAACATACTTACAAGTTAACAACACCACAAATAAATCAATTTTTCTGATAAACAATCCTTCTCTTAGCAATCGTCATTATTCGTGTTCTTCGCTGGGATCATTTGTGTAGGCTTTGCACATTTGATAGTTTGTTGTTTCATCTTGGGAGACTATCGTCCACACTTCCGTAAAGCCTATATACCAGGGCAATCTTGTCTTAAAGACAGAGAGCCATCTCTCGACTCAGCCGATGGTGTTGTGATTATCTAATTGGTTGCTAAGTGTTTCAGGTGTGAACTTGAAACTCAAAGGACTCTAATGTTTGAATTCTCAGCGGTTCTACAAGCTACAAGTGTAGCAGTTCATGTTCTTGTAGTTCTGAATACAAGATCCAGATTTGAAGTTCTAATTCAAGATTAAAAGATTGACAACTTGTTGTTGTAATCTTTGTTGTTTATCCTTTCGAAGTACTTGTAATAGTTATTCACTATTCCCGTACGTGCTTTACATAACCAACATTATCTTTATTTCATATACTGTTATCTTGTTTTGGTCTCAATAGCTGAAACTGTTTTAAATTGGTTTGAGTTAGGAAGTTGAGTTCTAGCTCAATATCACCTCAGAGTACTCCCAAATGAGAAGACATTTCAGTTAGGTGAGAATTGAATCCCCTCCAAACCTTTTCTGTCAATCTATTTGTGTATGTTTCATGTTTTTACTACTGAGTTGTTAATTGATATATGTATCAAACTTTGGATTTCAGAAATAACTAAGTAGTGTAATGGCATATGCTTGCACGTATATATGGCATCCTTTTTCATTTTCCAACATCTGTTCTGCTTAATCTTATTTCCGGGTGTTAAGATTCCCACATCGGAAATGGAATGGAAACATAGACTCCTTATATGGACTTGGACAATCCTCACCCTACAAGCTAGCTTTTGGGGTTGAGTTAGGCCCAAAATTCATTCTTTACATGGTATCAGAGTCAGACCCATTCCGATTCTATGTTCACTGATATTGGGTCCCCAAATTATGTTATTCACGCTCCAGTTAACGGGGTCTGGGCGTGCGGATGAATGTTAAGAGTCCCACATCGGAAATGAAATGGGAACATGGACTTCTTAAATAGACTTAGACAATCATCAACCTACAAACTAGCTTTTGGGGTTGAGTTAGGCCCAAAATCCATTCTTCACACCGGAATTGATCCTTTTTAGAAAGGAGGATAAAGCCTAGGCGGAGTGTCCTTGAAGAGTGAAAAGTCTAAAGACCCGATCCTTTAAAATTCTCAAACTAGAGCTATGTCTTCTAAAGTCAGCCTCTCTACATGTTTTAGCTATAAATAGTTTAATGCCCATTTCTGCATTGCATTCGAAGCATGGCTACTGTTTTTTCTCATCTCTTTCAAGTATGTTTCCAGTTGTGATGTTCTTGAGTTTTAAACAGGCCTTCCTGTAGAGTTTGAATCCTGTTTTGTGCCTTTATCTATTCTGTCAAGCTAAACTCAATATGTTTAGTTGATTATTTTCATCCCTTAGTTAATTATAGATAGCGTGTAATCTTATTGCATTTATTAACTCTTTCCTTGTATTTTTATTGCATGATACTTGTGTGAGAGTCCACTGGACTTAGTTCCCTCTATTTAATCTCGTTGGGCTTCAGCCCAATATGCATTAGATCGAGTCTTCACACACCTCAGCCCACCTCTCAAATAGACAAACAGAGAGAGGAGGTGGGCCTGGGTATGCATATGACCCAGCAAGACCCATCACCTTCCGAGGAACAGAAAAAAGGGATGGGTAATAGCAGTGGGAGTACTGTTAGTTGGGCCCAAAAATCCCATATTTAATTCTCCATTGTATATACATCCGGTACTCACATTAGAGCCTGATTATATTTGAATTCACACCGGTAGAGCCCATTTTTGGGGGAAGCGCTCCCTACCGAGGATTTTTTCATATCCAGGGCTCGAACCCTAGACCTCTGGTTAATGAAGGAGTAGTCTTATCCACTGCACTACACCCTTTGGTAGACACAAATCTCTTTTCAAAATTAATACTAGTTCCTGTTATAAAACAATATAAAACTAGAGCAAGAATATTGTGGGGAAAGAGAGAAGAGATGAGAGCTTTTATTTCTCTTGAGGTATGTAAATACAATGAATGGAACATCTCTATTTATAATAGAAAATTGATTTGGTCCCAAAGTTACTAACCCTAACTTTTCTTGTAGAGATAGACATTCACATTGATAATAAATATCTATAACACTCCCTCTTGAATATCTATTTGGTAGATAATGTGTCTCGTTAAAATCTTACTAGAGAAAACCCAGTGAAAAAAATTCTAGTGAACGAAAAAGAGTACACATTTCTAATAATACACATTTTGGCTGCATCATTTAAAAACTTATTAGGAAAATTCAATTGGGACAAAATCTTGATTAAGGAAAAAAGAGTACAGCGCGTATTATCACTATTTATGTTTTGTGTGAAAGGGGTTCACCTACGGGTTCAGGGTAGGTGCTCTCACGGCACAAATATGATTTTGGGTCGTGACATGATAGCTTATGCGTCTAGATAACTTAACCTTCATGAAAAGAATTATTTGACTCATTATTTGGAGTTAGCATCAGTGGTGTTTGTACTGAAGATTTGGCGTCGCTACTTGTATGGGGTTCACATTGATATTTTCACAGATCACAAAAGCCTCAAATACATTTTCAAGCAAAGGGCACTAAATATTAGAAAGATAAGATGGCTCGAATTGCTTAAGGGTTACGATGTGGATATTCTCTATCATCTGGGGAAAGCAAACGTGGTAGCTGATGCTCTCAATCGGCGTGTCATGAAAAGTTTAGCTCACGTTGAAGAAGGAAAGAGGATTATGCTAAAGGAAGTCCAATGTTTAGCTTATTTAGGAATTCGACTTTTGGACTCCGAAAATGGTGGTGTTGTCGTTCAGAACAGGGCTGAATCCTCTTTAGTAGCCGAAGTGAAGGAGAAGCAGTTAAATGATCCCTACTTGTTACAGCTAAATGAGGGGATTTACAAGCATAAGACGACGACTTTTGAACAAGTGGGAGATTACGGTACCTTAAGGTATCAAGGCAAATTATGTGTCCCAGATGTGGATGGACTTAGATAGAGGATCATGTCAGAAGCCCACAATTTTGGGTATTCTATTCACCCAGGTTCGACAAAGATGTACCATGACCTCAAGGAGATTTATTGGTGGAACGACATGAAAAAGAATGTAGCAGACTTTGTGGCCAAGTGTTCAAATTGTCAACAGGTGAAAGCCGAGCAGCAAAGGCAGGTGGGTTGGCACAAAACATTGATATTTCCGTGTAAAAATGGGAGATGATAAATATGGATTTCATAACATGTTTAACTCGCTCTTTTCTTAAGCATGATTCGATTTGGGTGATTATAGACTGACTCACTAAATCAATGCATTCCGTGAAAACCACTGACTCAGCAGAAGACTATGCTAAATTGTATATTCGAAAAATCATCAGATTGCATGGAACTCCAGTGTCCATCATTTCAGATCATTGCGCTCAGTTTACAACAAACTTTTGGAAATCCTTTCAGAAAGGATTAGGCATAAGAGTAAACCTCGACACAAATTTTCATTCTCAGACAGATGGACAGTCAGAGCGCACTATTTAGACTCTTGAGGATATGTTGAGGGCATGTGTCCTTGATTTTAAAGGTAATTGGGATGATCACTTACCTCTCATTTAGTTTGCCTATAATAACAACTATCACTTTAATATCAATATGGCACCGTTCGAAGCTTTGTATGGCGAATGAGTAGATCGCTAATTGGTTGTTATTATTGTGTCTTGCTCGCTGCTGGTTGTGCATATTCTAGGTTGTTTTGGACAATTTTTCCCTTTATCGGTTTATTATATATATTTAACTGATATGGAAAAAATACTATACTTGATTGGCTAATTAAAAAATATCTGTCGATTTTGGAGGCCTCCACACTGAAAAGACGAAAATAAAATATTTTTAGGCAATGACGAAAGCCAAAGAAAAATAAAATACAAAAATGCAACAACCTCGTTCTTCGGCAAGGCAACCCAGTTGATCACCAGTGTTCGCAGCTAGAACGACGTTTAGCTTCTAGTGTCTTAGCGCCCCAGCATACACCTTCTGAACCCATCCTATGTCAAAATCATATTTCTACACACAACACACACACACACATATATATATATATTTATTTATTATGTTTTGATAATTATTTATTATTTATTAACACTTTTATTAAGTGTTTATACAGGTACCCGAAAATACATCCGAAGACGACACTCGGAAGGAACCTGAAGATCATCATTGAATCTCTGTTTGTATTTACTTTTCGCGTTCTTTAAAATTGTACAAAGCATGAACTTGTAGTATAGTGAAAAATCTATTTTTTAATGCTAGGGATATTTATTTACTTGTCGTTTGATATGTTTAATTTAAAGTTGTCGTTTGCGTTAGGCAAGCCTTAGATCGTAAATACTTTCATAAAAGGATTAAATTGACTTGGTTAATTAATTCACACTTTTGGCGTTTAGTTAAACATATTAGTCCATCCTTTAATTTACATTATTTATATACACTTTTAATACATTTTTTACAACATACATTTTATATTATTTCATAAATACTTTCATATATTTTTTATGCACTAACATACATAGTTATACAATTTTTTATACACTCTTTGTTTAATATACACTGTTTTATATTTTATATACATTCTTTACATGGAGATATACATTCTTTATACATTTCTTTACACATTTCTTTACATACATTTTAATACCTTTTATACACTTTTATATTCTTGATATGTACTGTCTATACTAACAGATATACACTCCTTTTACTAACGGAGACACTTTAATACCAACAAGGTACATTTTGTTTTTACACTCCTTTATACATTCTTTATATATATACTTGACACTTGATATACATGCATTTTCTATATACTATAGATATTATTCATACTAACATTATTTTTATACTAGCATTATTTTATTTTATACGAACACATACTTGTGTACGTATAACAATATTTATATTTTATAATTATTTAAACATTCATTTTAAATTATTCTTTCATTTTTTATAAATAAATTATATTATTTTAGCCACAAAATGTTTAAACCCGCCGATAACCGCTTTTGCGGATTTCTTGAGGTGCTTAACACCTTCTCCGAGGAATCATCAGAACCCTTACTCTCTCTCTGATTTTTAAAAATAAGGTTTCATAATACCTTTTTCAAAATAATTTTCTAATTTCGTAAAAATTAGGTGACGATACTGTTTTCAAACAAATACACAAGTTATTGGTACGTTCTTACAGCAAGGTAAAAAACGGATCGTAACATGGAGGACTATGCCTAGTCCGGTTCCTTTAATGTTTGATGCCCCATCCGTGTTCAGGATCCAAACACCGGGGACAATCCCCGGTTTGAAGATGACCTCCCTTTCTGCTCGGGGCACCATTCTCGAACTGAAGTCTGCCACAAAGTCAGCCAAAATCTTTAACTTTATCGCAGTTCATGGTCTGTATTAAATGTCAAATTCACTAACTTCGACCACACACTTAGCCAGATGCCTTGAGAGTTCGGGCTTGTGTAAGAAGTTCTGCAAGGGAAAAGTCGTTACAACATCAATAGGGGGTGGCACTGAATGTATGGCCTACGCTTGCGAGAAGCTACTACGAGAGCCAATGACAACTTTTCTAATTGTGTGTACCGAGCTTCGGCCCCAGTCAATATCTTACTAATATAATAAATGAGAAATTGTGTACATTTCTCTTCCCAGATTAGCACAACATTTATCATGACCTTGGAGACGGCTAGGTAGACCAGAAGTTGCTCGCCGTCTTTGGGTTTAGAGATCAATGGAGGACTAGACAAGTACTTTTTTAGATCCCGCAAATCCTGTTAACACTCTATTGTCCAATTAAATTCATTCTTCTTCTTTAATATTGAGAGGAACCTATGACACTTCTCGGATGACCTGGTTATGAACCTACTAAGTGCTGCCAATCTACCGGCCAATCATTGCACCTCCTTCACACCATCCATGCTATCCGGAATTTCCTCAATCACTTTGATTTTGTTTGGGTTCACCTCGATTCCTCTATTAGAGATAAGTAAGCCCAAGAACTTCCCTGACCTTACTCCGAACGCGCATTTCTTTGGGTTGAGCTTCATGTTGTATTTCCTCAAAATAGTGAAAGTCTCCTACAAATGATCTAAGTGGTCTCCTACATGAAAACTCTTGACCAACATATTATCAATGTAAAATTCCATGGTTTTACCGATTTGTTTTTTAAACATTTTGTTTACCAACCTTTGATAGGTTGCCTCAACATTTATAAGTCCGAACGACATCACATTGTAGTAGCAAGTGCCAAAGTTAGTGATGAATAATGTTTTCTCTTGATCCTCCGGATGCATTCTTATCTGGTTATACTCAGAGTATGCATCGATAAAACTCATTAACCCATGTCTGGCTGTCGTATCAATCATTTGATTAATGTTTGGCAGCGCGAATGACTCATTTGGACACGCCTTATTTAGATCTTTAAAATCAATACACATAAGAAATTTTCTTTTCTTTTTCGGTACTACGACTTTATTTGCTATCCAATCTAGGTACTTGACTTCTCGAATGGACCCTTTATTAAGCAATCTGATTACCACTTTCTTAACGTACCTGTTCCAAACCTCAACAATTGGCCACTTCCTTTGCTTTACCGAAGGAAAGCTGAGATCCAGGCTCAACTTATGAGTTGCAACCTCGGGCGGTATACCTATCATATTTTGATGCGACCAAGCGAAACAATTGATGTTAGCTTTATAAAATTAAATAATTTCTAGATCAAAATGTAAGATGATATTAATCTCCCTTGGGGAGTCTTTCATTAATATCAAGGTATATATAGAGTACACTATTCATCCCATATACAATAGGAATCCTAAGCCTATACAAAAGAAGAATCCTAGTCTTACCATAATTATATTTACACAATATATGAAAATATTCTAATTATGGGTAGGGAATATATTTTTTCCTATATTTACACGTTTACACATCCCCTCAGTCGGAGCGGGAGGAGGTCGGACACTGAAACTGGATCTGAAGTCAAGAAATAACTGTCTGGGAAGTCCTTTGGTAAATATGTCTGCATATTGATAGGATGATGGAACATGTAACACTCGACATGGCCTAACGCAACTTTCTCACGAACGAAGTGTAGGTCTATCTCAATATGCTTGGTTCGCTGATGTTGAACCGGATTATGAGAAAGATAGATGGCAGAGATGTTATCACAATACACAATAGATGCCTGACGCAAAGGACACTGAAGTTCTAACAGTAAATTTTTGAGCCAACAAATCTCAGCTACTACATTTGCAACGGCTCTGTACTCAGCCTCTGCACTGGAGCGAGATAGGGTAGCTTGTCGCTTGGCAGACCAAGAAATCAGATTATCCCCTAAGAAAACACAAAAGCCGGAGGTGGAGCGTCGCGTGTCCGGACACCCTGCCAAATCTGCATCCGTATATGAAAGCAACCTGTCTGGTGCAGAGGGGTATAGGTGCAAACCATAATCAAGAGTGCCCTTAATGTATCGAATGATACGCTTAAGAGCAGTGAAATGAGACTCTCTGGGGGCATGCATGAATAAGCACACCTGCTGAACAGCCTAAGCTATGTCTGGCCTAGTGAATGTGAGTTACTGAAGTGCACCTGCAAGGCTCCTATACAGAGTAGGATCAGAGACTGGAGCACCATCCATAGCACTGAGCTTAGATTTGGAATCAACCTGGAGTAGGCACCTCTTTGCGCTTCGCCATCTTAGCCCCGTACACAATCTCTTCGCATACTTACGCCGACACAAGAACATATGATTGCGGACACTGGTCACTGATATCCCCAAAAAGTAACTCAGCTTCCCCAAATCAGTCATTGCAAATTCGAACTTGAGCAAGATAATAATCTCATTTTTCAATCCGTCGGAGGAGGCAGTAAGAACAATAACATCCACGTAAAGTAATAAGTAAGCAGTGCTACTACCTCGATGAAAAATGAAAAGTGATGTATCGCTCTTGCTGCGTACAAACCCAATCTGCAAGATATACCTGGCAAAGCGATCATACCACGTACGGGGGGCCTGCTTCAGGCCATATAGTGACTTACGGAGACGACACACATAGTGAGGAACTGCTGGATGGGTGAACCCTGGTGGCTGATGCATGTAGATTGTCTCTCTCAGATCCCCATGTAAGAATGCATTCTTCACGTCAAGCTGATGGATCGGCCAGTGTTTGCCCATGACAATGCTAAAAACTGTGCGGATGGTAGCCGGTTTGACAACCGGGCTGAAGGTCTCACCACAATCAATGCCCTCCTACTGATTTGTGCCATTAGCCACAAGACGAGACTTATACCTCTCAAGATCCCTATTGTCTCTGAACTTGTGATGAAATAGCCACATACAATGAATGACATTCACCCCCCCAGGTCTAGGTACTAGATCCCACGTGTGCTGTTTAGTTAAAGCATTGAATTCCTCATACATAGCCGCATTCCAATTAGGGTCTTGTTTGGCCAATTTTGGGTTCTTTGGAAGTGGAGAGATGGTTTGGGCAGATAAGTTGAAATGGAATTTGGGTTTGAAGATTCCATGCTTTGAACGAGTTTCCATTGGATGGGTAGGGACAGTGGGTGGCGGAGTGGTGTCTGAGACGGGGGGTAAAGTCGGATAAGGAGAAGGTGGGGGCGAAGCCGTCGGAGGCGCCGCGGCTCCTGGATCGAGAGTCGCGGCGCTAGAAGGTTGTCAGGCTTCTCTGAAGTTTGGGCGCCGCGGTGCCTCAGCACAGGGCCGCGGCGCTGTCGACGGTGTTTCAAAAGATGGCTCTCTAGAAATCAGGCGCCGCGGCGCCTCCCCTCGAGGCCGCGGCTCTGACGACGGAACAGAGGATGTGAGTTGTTCGATTATGAGGGGAGAGATGGCAGACTCGTCAAGAGAGTAGTCCTGTTTTTGGAATTTTGGAAGATTCAAAAACAGGAATGTGGTCTCGTCGAATATGACGTGACGAGATATGTGGATCTGCCGAGTCGACAAGTCATAGCATAGATAGCCCCTATGGTTCGGCGGGAATCCTAGAAATACACATGGAGTGGACCTAGGAGCGAGCTTGTGAGGAGCGGTGGAGCTAAGGTTGGGATAGCACAGACAACCAAAAATCTGTAGATGATCATAAGAGGGGATTCTATGGTAGAGGATTTCGGTAGGGGTCATATTGTGAAGAGTGCTAGTAGGGAGAATATTTAGAGTGCATTCTGACATTTTAGCGGCATAGACCCAGAAGGGTGGAGGGAGGGAGGCATGAATCAATAGGGTGTGAATCATATTGTTAATGGTGCGGATGATTCTTTCAGCTTTACCGTTTTGTGGTGAGGTGTGAGGGCAGGAGAAGTGAAAGACCATGCCATTATTGGTACAAAATTGGTGAAACATAGGGTTATTGAATTCACGACCATTATCGCACTGAAATGATTTTATGTCTTTTCCAAATTGTGTTTGAATGAACTTGCGAAACTCAAGAAATTTGACAAACACTTCCGATTTAAATTTAAGAGGGTATAACCAAACGTAGTGTGAAAAATCATCAAGCAACACAAGATAGTATTTATGACCGAGAGAACTAGAGATAGGAGATGTCCATAAATCGGCATGTATGATATCAAAAGGAGCAAATGTAACACTAGTAGATGATTTGAACGGAAGACGAATATGTTTGCTTAAAGAGCAAGAAATACAATTTTGGGCAAGTTTCCCATTACAAGCAATGAAATTGTTGTCTCTAAGAAAATTAAAACTGGGACTCCTGGATGACCAAGCCTATTATGCCAAGTTGAAGAAGAAACAGCCGCTAGAGTGACGAGAGAGCAAGATCTGGCAGCGGAGGTGGAAGTGAATGGATAGAGATCCCCCGTGCTATTGCATCTCGTAAGAGGTGTCCCCGTATGAAGATCATTCACAGTAAAACCAAAAGGGTCAAAATCCACAGAGACAGAATTATTACGAGTAAATTGGCAGACAAATATGAGGTTCTTAATCATGTGTGGGGCATATAGGGTGTTTTTTTAGGGAGAAGGGTGGATGAGGAGGTTGTGTGTATGAGGTACCATAACCCTTAACTGGAATGCGTTATCCACTACCAACTGTAACATATTGAGGATGCTTTAAACTAAACAGTTTAGGAATAGTACTGCAGACTGGGTGACGTGAGATGTGGCGCCTGAGTCCATGTACCAAGTATTGTCAGGCTGTTGCATAGAGAGGGTGCTGAACGCCTGACCCAACTCAATGGGTGTCATGCCGGAGGAGGGCTGCGGGACCTGACCTTGTATGAAGTGGGCCTGCTGTGGGGCTGGAGCGGGGCCTAACAAACCGAGGTAAGAATACAGATTGTATGGCTGTTGGTACAGGAATGGACTTGGCGCCGCGGCTCTGAATTGGGGCGCCGCGGCTCTGTACTGGGGCACCGCGACGCTATAGACGAACTGCTGAGGAGCCGCGGCCGAGTTGTTCTGCGATCTCTGTTGTTGTTGGTTCGGTTGACCGCGACCCTTGCCACGACCACGGCCTCCTTTACCGCCGCGGCCTTTTCCACCCTTGCCGCCGCGGCCCTGCCGCTGTTGGGAGTTGTCTGGTGGCGTCTGATCTTGGGGTTGCGTGTCGACAGCTAACACCTGCTGGGCATGCTCATCCTGCTTAGCACGACGGGTTTCTTCGAGCAACAATTGTGAGCGAGCTTTGTTAAAACTCGGTAGCGGATCTGCCTGTTGAATTATGGTGGCCAAAGTATCATATTCGCCCTTAGTAAGGCCAGAAATCATTTGTAGCACTATTTTATCGTAAGTGACAGGCGTGCCGATGTTGGAAAGTTGATCCGCTAGAAGTTTAAGCTGCTTGCAGTACTCAGAGACATTGGAGAAGTTTTCAAGACGTGTTTTGTTGAACTGTTCTTCCAAATACACGGCACGAGTGTGCTTGTTGTCCTGAAAAATTTCCTCCAAACGATTTCACAAGTCAAGGGCTGTGGAGTCAGATTTCATGATAGTAAGGAGCAAATCCTGAGAGATACTACCATATATCCATTATTTGACGCCGGCGTCGAGGCGATGCCAGATAGAATCATCAACCTCCGTAGGGTGCGGAATAGTGTCATCAATATGGTCAAGCACGTTATAGAGACATGCATGATTGCGAAAAAGTTCAATCCAGGGAGAATACTGGTTGTTTTCTTAATCAAGAATAATGGGAATATGGTTCTTGATGTTGGAAACAGTAAGGGCGGGATGAAACGGGGGTGATGACTTTGTGGTGGGATTTGTGGAGGTAGAGGCGTCAGAAATTGTGGAAGAATCAGGGATAGCCATTTAGAGAAGAGAAGAAAGGAAGAACAAAACCCGAAAAGCAAGAAGAAAATCCGGGAGGGCCGCGGCGTAGGAGAGGCAGCCGGCGGCTGTGGAAGAGAAAGGTTTTTAGGGTTTTGTTTATTTGGCTCTTGATACGATGTAAGATGATATTAATCTCTCTTGGGGAGTCTTTCATTAATATCAAGGTATATATAGAGTACAATATTCATCCCTTATACAATAGGAATCCTAAGCCTATACAAAAGAGGAATCCTAGTCTTACCATAATTATATTTACACAATATATGAAAATATTCTAATTATGGGTAGGGAATATATTGTTTCATATATTTACACGTTTACACAAAACACACTCAAAACTTTCTTTGAGTAGAGTTCTACTTCAATTTGGTCCAAAGTAGTACAAGTTACTTATTTATTGTGAATGGATTCAAGAAAATGGTTTGGTTTGGTGTATCTTGTTTGTTTCAAAGTCACTGTTTTTGCAACTAAAGGCAAGAACTTCACCAAAATATCTTCTTTTTTTTCCTGTTTCGAGACTCATAATCTCAACATGAAAAGATCTTTTCTTTTGGAAATAAACTGTCTAAAAATTTGTCAATCCAACAGGCTTAGGCCCCAAAAATTGTTTCGGCCGTTTTCAGGTCCAATTACTTCAAAGCTGTTTTCAGCGGTTTGGAAATAAGGAGGATTTTGCGTGAAAATCAGTCTCATATTCAGATTCGTCAAATGTATTTCTACCCTTTTGAAAGAATTTCCGAAGAATTCTGTGTCCCTTTTTCGAAGAGGTATTTTCGGTCTCTTTGAAAACAACAGTTTCTGAAATTTGAATCAAGTCTCGTTAAAAATTGAGTCTTTCTACCATTTCTAACAATCTTAACATTGTTTGCTTATACGGGATTTCAACCAAGTCCTAACGGGTTTCAATAGATCATATGTAGAGATGGCAGTGGATCCTGGACCCGGTCCGGATTCGGTGGATCCAGAGGATCCAGATCCGTTTTATAGGATATGGATCTTCAAAATTTGGATCCGACGGATCCGGATCGGACCCGGATCCGTTTATGACGGATTGGATCTGGATCTGGATATTGTATTTGAGATCCGTATCCGGTCCAGATCCGACCCGTGGATCCATTTTTTATTAAATATATTCATAACCTAGAATGTAATTTTATAAGTATTTTCTTAAAATTGCTAAGAACATCCTTGCAAGTTTAATTCTCAAAACAAGTTTAATTTATCCCCGCGTTAACTCAAAAATAAAAAAATAAAGAGGTAACTTCGATAATAAAATCAATGTTATATTAGTGAATGACTAACATCTTCATAGATAAATAGTTAAAATTATATTCACTTCATTTGTGAAGATTCCAAGCACATGCAAGTTCAGTATTGTGAAAATACTAGTCAGCATTTTTCACAACTATTGTCGTTGTCCAACATTTTCAATTAATAGCTCACAACCAAAACGAGACAACGAACAAAATATCTCATATGAACATTACAAAATTGAAACACAGTAAATTGTTAGCTAAGTAAAAATCTTTTGTCAGTTCAAAAAAAAATTCTTAGCAAGGCAAATTTTTTTACATGTCGATCAAAATCCGATCCGTGGATCCTGTGGATCCGATGGATCCGGATTTGGATCTGATTTTTATGAACCCGATGGATCTGGATTCAGGTATGAAAAACGGATCTGGATCTGGATCTAGTAGGATCCGGTCCAGATCCTATCCGTTGCCATCCCTAATCATATGTCTTTTACAAATACATGAACATATATATAAACCGAAACACAAGTAATGGGCTGTTGAGTGTACTAAGCCCACCAGCATGTATTTATGCAGTTTTCACCAATTTCTGGGCCTTTAAAGATGCGGCTGGACTCGATCTATAGGATGTTGGGCCTCCAGCCCAATGGGTTAATGCACAGTAGCAGTATAACCCAGTTTGGGCTCTCGGATGTGTTGTTCATGCAAGGGGGAAAAGGGAAATCACGATTAGATGGCATCTATACTTAATAAACCATAAACTAAGAGATGAAAACATGTTTAACACTTAACATCATTTGAACATCCTTGCATGCCCCAGATATACCCTTTTACAAGGCATATACACACTTGTATACAGAGTATTCAAGATATATACACATCGTATACTCTAGTATATTAGGTATATGAGACTGCATATTTTCAGAAGAGACAACAACAACAACAACATACCCAGTAAATCCCATAACATGGGGTCTGGGGAGGGTAGAGTGTACGCAGACCTTACCTCTACATTGGTAGGTAGAGCGGTTGTTTCTGAGAGACCCTCGACTCAAGATAGAGCATAAGCACAAGCAAAGCAACAACAAAAGCAAAGGGAGGTAGTCACTCAATCCATGATTTCTACAACCCAATATTCCTGGATATTCAAAGATACAGTGGGTATACACCTTTATCTTCGGAGTATACTAAATATATACACCTCTGTATACTTGAAGGAGTTCAGGGTATATTGGGTTGCATAGTATCATATTAACAAAAAGTAAGACAGAGAAGAGCAACAGTGAAATGACATAACCATATAAACCAACAGGTTTCAAAATTAAGAAATATGCAATGTATACACTTCTATACAATCAGCAGTACCTCACAGTAACTAAATTGCCTACATTAGTGTTTTACAACTTATCACATCACAACAGAAGAGGCAACTTATGCAATAGAAGAAGAAACAAGGACAAGCAGAGAATAACTAGAGCACAGCCCAAATATGCATACAAAAGGGGATGAAATGCACATGTCCACACATAGACTCTTGTCATTTCTTCCCAACCAGGACAGAATGGACTAAACGTACTACACCTTTGTCAAAATCATATAATTGACTTTAAATTAAAAAATAGACCCCTCCTTAGTCATAATAAGATCAGATCCTCACACAAAATCAGCTAGGCAGATATATACAATGTTCATACTCATTTATGATATGGTTTACTAATGTGTCTCTCTTAACATAGACTAGACTTCAAAAAGAAAACAAACCAAATGGTGATCCTTCAGTAAACATTTCAGAACAGGTTTCAATTTCTTAGCACATTCAACACACTCAAAGGGGCCTCCACAATCTTAAAAGGACAAAGAGGAACCCCAAAGCCAGAGCAAACCATAATAAGACTGAGTACAACTACTCGAAGCCTCATCTTGAGCTCATAGCCTTGGGGCATCACTCAATGCCTTCCTAAGATAAGTGACACCCCTACAATCTAAAAAACAAAGAATCACAGACAAGAGTTCATATTCTTTTTTATAACTCAGCATCATATATGCATTTATACTATTCAGCCAGCAGTTAAAGACAAAGAGATCAGTGTTTCAAGCTAATGATACATACAGTCACGTTATGCAAAAGAATTCACAAGTTCAGGTTCGCTATATAGATATTGAAATCATTCAGTGCTAGATTTACACAACACTTGCACAAGAAGACAGGACAAAGGGGTTCATTTTCTCAGAACACAATCTGTTCTCAGTGGCACAGTAGACTAGGGGATAGAGGATGTGAAGAAGAGGTCATATTCTAAAATCATATTTATCATGCATCATATAGAGGTGCAGAAACCAGGATCAAATGAAAACAAAGGGGACTAGTGCCCAAACAAACCAATTATCACATATAAGATTTAGGTGTATTAATGCAGTAGGACAGTAACATAAGATCATTTTATCATGTGTTGTGGTCAAAGAGCCAAAGTTCATATATTAACGCATATCAAGTGCTATTTTTACTCAGATACTAGTAAACAAAAGGGGAAGGGAAAAGGATCATGCTTATAGGAACAAGAAAGTAATTTTGAAATCTTAAATCAAATCTCGTAAATTTGAAACATTCTATCTTCAAAAACCAAGCTTTGCAAGTTAGTGGCCTTACACAGAAGTAACAAGTGAAGACACATGCAAATATCACATTTTATATTTACTAAATCCTTATATAAAGCAACTTACTCATTTACCTAAGCAAAAATCAAGAACAAACAGGGTAAAATTAATTTCATGAAAAAGAAATCCACACATCTGATTTCAACATCAACTCTGTTCTGAACTCAATTAAAAGCAAAAGAGTTAAATCTACCATTTACTTAGCTCATTTGTCATCAACCTTAGTCCAATAGCTAAACCTCAACATTTGTTATATTTGAACTCCCATCTTTTATAAATTAGAACCAAAGACTTGTGTGGATTATCAGATAAACTAATCCCATTTAGTTTATAGGTGTTAGCAGAGTTAACACATCACCCTCTATACTATCATACTAACAGATTAACTAACATCACACGAAGGTACTTAGTTAACAGGAGACTCAACACTTAACAAGATGTGAAATAGGACTTATCAACACCATTAATTAAACTGATATTAACTAGGTCAACTGATCTTTTAATCAAGCTAAGTAAATAGGCTATATCAATTAGTTAACTAAGATGATCTAACATACAACTACATGATTGTGCTAACCATTATCACAACATACAAACCATAAGTTAAACCAGCTAACAAACACACAAGCACATAAAATTGCAGAAAAATGAAGTAGAATTACCTTTTCTTGGTCGGGGATGGAGTTTGAGGAATCCTTTGAGCTCCTTAGCAACCCACAAAAGCAAGCAAAATGTTTAGAAAATAGAACTAATTTTCCTCTAAATAAAACTAAGTTCATATATTAACGCATATCAAGTGCTATTTTTACTCAGATACTAGTAAATAAAAGGGGAAGGGAAAAGGATCATGCTTATAGGAACAAGAAAGTAATTTTGAAATCTTAAATCAAATCTCGTAAATTTGAAACATTCTATCTTCAAAAACCAAGCTTTGCAAGTTAGTGGCCTTTCACAGAAGTAACAAGTAAAGACACATGCAAATATCACATTTTATATTTACTTAATCCTTATATAAAGCAACTTACTCATTTACTTAAGCAAAAATCAAGAACAAACAGGGTAAAATTAATTTCATGAAAAAGAAATCCACACATCTGATTTCAACATCAACTCTGTTCTGAACTCAATTAAAAGCAAAAGAGTTAAATCTACCAATTACCTAGCTCATTAGTCATCAACCTTAGTCCAATAGCTAAACCTCAACATTTGTTATATTTGAACTCCCATCTTTTATAAATTAGAACCAAAGACTTGTGTGGATTATCCGAGAAACTAATCCTATTTAGTTTATAGGTGTTAGCAGAGTTAAACATCACCCTCTATACTATCATACTAACAGATTAACTAACATCACACGAAGGTACTTAGTTAACAGGAGACTCAACACTTAACAGTATGTGAAATAGGACTTATCAACACAATTAATTAAACTGATATTAAGTAGGTCAACTGATCTTTTAATCAAGCTAAGTAAATAGGCTATATCAATTAGTTAACTAAGATGATCTAACATACAACTACATGATTGTTCTAACCATTATCACAACATACAAACCATAACTTAAACCAACTAAAAAACACACAAGCACATAAAATTGCAGAAAAAGGAAGTAGAATTACCTTTTCTTGGTCGGGGATGGAGTTTGAGGAATCCTTTGAGCTGCTTAGCAACCCACAAAAAGCAAGCAAAATGTTTAGAAAGTAAAACTAATTTTCCTCTAAATAAAACTAAGTTCATATATTAACGCATATCAAGTGCTATTTTTACTCAGATACTAGTAAACAAAAGGGGAAGGGAAAAGGATCATGCTTATAGGAACAAGAAAGTAATTTTGAAATCTTAAATCAAATCTCGTAAATTTGAAACATTCTATCTTCAAAAACCAAGCTTTGCAAGTTAGTGGCCTTACACAGAAGTAACAAGTAAAGACACATGCAAATATCACATTTTATATTTACTTAATCCTTATATAAAGCAACTTACTCATTTACTTAAGCAAAAATCAAGAACAAACAGGGTAAAATTAATTTCATGAAAAAGAAATCCACACATCTGATTTCAACATCAACTCTGTTCTGAACTCAATTAAAAGCAAAAGAGTTAAATCTACCAATTACCTAGCTCATTAGTCATCAACCTTAGTCCAATAGCTAAACCTCAACATTTGTTATATTTGAACTCCCATCTTTTATAAATTAGAACCAAAGACTTGTGTGGATTATCAGATAAACTAATCCCATTTAGTTTATAGGTGTTAGCAGAGTTAACACATCACCCTCTATACTATCATACTAACAGATTAACTAACATCACACGAAGGTACTTAGTTAACAGGAGACTCAACACTTAACAATATGTGAAATAGGACTTATCAACACCATTAATTAAACTGATATTAACTAGGTCAACTGATCTTTTAATCAAGCTAAGTAAATAGGCTATATCAATTAGTTAACTAAGATGATCTAACATACAACTACATGATTGTGCTAACCATTATCACAACATACAAACCATAACTTAAACCAGCTAACAAACACACAAGCACATAAAATTGCAGAAAAAGGAAGTAGAATTACCTTTTCTTGGTCGGGGATGGAGTTTGAGGAATCCTTTGAGCTCCTTAGCAACCCACAAAAAGCAAGCAAAATGTTTAGAAAATAGAACTAATTTTCCTCTAAATAAAACTAAGTTCATATATTAACGCATATCAAGTGCTATTTTTACTCAGATACTAGTAAACAAAAGGGGAAGGGAAAAGGATCATGCTTATAGGAACAAGAAAGTAATTTTGAAATCTTAAATCAAATCTCGTAAATTTGAAACATTCTATCTTCAAAAACCAAGCTTTGCAAGTTAGTGGCCTTACACAGAAGTAACAAGTAAAGACACATGCAAATATCACATTTTATATTTACTTAATCCTTATATAAAGCAACTTACTCATTTACTTAAGCAAAAATCAAGAACAAACAGGGTAAAATTAATTTCATGAAAAAGAAATCCACACATCTGATTTCAACATCAACTCGTTTCGAACTCAATTAAAAGCAAAAGAGTTAAATCTACCAATTACCTAGCTCATTAGTCATCAACCTTAGTCCAATAGCTAAACCTCAACATTTGTTATATTTGAACTCCCATCTTTTATAAATTAGAACCAAAGACTTGTGTGGATTATCCGAGAAACTAATCCCATTTAGTTTATAGGTGTTAGCAGAGTTAAACACATCACCCTCTATACTATCATACTAACAGATTAACTAACATCACACGAAGGTACTTAGTTAACAGGAGACTCAACACTTAACAGTATGTGAAATAGGACTTATCAACACCATTAATTAAACTGATATTAACTAGGTCAACTGATCTTTTAATCAAGCTAAGTAAATAGGCTATATCAATTAGTTAACTAAGATGATCTAACATACAACTACATGATTGTTCTAACCATTATCACAACATACAAACCATAACTTAAACCAACTAAAAAACACACAAGCACATAAAATTGCAGAAAAAGGAAGTAGAATTACCTTTTCTTGGTCGGGGATGGAGTTTGAGGAATCCTTTGAGCTCCTTAGCAACCCACAAAAAGCAAGCAAAATGTTTAGAAAGTAAAACTAATTTTCCTCTAAATAAAACTAAGTTCATATATTAACGCATATCAAGTGCTATTTTTACTCAGATACTAGTAAACAAAAGGGGAAGGGAAAAGGATCATGCTTATAGGAACAAGAAAGTAATTTTGAAATCTTAAATCAAATCTCGTAAATTTGAAACATTCTATCTTCAAAAACCAAGCTTTGCAAGTTAGTGGCCTTACACAGAAGTAACAAGTGAAGACACATGCAAATATCACATTTTATATTTACTAAATCCTTATATAAAGCAACTTACTCATTTACCTAAGCAAAAATCAAGAACAAACAGGGTAAAATTAATTTCATGAAAAAGAAATCCACACATCTGATTTCAACATCAACTCTGTTCTGAACTCAATTAAAAGCAAAAGAGTTAAATCTACCATTTACTTAGCTCATTTGTCATCAACCTTAGTCCAATAGCTAAACCTCAACATTTGTTATATTTGAACTCCCATCTTTTATAAATTAGAACCAAAGACTTGTGTGGATTATCAGATAAACTAATCCCATTTAGTTTATAGGTGTTAGCAGAGTTAACACATCACCCTCTATACTATCATACTAACAGATTAACTAACATCACACGAAGGTACTTAGTTAACAGGAGACTCAACACTTAACAGTATGTGAAATAGGACTTATCAACACCATTAATTAAACTGATATTAACTAGGTCAACTGATCTTTTAATCAAGCTAAGTAAATAGGCTATATCAATTAGTTAACTAAGATGATCTAACATACAACTACATGATTGTGCTAACCATTATCACAACATACAAACCATAACTTAAACCAACTAACAAACACACAAGCACATAAAATTGCAGAAAAAAGCAAGTAGAATTACCTTTTCTTGGTCGGGGATGGAGTTTGAGGAATCCTTTGAGCTCCTTAGCAACCCACAAAAAGCAAGCAAAATGTTTAGAAAATAGAACTAATTTTCCTCTAAATAAAACTAAGTTCATATATTAACGCATATCAAGTGCTATTTTTACTCAGATACTAGTAAACAAAAGGGGAAGGGAAAAGGATCATGCTTATAGGAACAAGAAAGTAATTTTGAAATCTTAAATCAAATCTCGTAAATTTGAAACATTCTATCTTCAAAAACCAAGCTTTGCAAGTTAGTGGCCTTACACAGAAGTAACAAGTAAAGACACATGCAAATATCACATTTTATATTTACTTAATCCTTATATAAAGCAACTTACTCATTTACTTAAGCAAAAATCAAGAACAAACAGGGTAAAATTAATTTCATGAAAAAGAAATCCACACATCTGATTTCAACATCAACTCGTTTCGAACTCAATTAAAAGCAAAAGAGTTAAATCTACCAATTACCTAGCTCATTAGTCATCAACCTTAGTCCAATAGCTAAACCTCAACATTTGTTATATTTGAACTCCCATCTTTTATAAATTAGAACCAAAGACTTGTGTGGATTATCGAGAAACTAATCCCATTTAGTTTATAGGTGTTAGCAGAGTTAACACATCACCCTCTATACTATCATACTAACAGATTAACTAACATCACACGAAGGTACTTAGTTAACAGGAGACTCAACACTTAACAGTATGTGAAATAGGACTTATCAACACCATTAATTAAACCGATATTAACTAGGTCAACTGATCTTTTAATCAAGCTAAGTAAATAGGCTATATCAATTAGTTAACTAAGATGATCTAACATACAACTACATGATTGTTCTAACCATTATCACAACATACAAACCATAACTTAAACCAACTAAAAAACACACAAGCACATAAAATTGCGAGAAAAAGGAAGTAGAATTACCTTTTCTTGGTCGGGGATGGAGTTTGAGGAATCCTTTGAGCTCCTTAGCAACCCACAAAAAGCAAGCAAAATGTTTAGAAAGTAAAACTAATTTTCCTCTAAATAAAACTAAGTTCATATATTAACGCATATCAAGTGCTATTTTTACTCAGATACTAGTAAACAAAAGGGGAAGGGAAAAGGATCATGCTTATAGGAACAAGAAAGTAATTTTGAAATCTTAAATCAAATCTCGTAAATTTGAAACATTCTATCTTCAAAAACCAAGCTTTGCAAGTTAGTGGCCTTACACAGAAGTAACAAGTAAAGACACATGCAAATATCACATTTTATATTTACTTAATCCTTATATAAAGCAACTTACTCATTTACTTAAGCAAAAATCAAGAACAAACAGGGTAAAATTAATTTCATGAAAAAGAAATCCACACATCTGATTTCAACATCAACTCTGTTCTGAACTCAATTAAAAGCAAAAGAGTTAAATCTACCAATTACCTAGCTCATTAGTCATCAACCTTAGTCCAATAGCTAAACCTCAACATTTGTTATATTTGAACTCCCATCTTTTATAAATTAGAACCAAAGACTTGTGTGGATTATCAGATAAACTAATCCCATTTAGTTTATAGGTGTTAGCAGAGTTAACACATCACCCTCTATACTATCATACTAACAGATTAACTAACATCACACGAAGGTACTTAGTTAACAGGAGACTCAACACTTAACAGTATGTGAAATAGGACTTATCAACACCATTAATTAAACCGATATTAACTAGGTCAACTGATCTTTTAATCAAGCTAAGTAAATAGGCTATATCAATTAGTTAACTAAGATGATCTAACATACAACTACATGATTGTGCTAACCATTATCACAACATACAAACCATAACTTAAACCAACTAACAAACACACAAGCACATAAAATTGCGAAAAAAGGAAGTAGAATTACCTTTTCTTGGTCGGGGATGGAGTTTGAGGAATCCTTTGAGCTCCTTAGCAACCCACAAAAAGCAAGCAAAATTTTAGAAAATAAAGCTAATTTTCATCTAAATAAAACTAAGTTCATATATTAACGCATATCAAGTCCTATTTTTACTCAGATACTAGTAAACAAAAGGGGAAGGGAAAAGGATCATGCTTATAGGAACAAGAAAGTAATTTTGAAATCTTAAATCAAATCTCGTAAATTTGAAACATTCTATCTTCAAAAACCAAGCTTTGCAAGTTAGTGGCCTTACACAGAAGTAACAAGTAAAGACACATGCAATTATCACATTTTATATTTACTTAATCCTTATATAAAGCAACTTACTCATTTACTTAAGCAAAAATCAAGAACAAACAGGGTAAAATTAATTTCATGAAAAAGAAATCCACACATCTGATTTCAACATCAACTCTGTTCTGAACTCAATTAAAAGCAAAAGAGTTAAATCTACCAATTACCTAGCTCATTAGTCATCAACCTTAGTCCAATAGCTAAACCTCAACATTTGTTATATTTGAACTCCCATCTTTTATAAATTAGAACCAAAGACTTGTGTGGATTATCGATAAACTAATCCCATTTAGTTTATAGGTGTTAGCAGAGTTAACACATCACCCTCTATACTATCATACTAACAGATTAACTAACATCACACGAAGGTACTTAGTTAACAGGAGACTCAACACTTAACAGTATGTGAAATAGGACTTATCAACACCATTAATTAAACTGATATTAACTAGGTCAACTGATCTTTTAATCAAGCTAAGTAAATAGGCTATATCAATTAGTTAACTAAGATGATCTAACATACAACTACATGATTGTGCTAACCATTATCACAACATACAAACCATAACTTAAACCAGCTAACAAACACACAAGCACATAAAATTGCAGAAAAAGGAAGTAGAATTACCTTTTCTTGGTCGGGGATGGAGTTTGAGGAATCCTTTGAGCTCCTTAGCAACCCACAAAAAGCAAGCAAAATGTTTAGAAAATAGAACTAATTTTCCTCTAAATAAAACTAAGTTCATATATTAACGCATATCAAGTCCTATTTTTACTCAGATACTAGTAAACAAAAGGGGAAGGGAAAAGGATCATGCTTATAGGAACAAGAAAGTAATTTTGAAATCTTAAATCAAATCTCGTAAATTTGAAACATTCTATCTTCAAAAACCAAGCTTTGCAAGTTAGTGGCCTTACACAGAAGTAACAAGTAAAGACACATGCAAATATCACATTTTATATTTACTTAATCCTTATATAAAGCAACTTACTCATTTACTTAAGCAAAAATCAAGAACAAACAGGGTAAAATTAATTTCATGAAAAAGAAATCCACACATCTGATTTCAACATCAACTCTGTTCTGAACTCAATTAAAAGCAAAAGAGTTAAATCTACCAATTACCTAGCTCATTAGTCATCAACCTTAGTCCAATAGCTAAACCTCAACATTTGTTATATTTGAACTCCCATCTTTTATAAATTAGAACCAAAGACTTGTGTGGATTATCCGAGAAACTAATCCCATTTAGTTTATAGGTGTTAGCAGAGTTAACACATCACCCTCTATACTATCATACTAACAGATTAACTAACATCACACGAAGGTACTTAGTTAACAGGAGACTCAACACTTAACAATATGTGAAATAGGACTTATCAACACCATTAATTAAACTGATATTAACTAGGTCAACTGATCTTTTAATCAAGCTAAGTAAATAGGCTATATCAATTAGTTAACTAAGATGATCTAACATACAACTACATGATTGTGCTAACCATTATCACAACATACAAACCATAACTTAAACCAACTAAAAAACACACAAGCACATAAAATTGCAGAAAAAGGAAGTAGAATTACCTTTTCTTGGTCGGGGATGGAGTTTGAGGAATCCTTTGAGCTCCTTAGCAACCCACAAAAAGCAAGCAAAATGTTTAGAAAGTAAAACTAATTTTCCTCTAAATAAAACTAAGTTCATATATTAACGCATATCAAGTCCTATTTTTACTCAGATACTAGTAAACAAAAGGGGAAGGGAAAAGGATCATGCTTATAGGAACAAGAAAGTAATTTTGAAATCTTAAATCAAATCTCGTAAATTTGAAACATTCTATCTTCAAAAACCAAGCTTTGCAAGTTAGTGGCCTTACACAGAAGTAACAAGTAAAGACACATGCAAATATCACATTTTATATTTACTTAATCCTTATATAAAGCAACTTACTCATTTACTTAAGCAAAAATCAAGAACAAACAGGGTAAAATTAATTTCATGAAAAAGAAATCCACACATCTGATTTCAACATCAACTCTGTTCTGAACTCAATTAAAAGCAAAAGAGTTAAATCTACCAATTACCTAGCTCATTAGTCATCAACCTTAGTCCAATAGCTAAACCTCAACATTTGTTATATTTGAACTCCCATCTTTTATAAATTAGAACCAAAGACTTGTGTGGATTATCGATAAACTAATCCCATTTAGTTTATAGGTGTTAGCAGAGTTAACACATCACCCTCTATACTATCATACTAACAGATTAACTAACATCACACGAAGGTACTTAGTTAACAGGAGACTCAACACTTAACAATATGTGAAATAGGACTTATCAACACCATTAATTAAACTGATATTAACTAGGTCAACTGATCTTTTAATCAAGCTAAGTAAATAGGCTATATCAATTAGTTAACTAAGATGATCTAACATACAACTACATGATTGTGCTAACCATTATCACAACATACAAACCATAACTTAAACCAGCTAACAAACACACAAGCACATAAAATTGCAGAAAAAAAGGAAGTAGAATTACCTTTTCTTGGTCGGGGATGGAGTTTGAGGAATCCTTTGAGCTCCTTAGCAACCCACAAAAAGCAAGCAAAATGTTTAGAAAATAGAACTAATTTTCCTCTAAATAAAACTAAGTTCATATATTAACGCATATCAAGTCCTATTTTTACTCAGATACTAGTAAACAAAAGGGGAAGGGAAAAGGATCATGCTTATAGGAACAAGAAAGTAATTTTGAAATCTTAAATCAAATCTCATAAATTTGAAACATTCTTCTTCAAAAACCAAGCTTTGCAAGTTAATGGCCTTACACAGAAGTAACAAGTGAAGACACATGCAAAATATCACATTTTATATTTACTAAATCCTTATATAAAGCAACTTACTCATTTACCTAAGCAAAAATCAAGAACATATAGGGTAAAATCAATTTCATGAAAAAGCAATCCACACATCCGATTTCAACATCAACTCGTTCGAACTCAATTAAAAGCAAAAGAGTTAAATCTACCAATTACCTAGCTCATTAGTCATCAACCTTAGTCCAATAGCTAAACCTCAACATTTGTTATATTTGAACTCCCATCTTTTATAAATTAGAACCAAAGACTTGTGTGGATTATCGAGAAACTAATCCCATTTAGTTTATAGCTGTTAGCAGAGTTAACACATCACCCTCTATACTATCATACTAACAGATTAACTAACATCACACGAAGGTACTTAGTTAACAGGAGACTCAACACTTAACAGTATGTGAAATAGGACTTATCAACACCATTAATTAAACCGATATTAACTAGGTCAACTGATCTTTTAATCAAGCTAAGTAAATAGGCTATATCAATTAGTTAACTAAGATGATCTAACATACAACTACATGATTGTGCTAACCATTATCACAACATACAAACCATAACTTAAACCAACTAACAAACACACAAGCACATAAAATTGCAGAAAGGAAGTAGAATTACCTTTTCTTGGTCGGGGATGGAGTTTGAGGAATCCTTTGAGCTCCTTAGCAACCCACAAAAAGCAAGCAAAATGTTTAGAAAATAGAACTAATTTTCCTCTAAATAAAACTAAGTTCATATATTAACGCATATCAAGTCCTATTTTTACTCAAATACTAGTAAACAAAAGGGGAAGGGAAAAGGATCATGCTTATAGGAACAAGAAAGTAATTTTGAAATCTTAAATCAAATCTCATAAATTTGAAACATTCTTACTTCAAAAACCAAGCTTTGCAAGTTAATGGCCTTACACAGAAGTAACAAGTGAAGACACATGCAAAATATCACATTTTATATTTACTAAATCCTTATATAAAGCAACTTACTCATTTACCTAAGCAAAAATCAAGAACATATAGGGTAAAATCAATTTCATGAAAAAGCAATCCACACATCTGATTTCAACATCAACTCTGTTCTGAACTCAATTAAAAGCAAAAGAGTTAAATCTACCATTTACTTAGCTCATTTGTCATCAACCTTAGTCCAATAGCTAAACCTCAACATTTGTTATATTTGAACTCCCATCTTTTATAAATTAGAACCAAAGACTTGTGTGGATTATCCGAGAAACTAATCCCATTTAGTTTATAGGTGTTAGCGAGAGTTAACACATCACCCTCTATACTATCATACTAACAGATTAACTAACATCACACGAAGGTACTTAGTTAACAGGAGACTCAACACTTAACAAGATGTGAAATAGGACTTATCAACACCATTAATTAAACTGATATTAACTAGGTCAACTGATCTTTTAATCAAGCTAAGTAAATAGGCTATATCAATTAGTTAACTAAGATGATCTAACATACAACTACATGATTGTTCTAACCATTATCACAACATACAAACCATAACTTAAACCAACTAAAAAACACACAAGCACATAAAATTGCAGAAAAAGGAAGTAGAATTACCTTTTCTTGGTCGGGGATGGAGTTTGAGGAATCCTTTGAGCTCCTTAGCAACCCACAAAAAGCAAGCAAAATGTTTAGAAAATAAAACTAATTTTCCTCTAAATAAAACTAAGTTCATATATTAACGCATATCAAGTCCTATTTTTACTCAGATACTAGTAAACAAAAGGGGAAGGGAAAAGGATCATGCTTATAGGAACAAGAAAGTAATTTTGAAATCTTAAATCAAATCTCGTAAATTTGAAACATTCTATCTTCAAAAACCAAGCTTTGCAAGTTAGTGGCCTTACACAGAAGTAACAAGTAAAGACACATGCAAATATCACATTTTATATTTACTTAATCCTTATATAAAGCAACTTACTCATTTACCTAAGCAAAAATCAAGAACATATAGGGTAAAATCAATTTCATGAAAAAGCAATCCACACATCTGATTTCAACATCAACTCTGTTCTGAACTCAATTAAAAGCAAAAGAGTTAAATCTACCAATTACCTAGCTCATTAGTCATCAACCTTAGTCCAATAGCTAAACCTCAACATTTGTTATATTTGAACTCCCATCTTTTATAAATTAGAACCAAAGACTTGTGTGGATTATCAGATAAACTAATCCCATTTAGTTTATAGGTGTTAGCAGAGTTAACACATCACCCTCTATACTATCATACTAACAGATTAACTAACATCACACGAAGGTACTTAGTTAACAGGAGACTCAACACTTAACAATATGTGAAATAGGACTTATCAACACCATTAATTAAACTGATATTAACTAGGTCAACTGATCTTTTAATCAAGCTAAGTAAATAGGCTATATCAATTAGTTAACTAAGATGATCTAACATACAACTACATGATTGTGCTAACCATTATCACAACATACAAACCATAACTTAAACCAGCTAACAAACACACAAGCACATAAAATTGCGAGAAAAAGGAAGTAGAATTACCTTTTCTTGGTCGGGGATGGAGTTTGAGGAATCCTTTGAGCTCCTTAGCAACCCAAAAGCAAGCAAAATGTTTAGAAAATAGAACTAATTTTCCTCTAAATAAAACTAAGTTCATATATTAACGCATATCAAGTCCTATTTTTACTCGTATACTAGTAAACAAAAGGGGAAGGGAAAAGGATCATGCTTATAGGAACAAGAAAGTAATTTTGAAATCTTAAATCAAATCTCATAAATTTGAAACATTCTTACTTCAAAAACCAAGCTTTGCAAGTTAATGGCCTTACACGAAGTAACAAGTGAAGACACATGCAAAATATCACATTTTATATTTACTAAATCCTTATATAAAGCAACTTACTCATTTACCTAAGCAAAAATCAAGAACATATAGGGTAAAATCAATTTCATGAAAAAGCAATCCACACATCTGATTTCAACATCAACTCGTTCCGAACTCAATTAAAAGCAAAAGAGTTAAATCTACCATTTACTTAGCTCATTTGTCATCAACCTTAGTCCAATAGCTAAACCTCAACATTTGTTATATTTGAACTCCCATCTTTTATAAATTAGAACCAAAGACTTGTGTGGATTATCCGAGAAACTAATCCCATTTAGTTTATAGGTGTTAGCAGTTTTAACACATCACCCTCTATACTATCATACTAACAGATTAACTAACATCACACGAAGGTACTTAGTTAACAGGAGACTCAACACTTAACAGTATGTGAAATAGGACTTATCAACACCATTAATTAAACTGATATTAACTAGGTCAACTGATCTTTTAATCAAGCTAAGTAAATAGGCTATATCAATTAGTTAACTAAGATGATCTAACATACAACTACATGATTGTTCTAACCATTATCACAACATACAAACCATAACTTAAACCAACTAAAAACACACAAGCACATAAAATTGCAGAAAAAGGAAGTAGAATTACCTTTTCTTGGTCGGGGATGGAGTTTGAGGAATCCTTTGAGCTCCTTAGCAACCCACAAAAAGCAAGCAAAATGTTTAGAAAATAAAACTAATTTTCCTCTAAATAAAACTAAGTTCATATATTAACGCATATCAAGTCCTATTTTTACTCGTATACTAGTAAACAAAAGGGGAAGGGAAAAGGATCATGCTTATAGGAACAAGAAAGTAATTTTGAAATCTTAAATCAAATCTCGTAAATTTGAAACATTCTATCTTCAAAAACCAAGCTTTGCAAGTTAGTGGCCTTACACAAAGTAACAAGTAAAGACACATGCAAATATCACATTTTATATTTACTTAATCCTTATATAAAGCAACTTACTCATTTACCTAAGCAAAAATCAAGAACAAATAGGGTAAAATCAATTTCATGAAAAAGAAATCCACACATCTCGATTTCAACATCAACTCTGTTCTGAACTCAATTAAAAGCAAAAGAGTTAAATCTACCAATTACCTAGCTCATTAGTCATCAACCTTAGTCCAATAGCTAAACCTCAACATTTGTTATATTTGAACTCCCATCTTTTATAAATTAGAACCAAAGACTTGTGTGGATTATCAGATAAACTAATCCCATTTAGTTTATAGGTGTTAGCAGAGTTAACACATCACCCTCTATACTATCATACTAACAGATTAACTAACATCACACGAAGGTACTTAGTTAACAGGAGACTCAACACTTAACAATATGTGAAATAGGACTTATCAACACCATTAATTAAACTGATATTAACTAGGTCAACTGATCTTTTAATCAAGCTAAGTAAATAGGCTATATCAATTAGTTAACTAAGATGATCTAACATACAACTACATGATTGTGCTAACCATTATCACAACATACAAACCATAACTTAAACCAACTAAAAAACACACAAGAACATAAAATTGCAGAAAAAGGAAGTAGAATTACCTTTTCTGGGTCGGGGATGGAGTTTGAGGAATCCTTTGAGCTCCTTAGCAACCCACAAAAAGCAAGCAAAATGTTTAGAAAATAGAACTAATTTTCCTCTAAATAAAACTAAGTTCATATATTAACGCATATCAAGTCCTATTTTTACTCAGATACTAGTAAACAAAAGGGGAAGGGAAAAGGATCATGCTTATAGGAACAAGAAAGTAATTTTGAAATCTTAAATCAAATCTCATAAATTTGAAACATTCTTACTTCAAAAACCAAGCTTTGCAAGTTAATGGCCTTACACAGAAGTAACAAGTGAAGACACATGCAAAATATCACATTTTATATTTACTAAATCCTTATATAAAGCAACTTACTCATTTACCTAAGCAAAAATCAAGAACATATAGGGTAAAATCAATTTCATGAAAAAGCAATCCACACATCTGATTTCAACATCAACTCGTTCGAACTCAATTAAAAGCAAAAGAGTTAAATCTACCATTTACTTAGCTCATTTGTCATCAACCTTAGTCCAATAGCTAAACCTCAACATTTGTTATATTTGAACTCCCATCTTTTATAAATTAGAACCAAAGACTTGTGTGGATTATCCGAGAAACTAATCCCATTTAGTTTATAGGTGTTAGCAGAGTTAACACATCACCCTCTATACTATCATACTAACAGATTAACTAACATCACACGAAGGTACTTAGTTAACAGGAGACTCAACACTTAACAAAAGATGTGAAATAGGACTTATCAACACCATTAATTAAACTGATATTAACTAGGTCAACTGATCTTTTAATCAAGCTAAGTAAATAGGCTATATCAATTAGTTAACTAAGATGATCTAACATACAACTACATGATTGTGCTAACCATTATCACAACATACAAACCATAACTTAAACCAACTAAAAAACACACAAGCACATAAAATTGCGTAGAAAAAGGAAGTAGAATTACCTTTTCTTGGTCGGGGATGGAGTTTGAGGAATCCTTTGAGCTCCTTAGCAACCCACAAAAAGCAAGCAAAATGTTTAGAAAATAGAACTAATTTTCCTCTAAATAAAACTAAGTTCATATATTAACGCATATCAAGTCCTATTTTTATTCAGATACTAGTAAACAAAAGGGGAAGGGAAAAGGATCATGCTTATAGGAACAAGAAAGTAATTTTGAAATCTTAAATCAAATCTCGTAAATTTGAAACATTCTATCTTCAAAAACCAAGCTTTGCAAGTTAGTGGCCTTACACAGAAGTAACAAGTAAAGACACATGCAAATATCACATTTTATATTTACTTAATCCTTATATAAAGCAACTTACTCATTTACCTAAGCAAAAATCAAGAACATATAGGGTAAAATCAATTTCATGAAAAAGCAATCCACACATCTGATTTCAACATCAACTCTGTTCTGAACTCAATTAAAAGCAAAAGAGTTAAGTCTACCAATTACCTAGCTCATTAGTCATCAACCTTAGTCCAATAGCTAAACCTCAACATTTGTTATATTTGAACTCCCATCTTTTATAAATTAGATCCAAAGACTTGTGTGGATTATCAGATAAACTAATCCCATTTAGTTTATAGGTGTTAGCAGAGTTAAACATCACCCTCTATACTATCATACTAACAGATTAACTAACATCACACGAAGGTACTTAGTTAACAGAGACTCAACACTTAACAGTATGTGAAATAGGACTTATCAACACCATTAATTAAACTGATATTAACTAGGTCAACTGATCTTTTAATCAAGCTAAGTAAATAGGCTATATCAATTAGTTAACTAAGATGATCTAACATACAACTACATGATTGTGCTAACCATTATCACAACATACAAACCATAACTTAAACCAGCTAACAAACACACAAGCACATAAAATTGCAGAAAAAGGAAGTAGAATTACCTTTTCTTGGTCGGGGATGGAGTTTGAGGAATCCTTTGAGCTCCTTAGCAACCCACAAAAAGCAAGCAAAATGTTTAGAAAATAGAACTAATTTTCCTCTAAATAAAACTAAGTTCATATATTAACGCATATCAAGTCCTATTTTTACTCAGATACTAGTAAACAAAAGGGGAAGGGAAAAGGATCATGCTTATAGGAACAAGAAAGTAATTTTGAAATCTTAAATCAAATCTCATAAATTTGAAACATTCTTACTTCAAAAACCAAGCTTTGCAAGTTAATGGCCTTACACAGAGGTAACAAGTGAAGACACATGCAAAATATCACATTTTATATTTACTAAATCCTTATATAAAGCAACTTACTCATTTACCTAAGCAAAAATCAAGAACATATAGGGTAAAATCAATTTCATGAAAAAGCAATCCACACATCTGATTTCAACATCAACTCTGTTCTGAACTCAATTAAAAGCAAAAGAGTTAAATCTACCATTTACTTAGCTCATTTGTCATCAACCTTAGTCCAATAGCTAAACCTCAACATTTGTTATATTTGAACTCCCATCTTTTATAAATTAGAACCAAAGACTTGTGTGGATTATCCGAGAAACTAATCCCATTTAGTTTATAGGTGTTAGCAGAGTTAACACATCACCCTCTATACTATCATACTAATAGATTAACTAACATCACACGAAGGTACTTAGTTAACAGAGACTCAACACTTAACAGTATGTGAAATAGGACTTATCAACACCATTATTTAAACTGATATTAACTAGGTCAACTGATCTTTTAATCAAGCTAAGTAAATAGGCTATATCAATTAGTTAACTAAGATGATCTAACATACAACTACATGATTGTCCTAACCATTATCACAACATACAAACCATAACTTAAACCAGCTAACAAACACACAAGCACATAAAATTGCAGAAAAAGGAAGTAGAATTACCTTTTCTTGGTCGGGGATGGAGTTTGAGGATTCCTTTGAGCTCCTTAGCAACCCACAAAAAGCAAGCAAAATGTTTAGAAAATAGAACTAATTTTCCTCTAAATAAAACTAAGTTCATATATTAACGCATATCAAGTCCTATTTTTACTCAGATACTAGTAAACAAAAGGGGAAGGGAAAAGGATCATGCTTATAGGAACAAGAAAGGAATTTTGAAATCTTAAATCAAATCTCGTAAATTTGAAACATTCTATCTTCAAAAACCAAGCTTTGCAAGTTAGTGGCCTTACACAGAAGTAACAAGTAAAGACACATGCAAATATCACATTTTATATTTACTTAATCCTTATATAAAGCAACTTACTCATTTACTTAAGCAAAAATCAAGAACAAACAGGGTAAAATTAATTTCATGAAAAAGAAATCCACACATCTGATTTCAACATCAACTCTGTTCTGAACTCAATTAAAAGCAAAAGAGTTAAATCTACCAATTACCTAGCTCATTAGTCATCAACCTTAGTCCAATAGCTAAACCTCAACATTTGTTATATTTGAACTCCCATCTTTTATAAATTAGAACCAAAGACTTGTGTGGATTATCAGATAAACTAATCCCATTTAGTTTATAGGTGTTAGCAGTTTAACACATCACCCTCTATACTATCATACTAACAGATTAACTAACATCACACGAAGGTACTTAGTTAACAGGAGACTCAACACTTAACAATATGTGAAATAGGACTTATCAACACCATTAATTAAACTGATATTAACTAGGTCAACTGATCTTTTAATCAAGCTAAGTAAATAGGCTATATCAATTAGTTAACTAAGATGATCTAACATACAACTACATGATTGTGCTAACCATTATCACAACATACAAACCATAACTTAAACCAACTAAAAAACACACAAGAACATAAAATTGCAGAAAAAAGAAGTAGAATTACCTTTTCTTGGTCGGGGATGGAGTTTGAGGAATCCTTTGAGCTCCTTAGCAACCCACAAAAAGCAAGCAAAATGTTTAGAAAATAGAACTAATTTTCCTCTAAATAAAACTAAGTTCATATATTAACGCATATCAAGTCCTATTTTTACTCAGATACTAGTAAACAAAAGGGGAAGGGAAAAGGATCATGCTTATAGGAACAAGAAAGTAATTTTGAAATCTTAAATCAAATCTCATAAATTTGAAACATTCTTACTTCAAAAACCAAGCTTTGCAAGTTAATGGCCTTACACAGAAGTAACAAGTGAAGACACATGCAAAATATCACATTTTATATTTACTAAATCCTTATATAAAGCAACTTACTCATTTACCTAAGCAAAAATCAAGAACATATAGGGTAAAATCAATTTCATGAAAAAGCAATCCACACATCTGATTTCAACATCAACTCGTTCGAACTCAATTAAAAGCAAAAGAGTTAAATCTACCATTTACTTAGCTCATTTGTCATCAACCTTAGTCCAATAGCTAAACCTCAACATTTGTTATATTTGAACTCCCATCTTTTATAAATTAGAACCAAAGACTTGTGTGGATTATCCGAGAAACTAATCCCATTTAGTTTATAGGTGTTAGCAGAGTTAACACATCACCCTCTATACTATCATACTAATAGATTAACTAACATCACACGAAGGTACTTAGTTAACAGGAGACTCAACACTTAACAGTATGTGAAATAGGACTTATCAACACCATTATTTAAACTGATATTAACTAGGTCAACTGATCTTTTAATCAAGCTAAGTAAATAGGCTATATCAATTAGTTAACTAAGATGATCTAACATACAACTACATGATTGTCCTAACCATTATCACAACATACAAACCATAACTTAAACCAGCTAACAAACACACAAGCACATAAAATTGCAGAAAAAGGAAGTAGAATTACCTTTTCTTGGTCGGGGATGGAGTTTGAGGATTCCTTTGAGCTCCTTAGCAACCCACAAAAAGCAAGCAAAATGTTTAGAAAATAGAACTAATTTTCCTCTAAATAAAACTAAGTTCATATATTAACGCATATCAAGTCCTATTTTTACTCGATACTAGTAAACAAAAGGGGAAGGGAAAAGGATCATGCTTATAGGAACAAGAAAGGAATTTTGAAATCTTAAATCAAATCTCGTAAATTTGAAACATTCTATCTTCAAAAACCAAGCTTTGCAAGTTAGTGGCCTTACACAGAAGTAACAAGTAAAGACACATGCAAATATCACATTTTATATTTACTTAATCCTTATATAAAAGCAACTTACTCATTTACTTAAGCAAAAATCAAGAACAAACAGGGTAAAATTAATTTCATGAAAAAGAAATCCACACATCCGATTTCAACATCAACTCTGTTCTGAACTCAATTAAAAGCAAAAGAGTTAAATCTACCAATTACCTAGCTCATTAGTCATCAACCTTAGTCCAATAGCTAAACCTCAACATTTGTTATATTTGAACTCCCATCTTTTATAAATTAGAACCAAAGACTTGTGTGGATTATCAGATAAACTAATCCCATTTAGTTTATAGGTGTTAGCAGAGTTAACACATCACCCTCTATACTATCATACTAACAGATTAACTAACATCACACGAAGGTACTTAGTTAACAGGAGACTCAACACTTAACAATATGTGAAATAGGACTTATCAACACCATTAATTAAACTGATATTAACTAGGTCAACTGATCTTTTAATCAAGCTAAGTAAATAGGCTATATCAATTAGTTAACTAAGATGATCTAACATACAACTACATGATTGTGCTAACCATTATCACAACATACAAACCATAACTTAAACCAACTAAAAAACACACAAGAACATAAAATTGCAGAAAAAGGAAGTAGAATTACCTTTTCTGGGTCGGGGATGGAGTTTGAGGAATCCTTTGAGCTCCTTAGCAACCCACAAAAAGCAAGCAAAATGTTTAGAAAATAGAACTAATTTTCCTCTAAATAAAACTAAGTTCATATATTAACGCATATCAAGTCCTATTTTTACTCAGATACTAGTAAACAAAAGGGGAAGGGAAAAGGATCATGCTTATAGGAACAAGAAAGTAATTTTGAAATCTTAAATCAAATCTCATAAATTTGAAACATTCTTACTTCAAAAACCAAGCTTTGCAAGTTAATGGCCTTACACAGAGGTAACAAGTGAAGACACATGCAAAATATCACATTTTATATTTACTAAATCCTTATATAAAGCAACTTACTCATTTACCTAAGCAAAAATCAAGAACATATAGGGTAAAATCAATTTCATGAAAAAGCAATCCACACATCCGATTTCAACATCAACTCGTTCGAACTCAATTAAAAGCAAAAGAGTTAAATCTACCATTTACTTAGCTCATTTGTCATCAACCTTAGTCCAATAGCTAAACCTCAACATTTGTTATATTTGAACTCCCATCTTTTATAAATTAGAACCAAAGACTTGTGTGGATTATCCGAGAAACTAATCCCATTTAGTTTATAGGTGTTAGCAGAGTTAACACATCACCCTCTATACTATCATACTAACAGATTAACTAACATCACACGAAGGTACTTAGTTAACAGGAGACTCAACACTTAACAAGATGTGAAATAGGACTTATCAACACCATTAATTAAACTGATATTAACTAGGTCAACTGATCTTTTAATCAAGCTAAGTAAATAGGCTATATCAATTAGTTAACTAAGATGATCTAACATACAACTACATGATTGTGCTAACCATTATCACAACATACAAACCATAACTTAAACCAACTAACAAACACACAAGCACATAAAATTGCAGAAAAAAAGGAAGTAGAATTACCTTTTCTTGGTCGGGGATGGAGTTTGAGGAATCCTTTGAGCTCCTTAGCAACCCACAAAAAGCAAGCAAAATGTTTAGAAAATAGAACTAATTTTCCTCTAAATAAAACTAAGTTCATATATTAACGCATATCAAGTCCTATTTTTACTCGAGATACTAGTAAACAAAAGGGGAAGGGAAAAGGATCATGCTTATAGGAACAAGAAAGTAATTTTGAAATCTTAAATCAAATCTCATAAATTTGAAACATTCTTACTTCAAAAACCAAGCTTTGCAAGTTAATGGCCTTACACGAAGTAACAAGTGAAGACACATGCAAAATATCACATTTTATATTTACTTAATCCTTATATAAAGCAACTTACTCATTTACCTAAGCAAAAATCAAGAACATATAGGGTAAAATCAATTTCATGAAAAAGCAATCCACACATCTGATTTCAACATCAACTCGTTCGAACTCAATTAAAAGCAAAAGAGCTAAATCTACCATTTACCTAGCTCATTAGTCATCAACCTTAGTCCAATAGCTAAACCTCAACATTTGTTATATTTGAACTCCCATCTTTTATAAATTAGAACCAAAGACTTGTGTGGATTATCCGAGAAACTAATCCCATTTAGTTTATAGGTGTTAGCAGAGTTAACACATCACCCTCTATACTATCATACTAACAGATTAACTAACATCACACGAAGGTACTTAGTTAACAGGAGACTCAACACTTAACAGTATGTGAAATAGGACTTATCAACACCATTAATTAAACTGATATTAACTAGGTCAACTGATCTTTTAATCAAGCTAAGTAAATAGGCTATATCAATTAGTTAACTAAGATGATCTAACATACAACTACATGATTGTGCTAACCATTATCACAACATACAAACCATAACTTAAACCAACTAACAAACACACAAGCACATAAAATTGCAAAAAAGGAAGTAGAATTACCTTTTCTTGGTCGGGGATGGAGTTTGAGGAATCCTTTGAGCTCCTTAGCAACCCACAAAAAGCAAGCAAAATGTTTAGAAAATAGAACTAATTTTCCTCTAAATAAAACTAAGTTCATATATTAACGCATATCAAGTCCTATTTTTACTCAGATACTAGTAAACAAAAGGGGAAGGGAAAAGGATCATGCTTATAGGAACAAGAAAGTAATTTTGAAATCTTAAATCAAATCTCATAAATTTGAAACATTCTTACTTCAAAAACCAAGCTTTGCAAGTTAATGGCCTTACACAGAAGTAACAAGTGAAGACACATGCAAAATATCACATTTTATATTTACTAAATCCTTATATAAAGCAACTTACTCATTTACCTAAGCAAAAATCAAGAACATATAGGGTAAAATCAATTTCATGAAAAAGCAATCCACACATCTGATTTCAACATCAACTCGTTCGAACTCAATTAAAAGCAAAAGAGTTAAATCTACCATTTACTTAGCTCATTTGTCATCAACCTTAGTCCAATAGCTAAACCTCAACATTTGTTATATTTGAACTCCCATCTTTTATAAATTAGAACCAAAGACTTGTGTGGATTATCCGAGAAACTAATCCCATTTAGTTTATAGGTGTTAGCAGAGTTAACACATCACCCTCTATACTATCATACTAACAGATTAACTAACATCACACGAAGGTACTTAGTTAACAGGAGACTCAACACTTAACAAAGATGTGAAATAGGACTTATCAACACCATTAATTAAACTGATATTAACTAGGTCAACTGATCTTTTAATCAAGCTAAGTAAATAGGCTATATCAATTAGTTAACTAAGATGATCTAACATACAACTACATGATTGTGCTAACCATTATCACAACATACAAACCATAACTTAAACCAACTAACAAACACACAAGCACATAAAATTGCGAAAAAAGGAAGTAGAATTACCTTTTCTTGGTCGGGGATGGAGTTTGAGGAATCCTCCTTTGAGCTCCTTAGCAACCCACAAAAAGCAAGCAAAATGTTTAGAAAATAAAACTAATTTTCCTCTAAATAAAACTAAGTTCATATATTAACGCATATCAAGTCCTATTTTTACTCGTATACTAGTAAACAAAAGGGGAAGGGAAAAGGATCATGCTTATAGGAACAAGAAAGTAATTTTGAAATCTTAAATCAAATCTCATAAATTTGAAACATTCTTACTTCAAAAACCAAGCTTTGCAAGTTAATGGCCTTACACGAGAGTAACAAGTGAAGACACATGCAAAATATCACATTTTATATTTACTTAATCCTTATATAAAGCAACTTACTCATTTACCTAAGCAAAAATCAAGAACATATAGGGTAAAATCAATTTCATGAAAAAGCAATCCACACATCCGATTTCAACATCAACTCGTTCGAACTCAATTAAAAGCAAAAGAGTTAAATCTACCATTTACCTAGCTCATTAGTCATCAACCTTAGTCCAATAGCTAAACCTCAACATTTGTTATATTTGAACTCCCATCTTTTATAAATTAGAACCAAAGACTTGTGTGGATTATCAGATAAACTAATCCCATTTAGTTTATAGGTGTTAGCAGAGTTAACACATCACCCTCTATACTATCATACTAACAGATTAACTAACATCACACGAAGGTACTTAGTTAACAGGAGACTCAACACTTAACAGTATGTGAAATAGGACTTATCAACACCATTAATTAAACTGATATTAACTAGGTCAACTGATCTTTTAATCAAGCTAAGTAAATAGGCTATATCAATTAGTTAACTAAGATGATCTAACATACAACTACATGATTGTGCTAACCATTATCACAACATACAAACCATAACTTAAACCAGCTAACAAACACACAAGCACATAAAATTGCAGAAAAAGGAAGTAGAATTACCTTTTCTTGGTCGGGGATGGAGTTTGAGGAATCCTTTGAGCTCCTTAGCAACCCACAAAAAGCAAGCAAAAAATGTTTAGAAAATAGAACTAATTTTCCTCTAAATAAAACTAAGTTCATATATTAACGCATATCAAGTCCTATTTTTACTCATATACTAGTAAACAAAAGGGGAAGGGAAAAGGATCATGCTTATAGGAACAAGAAAGTAATTTTGAAATCTTAAATCAAATCTCATAAATTTGAAACATTCTTACTTCAAAAACCAAGCTTTGCAAGTTAATGGCCTTACACAGAAGTAACAAGTGAAGACACATGCAAAATATCACATTTTATATTTACTAAATCCTTATATAAAGCAACTTACTCATTTACCTAAGCAAAAATCAAGAACATATAGGGTAAAATCAATTTCATGAAAAAGCAATCCACACATCTGATTTCAACATCAACTCGTTCGAACTCAATTAAAAGCAAAAGAGTTAAATCTACCATTTACTTAGCTCATTTGTCATCAACCTTAGTCCAATAGCTAAACCTCAACATTTGTTATATTTGAACTCCCATCTTTTATAAATTAGAACCAAAGACTTGTGTGGATTATCCGAGAAACTAATCCCATTTAGTTTATAGGTGTTAGCAGAGTTAACACATCACCCTCTATACTATCATACTAACAGATTAACTAACATCACACGAAGGTACTTAGTTAACAGGAGACTCAACACTTAACAGTATGTGAAATAGGACTTATCAACACCATTAATTAAACTGATATTAACTAGGTCAACTGATCTTTTAATCAAGCTAAGTAAATAGGCTATATCAATTAGTTAACTAAGATGATCTAACATACAACTACATGATTGTGCTAACCATTATCACAACATACAAACCATAACTTAAACCAACTAACAAACACACAAGCACATAAAATTGCAGAAAAAGGAAGTAGAATTACCTTTTCTTGGTCGGGGATGGAGTTTGAGGAATCCTTTGAGCTCCTTAGCAACCCACAAAAAGCAAGCAAAATGTTTAGAAAATAGAACTAATTTTCCTCTAAATAAAACTAAGTTCATATATTAACGCATATCAAGTCCTATTTTTACTCAGATACTAGTAAACAAAAGGGGAAGGGAAAAGGATCATGCTTATAGGAACAAGAAAGTAATTTTGAAATCTTAAATCAAATCTCATAAATTTGAAACATTCTTACTTCAAAAACCAAGCTTTGCAAGTTAATGGCCTTACACAGAAGTAACAAGTGAAGACACATGCAAAATATCACATTTTATATTTACTTAATCCTTATATAAAGCAACTTACTCATTTACCTAAGCAAAAATCAAGAACATATAGGGTAAAATCAATTTCATGAAAAAGCAATCCACACATCTGATTTCAACATCAACTCTGTTCTGAACTCAATTAAAAGCAAAAGAGTTAAATCTACCATTTACCTAGCTCATTAGTCATCAACCTTAGTCCAATAGCTAAACCTCAACATTTGTTATATTTGAACTCCCATCTTTTATAAATTAGAACCAAAGACTTGTGTGGATTATCAGATAAACTAATCCCATTTAGTTTATAGGTGTTAGCAGAGTTAACACATCACCCTCTATACTATCATACTAACAGATTAACTAACATCACACGAAGGTACTTAGTTAACAGGAGACTCAACACTTAACAGTATGTGAAATAGGACTTATCAACACCATTAATTAAACCGATATTAACTAGGTCAACTGATCTTTTAATCAAGCTAAGTAAATAGGCTATATCAATTAGTTAACTAAGATGATCTAACATACAACTACATGATTGTGCTAACCATTATCACAACATACAAACCATAACTTAAACCAACTAACAAACACACAAGCACATAAAATTGCGAGAAAAAGGAAGTAGAATTACCTTTTCTTGGTCGGGGATGGAGTTTGAGGAATCCTTTGAGCTCCTTAGCAACCCACAAAAAGCAAGCAAAATGTTTAGAAAATAGAACTAATTTTCCTCTAAATAAAACTAAGTTCATATATTAACGCATATCAAGTCCTATTTTTACTCGATACTAGTAAACAAAAGGGGAAGGGAAAAGGATCATGCTTATAGGAACAAGAAAGTAATTTTGAAATCTTAAATCAAATCTCATAAATTTGAAACATTCTTACTTCAAAAACCAAGCTTTGCAAGTTAATGGCCTTACACGAAGTAACAAGTGAAGACACATGCAAAATATCACATTTTATATTTACTAAATCCTTATATAAAGCAACTTACTCATTTACCTAAGCAAAAATCAAGAACATATAGGGTAAAATCAATTTCATGAAAAAGCAATCCACACATCTGATTTCAACATCAACTCGTTCGAACTCAATTAAAAGCAAAAGAGTTAAATCTACCATTTACTTAGCTCATTTGTCATCAACCTTAGTCCAATAGCTAAACCTCAACATTTGTTATATTTGAACTCCCATCTTTTATAAATTAGAACCAAAGACTTGTGTGGATTATCCGAGAAACTAATCCCATTTAGTTTATAGGTGTTAGCGAGTTAACACATCACCCTCTATACTATCATACTAATAGATTAACTAACATCACACGAAGGTACTTAGTTAACAGGAGACTCAACACTTAACAGTATGTGAAATAGGACTTATCAACACCATTAATTAAACTGATATTAACTAGGTCAACTGATCTTTTAATCAAGCTAAGTAAATAGGCTATATCAATTAGTTAACTAAGATGATCTAACATACAACTACATGATTGTGCTAACCATTATCACAACATACAAACCATAACTTAAACCAACTAACAAACACACAAGCACATAAAATTGCGAGAAAAAGGAAGTAGAATTACCTTTTCTTGGTCGGGGATGGAGTTTGAGGAATCCTTTGAGCTCCTTAGCAACCCACAAAAAGCAAGCAAAATGTTTAGAAAATAAAACTAATTTTCCTCTAAATAAAACTAAGTTCATATATTAACGCATATCAAGTCCTATTTTTACTCAGATACTAGTAAACAAAAGGGGAAGGGAAAAGGATCATGCTTATAGGAACAAGAAAGTAATTTTGAAATCTTAAATCAAATCTCATAAATTTGAAACATTCTATCTTCAAAAACCAAGCTTTGCAAGTTAATGGCCTTACACGAAGTAACAAGTAAAGACACATGCAAATATCACATTTTATATTTACTTAATCCTTATATAAAGCAACTTACTCATTTACTTAAGCAAAAATCAAGAACATACAGGGTAAAATCAATTTCATGAAAAAGCAATCCACACATCTGATTTCAACATCAACTCTGTTCTGAACTCAATTAAAAGCAAAAGAGTTAAATCTACCAATTACCTAGCTCATTAGTCATCAACCTTAGTCCAATAGCTAAACCTCAACATTTGTTATATTTGAACTCCCATCTTTTATAAATTAGAACCAAAGACTTGTGTAGATTATCGAGAAACTAATCCCATTTAGTTTATAGGTGTTAGCAGAGTTAACACATCACCCTCTATACTATCATACTAACAGATTAACTAACATCACACGAAGGTACTTAGTTAACAGGAGACTCAACACTTAACAGTATGTGAAATAGGACTTATCAACACCATTAATTAAACTGATATTAACTAGGTCAACTGATCTTTTAATCAAGCTAAGTAAATAGGCTATATCAATTAGTTAACTAAGATGATCTAACATACAACTACATGATTGTGCTAACCATTATCACAACATACAAACCATAACTTAAACCAACTAACAAACACACAAGCACATAAAATTGCAGAAAAAGGAAGTAGAATTACCTTTTCTTGGTCGGGGATGGAGTTTGAGGAATCCTTTGAGCTCCTTAGCAACCCACAAAAAGCAAGCAAAATGTTTAGAAAATAAAACTAATTTTCCTCTAAATAAAACTAAGTTCATATATTAACGCATATCAAGTCCTATTTTTACTCAGATACTAGTAAACAAAAGGGGAAGGGAAAAGGATCATGCTTATAGGAACAAGAAAGTAATTTTGAAATCTTAAATCAAATCTCATAAATTTGAAACATTCTTACTTCAAAAACCAAGCTTTGCAAGTTAATGGCCTTACACAAAAGTAACAAGTGAAGACACATGCAAAATATCACATTTTATATTTACTAAATCCTTATATAAAGCAACTTACTCATTTACCTAAGCAAAAATCAAGAACATATAGGGTAAAATCAATTTCATGAAAAAGCAATCCACACATCTGATTTCAACATCAACTCTGTTCTGAACTCAATTAAAAGCAAAAGAGTTAAATCTACCATTTACCTAGCTCATTTGTCATCAACCTTAGTCCAATAGCTAAACCTCAACATTTGTTATATTTGAACTCCCATCTTTTATAAATTAGAACCAAAGACTTGTGTGGATTATCCGAGAAACTAATCCCATTTAGTTTATAGGTGTTAGCAGAGTTAACACATCACCCTCTATACTATCATACTAACAGATTAACTAACATCACACGAAGGTACTTAGTTAACAGGAGACTCAACACTTAACAGTATGTGAAATAGGACTTATCAACACCATTAATTAAACTGATATTAACTAGGTCAACTGATCTTTTAATCAAGCTAAGTAAATAGGCTATATCAATTAGTTAACTAAGATGATCTAACATACAACTACATGATTGTGCTAACCATTATCACAACATACAAACCATAACTTAAACCAACTAACAAACACACAAGCACATAAAATTGCAGAAAAAGGAAGTAGAATTACCTTTTCTTGGTCGGGGATGGAGTTTGAGGAATCCTTTGAGCTCCTTAGCAACCCACAAAAAGCAAGCAAAATGTTTAGAAAATAAAACTAATTTTCCTCTAAATAAAACTAAGTTCATATATTAACGCATATCAAGTCCTATTTTTACTCAGATACTAGTAAACAAAAGGGGAAGGGAAAAGGATCATGCTTATAGGAACAAGAAAGTAATTTTGAAATCTTAAATCAAATCTCATAAATTTGAAACATTCTATCTTCAAAAACCAAGCTTTGCAAGTTAATGGCCTTACACGAAGTAACAAGTAAAGACACATGCAAATATCACATTTTATATTTACTTAATCCTTATATAAAGCAACTTACTCATTTACTTAAGCAAAAATCAAGAACATACAGGGTAAAATCAATTTCATGAAAAAGCAATCCACACATCCGATTTCAACATCAACTCGTTCTCGAACTCAATTAAAAGCAAAAGAGTTAAATCTACCAATTACCTAGCTCATTAGTCATCAACCTTAGTCCAATAGCTAAACCTCAACATTTGTTATATTTGAACTCCCATCTTTTATAAATTAGAACCAAAGACTTGTGTGGATTATCGAGAAAACTAATCCCATTTAGTTTATAGGTGTTAGCAGAGTTAACACATCACCCTCTATACTATCATACTAACAGATTAACTAACATCACACGAAGGTACTTAGTTAACAGGAGACTCAACACTTAACAGTATGTGAAATAGGACTTATCAACACCATTAATTAAACTGATATTAACTAGGTCAACTGATCTTTTAATCAAGCTAAGTAAATAGGCTATATCAATTAGTTAACTAAGATGATCTAACATACAACTACATGATTGTGCTAACCATTATCACAACATACAAACCATAACTTAAACCAACTAACAAACACACAAGCACATAAAATTGCAGAAAAAGGAAGTAGAATTACCTTTTCTTGGTCGGGGATGGAGTTTGAGGAATCCTTTGAGCTCCTTAGCAACCCACAAAAAGCAAGCAAAATGTTTAGAAAATAAAACTAATTTTCCTCTAAATAAAACTAAGTTCATATATTAACGCATATCAAGTCCTATTTTTACTCGAGATACTAGTAAACAAAAGGGGAAGGGAAAAGGATCATGCTTATAGGAACAAGAAAGTAATTTTGAAATCTTAAATCAAATCTCATAAATTTGAAACATTCTTACTTCAAAAACCAAGCTTTGCAAGTTAATGGCCTTACACGAAGTAACAAGTGAAAGACACATGCAAAATATCACATTTTATATTTACTTAATCCTTATATAAAGCAACTTACTCATTTACCTAAGCAAAAATCAAGAACATACAGGGTAAAATCAATTTCATGAAAAAGCAATCCACACATCGATTTCAACATCAACTCTGTTTCGAACTCAATTAAAAGCAAAAGAGTTAAATCTACCATTTACCTAGCTCATTTGTCATCAACCTTAGTCCAATAGCTAAACCTCAACATTTGTTATATTTGAACTCCCATCTTTTATAAATTAGAACCAAAGACTTGTGTGGATTATCCGAGAAACTAATCCCATTTAGTTTATAGGTGTTAGCAGAGTTAACACATCACCCTCTATACTATCATACTAACAGATTAACTAACATCACACGAAGGTACTTAGTTAACAGGAGACTCAACACTTAACAAGATGTGAAATAGGACTTATCAACACCATTAATTAAACTGATATTAACTAGGTCAACTGATCTTTTAATCAAGCTAAGTAAATAGGCTATATCAATTAGTTAACTAAGATGATCTAACATACAACTACATGATTGTGCTAACCATTATCACAACATACAAACCATAACTTAAACCAACTAACAAACACACAAGCACATAAAATTGCAGAAAAAGGAAGTAGAATTACCTTTTCTTGGTCGGGGATGGAGTTTGAGGAATCCTTTGAGCTCCTTAGCAACCCACAAAAAGCAAGCAAAATGTTTAGAAAATAAAACTAATTTTCCTCTAAATAAAACTAAGTTCATATATTAACGCATATCAAGTCCTATTTTTACTCAGATACTAGTAAACAAAAGGGGAAGGGAAAAGGATCATGCTTATAGGAACAAGAAAGTAATTTTGAAATCTTAAATCAAATCTCATAAATTTGAAACATTCTTACTTCAAAAACCAAGCTTTGCAAGTTAATGGCCTTACACAGAAGTAACAAGTGAAGACACATGCAAATATCACATTTTATATTTACTTAATCCTTATATAAAGCAACTTACTCATTTACTTAAGCAAAAATCAAGAACATACAGGGTAAAATCAATTTCATGAAAAAGCAATCCACACATCCGATTTCAACATCAACTCTGTTCTGAACTCAATTAAAAGCAAAAGAGTTAAATCTACCATTTACCTAGCTCATTAGTCATCAACCTTAGTCCAATAGCTAAACCTCAACATTTGTTATATTTGAACTCCCATCTTTTATAAATTAGAACCAAAGACTTGTGTGGATTATCGAGAAACTAATCCCATTTAGTTTATAGGTGTTAGCAGAGTTAACACATCACCCTCTATACTATCATACTAACAGATTAACTAACATCACACGAAGGTACTTAGTTAACAGGAGACTCAACACTTAACAGTATGTGAAATAGGACTTATCAACACCATTAATTAAACTGATATTAACTAGGTCAACTGATCTTTTAATCAAGCTAAGTAAATAGGCTATATCAATTAGTTAACTAAGATGATCTAACATACAACTACATGATTGTGCTAACCATTATCACAACATACAAACCATAACTTAAACCAACTAACAAACACACAAGCACATAAAATTGCGAAAATTGAAAAAGGAAGTAGAATTACCTTTTCTTGGTCGGGGATGGAGTTTGAGGAATCCTTTGAGCTCCTTAGCAACCCACAAAAAGCAAGCAAAATGTTTAGAAAATAAAACTAATTTTCCTCTAAATAAAACTAAGTTCATATATTAACGCATATCAAGTCCTATTTTTACTCAGATACTAGTAAACAAAAGGGGAAGGGAAAAGGATCATGCTTATAGGAACAAGAAAGTAATTTTGAAATCTTAAATCAAATCTCATAAATTTGAAACATTCTTACTTCAAAAACCAAGCTTTGCAAGTTAATGGCCTTACACGAAGTAACAAGTGAAGACACATGCAAAATATCACATTTTATATTTACTTAATCCTTATATAAAGCAACTTACTCATTTACCTAAGCAAAAATCAAGAACATACAGGGGTAAAATCAATTTCATGAAAAAGCAATCCACACATCCGATTTCAACATCAACTCGTTCGAACTCAATTAAAAGCAAAAGAGTTAAATCTACCATTTACCTAGCTCATTTGTCATCAACCTTAGTCCAATAGCTAAACCTCAACATTTGTTATATTTGAACTCCCATCTTTTATAAATTAGAACCAAAGACTTGTGTGGATTATCCGAGAAACTAATCCCATTTAGTTTATAGGTGTTAGCAGAGTTAACACATCACCCTCTATACTATCATACTAACAGATTAACTAACATCACACGAAGGTACTTAGTTAACAGGAGACTCAACACTTAACAGTATGTGAAATAGGACTTATCAACACCATTAATTAAACTGATATTAACTAGGTCAACTGATCTTTTAATCAAGCTAAGTAAATAGGCTATATCAATTAGTTAACTAAGATGATCTAACATACAACTACATGATTGTGCTAACCATTATCACAACATACAAACCATAACTTAAACCAACTAACAAACACACAAGCACATAAAATTGCGAAAAAGGAAGTAGAATTACCTTTTCTTGGTCGGGGATGGAGTTTGAGGAATCCTTTGAGCTCCTTAGCAACCCACAAAAAGCAAGCAAAATGTTTAGAAAATAAAACTAATTTTCCTCTAAATAAAACTAAGTTCATATATTAACGCATATCAAGTCCTATTTTTACTCAGATACTAGTAAACAAAAGGGGAAGGGAAAAGGATCATGCTTATAGGAACAAGAAAGTAATTTTGAAATCTTAAATCAAATCTCATAAATTTGAAACATTCTTACTTCAAAAACCAAGCTTTGCAAGTTAATGGCCTTACACAGAAGTAACAAGTGAAGACACATGCAAAATATCACATTTTATATTTACTTAATCCTTATATAAAGCAACTTACTCATTTACCTAAGCAAAAATCAAGAACATACAGGGTAAAATCAATTTCATGAAAAAGCAATCCACACCCGATTTCAACATCAACTCGTTCTACGAACTCAATTAAAAGCAAAAGAGTTAAATCTACCATTTACCTAGCTCATTAGTCATCAACCTTAGTCCAATAGCTAAACCTCAACATTTGTTATATTTGAACTCCCATCTTTTATAAATTAGAACCAAAGACTTGTGTGGATTATCCGAGAAACTAATCCCATTTAGTTTATAGGTGTTAGCAGAGTTAACACATCACCCTCTATACTATCATACTAACAGATTAACTAACATCACACGAAGGTACTTAGTTAACAGGAGACTCAACACTTAACAGTATGTGAAATAGGACTTATCAACACCATTAATTAAACTGATATTAACTAGGTCAACTGATCTTTTAATCAAGCTAAGTAAATAGGCTATATCAATTAGTTAACTAAGATGATCTAACATACAACTACATGATTGTGCTAACCATTATCACAACATACAAACCATAACTTAAACCAACTAACAAACACACAAGCACATAAAATTGCAGAAAAAGGAAGTAGAATTACCTTTTCTTGGTCGGGGATGGAGTTTGAGGAATCCTTTGAGCTCCTTAGCAACCCACAAAAAGCAAGCAAAATGTTTAGAAAATAAAACTAATTTTCCTCTAAATAAAACTAAGTTCATATATTAACGCATATCAAGTCCTATTTTTACTCAGATACTAGTAAACAAAAGGGGAAGGGAAAAGGATCATGCTTATAGGAACAAGAAAGTAATTTTGAAATCTTAAATCAAATCTCATAAATTTGAAACATTCTTACTTCAAAAACCAAGCTTTGCAAGTTAATGGCCTTACACGAAGTAACAAGTGAAGACACATGCAAAATATCACATTTTATATTTACTTAATCCTTATATAAAGCAACTTACTCATTTACCTAAGCAAAAATCAAGAACATACAGGGTAAAATCAATTTCATGAAAAAGCAATCCACACATCCGATTTCAACATCAACTCGTTTCCGAACTCAATTAAAAGCAAAAGAGTTAAATCTACCATTTACCTAGCTCATTAGTCATCAACCTTAGTCCAATAGCTAAACCTCAACATTTGTTATATTTGAACTCCCATCTTTTATAAATTAGAACCAAAGACTTGTGTGGATTATCCGAGAAACTAATCCCATTTAGTTTATAACTGTTAGCAGAGTTAACACATCACCCTCTATACTATCATACTAACAGATTAACTAACATCACACGAAGGTACTTAGTTAACAGGAGACTCAACACTTAACAGTATGTGAAATAGGACTTATCAACACCATTAATTAAACCGATATTAACTAGGTCAACTGATCTTTTAATCAAGCTAAGTAAATAGGCTATATCAATTAGTTAACTAAGATGATCTAACATACAACTACATGATTGTGCTAACCATTATCACAACATACAAACCATAACTTAAACCAACTAACAAACACACAAGCACATAAAATTGCGAGAAAAAGGAAGTAGAATTACCTTTTCTTGGTCGGGGATGGAGTTTGAGGAATCCTTTGAGCTCCTTAGCAACCCACAAAAAGCAAGCAAAATGTTTAGAAAATAAAACTAATTTTCCTCTAAATAAAACTAAGTTCATATATTAACGCATATCAAGTCCTATTTTTACTCAGATACTAGTAAACAAAAGGGGAAGGGAAAAGGATCATGCTTATAGGAACAAGAAAGTAATTTTGAAATCTTAAATCAAATCTCATAAATTTGAAACATTCTTACTTCAAAAACCAAGCTTTGCAAGTTAATGGCCTTACACGAAGTAACAAGTGAAGACACATGCAAAATATCACATTTTATATTTACTTAATCCTTATATAAAGCAACTTACTCATTTACCTAAGCAAAAATCAAGAACATACAGGGTAAAATCAATTTCATGAAAAAGCAATCCACACATCCGATTTCAACATCAACTCGTTCTAACTCAATTAAAAGCAAAAGAGTTAAATCTACCATTTACCTAGCTCATTTAGTCATCAAACCTTAGTCCAATAGCTAAACCTCAACATTTGTTATATTTGAACTCCCATCTTTTATAAATTAGAACCAAAGACTTGTGTGGATTATCCGAGAAACTAATCCCATTTAGTTTATAGGTGTTAGCGAGAGTTAACACATCACCCTCTATACTATCATACTAACAGATTAACTAACATCACACGAAGGTACTTAGTTAACAGGAGACTCAACACTTAACAATATGTGAAATAGGACTTATCAACACCATTAATTAAACTGATATTAACTAGGTCAACTGATCTTTTAATCAAGCTAAGTAAATAGGCTATATCAATTAGTTAACTAAGATGATCTAACATACAACTACATGATTGTGCTAACCATTATCACAACATACAAACCATAACTTAAACCAACTAACAAACACACAAGCACATAAAATTGCGAGAAAAAGGAAGTAGAATTACCTTTTCTTGGTCGGGGATGGAGTTTGAGGAATCCTTTGAGCTCCTTAGCAACCCACAAAAAGCAAGCAAAATGTTTAGAAAATAAAACTAATTTTCCTCTAAATAAAACTAAGTTCATATATTAACGCATATCAAGTCCTATTTTTACTCAGATACTAGTAAACAAAAGGGGAAGGGAAAAGGATCATGCTTATAGGAACAAGAAAGTAATTTTGAAATCTTAAATCAAATCTCATAAATTTGAAACATTCTTGCTTCAAAAACCAAGCTTTGCAAGTTAATGGCCTTACACGAAGTAACAAGTGAAGACACATGCAAAATATCACATTTTATATTTACTTAATCCTTATATAAAGCAACTTACTCATTTACCTAAGCAAAAATCAAGAACATACAGGGTAAAATCAATTTCATGAAAAAGCAATCCACACATCGATTTCAACATCAACTCGTTCTCCGACTCAATTAAAAGCAAAAGAGTTAAATCTACCATTTACCTAGCTAAATTAGTCATCAACCTTAGTCCAATAGCTAAACCTCAACATTTGTTATATTTGAACTCCCATCTTTTATAAATTAGAACCAAAGACTTGTGTGGATTATCCGAGAAACTAATCCCATTTAGTTTATAGGTGTTAGCAGAGTTAACACATCACCCTCTATACTATCATACTAACAGATTAACTAACATCACACGAAGGTACTTAGTTAACAGGAGACTCAACACTTAACAGTATGTGAAATAGGACTTATCAACACCATTAATTAAACTGATATTAACTAGGTCAACGATCTTTTAATCAAGCTAAGTAAATAGGCTATATCAATTAGTTAACTAAGATGATCTAACATACAACTACATGATTGTGCTAACCATTATCACAACATACAAACCATAACTTAAACCAACTAACAAACACACAAGCACATAAAATTGCAGAAAAAGGAAGTAGAATTACCTTTTCTTGGTCGGGGATGGAGTTTGAGGAATCCTTTGAGCTCCTTAGCAACCCACAAAAAGCAAGCAAAATGTTTAGAAAATAAAACTAATTTTCCTCTAAATAAAACTAAGTTCATATATTAACGCATATCAAGTCCTATTTTTACTCAGATACTAGTAAACAAAAGGGGAAGGGAAAAGGATCATGCTTATAGGAACAAGAAAGTAATTTTGAAATCTTAAATCAAATCTCATAAATTTGAAACATTCTTACTTCAAAAACCAAGCTTTGCAAGTTAATGGCCTTACACGAAGTAACAAGTGAAGACACATGCAAAATATCACATTTTATATTTACTTAATCCTTATATAAAGCAACTTACTCATTTACCTAAGCAAAAATCAAGAACATACAGGGTAAAATCAATTTCATGAAAAAGCAATCCACACATCCGATTTCAACATCAACTCGTTTCCGAACTCAATTAAAAGCAAAAGAGCTAAATCTACCATTTACCTAGCTCATTAGTCATCAACCTTAGTCCAATAGCTAAACCTCAACATTTGTTATATTTGAACTCCCATCTTTTATAAATTAGAACCAAAGACTTGTGTGGATTATCCGAGAAACTAATCCCATTTAGTTTATAGGTGTTAGCAGAGTTAACACATCACCCTCTATACTATCATACTAACAGATTAACTAACATCACACGAAGGTACTTAGTTAACAGGAGACTCAACACTTAACAGTATGTGAAATAGGACTTATCAACACCATTAATTAAACTGATATTAACTAGGTCAACTGATCTTTTAATCAAGCTAAGTAAATAGGCTATATCAATTAGTTAACTAAGATGATCTAACATACAACTACATGATTGTGCTAACCATTATCACAACATACAAACCATAACTTAAACCAACTAACAAACACACAAGCACATAAAATTGCAGAAAAAGGAAGTAGAATTACCTTTTCTTGGTCGGGGATGGAGTTTGAGGAATCCTTTGAGCTCCTTAGCAACCCACAAAAAGCAAGCAAAATGTTTAGAAAATAAAACTAATTTTCCTCTAAATAAAACTAAGTTCATATATTAACGCATATCAAAGTCCTATTTTTACTCGATACTAGTAAACAAAAGGGGAAGGGAAAAGGATCATGCTTATAGGAACAAGAAAGTAATTTTGAAATCTTAAATCAAATCTCATAAATTTGAAACATTCTTACTTCAAAAACCAAGCTTTGCAAGTTAATGGCCTTACACAGAAGTAACAAGTGAAGACACATGCAAATATCACATTTTATATTTACTTAATCCTTATATAAAGCAACTTACTCATTTACTTAAGCAAAAATCAAGAACATACAGGGTAAAATCAATTTCATGAAAAAGCAATCCACACATCTGATTTCAACATCAACTCTGTTCGAACTCAATTAAAAGCAAAAGAGTTAAATCTACCATTTACCTAGCTCATTAGTCATCAACCTTAGTCCAATAGCTAAACCTCAACATTTGTTATATTTGAACTCCCATCTTTTATAAATTAGAACCAAAGACTTGTGTGGATTATCCGAGAAACTAATCCCATTTAGTTTATAGGTGTTAGCAGAGTTAACACATCACCCTCTATACTATCATACTAACAGATTAACTAACATCACACGAAGGTACTTAGTTAACAGGAGACTCAACACTTAACAGTATGTGAAATAGGACTTATCAACACCATTAATTAAACTGATATTAACTAGGTCAACTGATCTTTTAATCAAGCTAAGTAAATAGGCTATATCAATTAGTTAACTAAGATGATCTAACATACAACTACATGATTGTGCTAACCATTATCACAACATACAAACCATAACTTAAACCAACTAACAAACACACAAGCACATAAAATTGCAGAAAAAGGAAGTAGAATTACCTTTTCTTGGTCGGGGATGGAGTTTGAGGAATCCTTTGAGCTCCTTAGCAACCCACAAAAAGCAAGCAAAATGTTTAGAAAATAAAACTAATTTTCCTCTAAATAAAACTAAGTTCATATATTAACGCATATCAAGTCCTATTTTTACTCAGATACTAGTAAACAAAAGGGGAAGGGAAAAGGATCATGCTTATAGGAACAAGAAAGTAATTTTGAAATCTTAAATCAAATCTCATAAATTTGAAACATTCTTACTTCAAAAACCAAGCTTTGCAAGTTAATGGCCTTACACAGAAGTAACAAGTGAAGACACATGCAAAATATCACATTTTATATTTACTTAATCCTTATATAAAGCAACTTACTCATTTACTTAAGCAAAAATCAAGAACATACAGGGTAAAATCAATTTCATGAAAAAGCAATCCACACATCTGATTTCAACATCAACTCTGTTCTGAACTCAATTAAAAGCAAAAGAGTTAAATCTACCATTTACCTAGCTCATTAGTCATCAACCTTAGTCCAATAGCTAAACCTCAACATTTGTTATATTTGAACTCCCATCTTTTATAAATTAGAACCAAAGACTTGTGTGGATTATCCGAGAAACTAATCTCATTTAGTTTAAGGTGTTAGCAGAGTTAACACATCACCCTCTATACTACCATACAAACAGATTAACTAACATCACACGAAGGTACTTAGTTAACAGGAGACTCAACACTTAACAGTATGTGAAATAGGACTTATCAACACCATTAATTAAACTGATATTAACTAGGTCAACTGATCTTTTAATCAAGCTAAGTAAATAGGCTATATCAATTAGTTAACTAAGATGATCTAACATACAACTACATGATTGTGCTAACCATTATCACAACATACAAACCATAACTTAAACCAACTAACAAACACACAAGCACATAAAATTGCAGAAAAAGGAAGTAGAATTACCTTTTCTTGGTCGGGGATGGAGTTTGAGGAATCCTTTGAGCTCCTTAGCAACCCACAAAAAGCAAGCAAAATGTTTAGAAAATAAAACTAATTTTCCTCTAAATAAAACTAAGTTCATATATTAACGCATATCAAGTCCTATTTTTACTCAGATACTAGTAAACAAAAGGGGAAGGGAAAAGGATCACGCTTATAGGAACAAGAAAGTAATTTTGAAATCTTAAATCAAATCTCATAAATTTGAAACATTCTTACTTCAAAAACCAAGCTTTGCAAGTTAATGGCCTTACACTGAAGTAACAAGTGAAGACACATGCAAAATATCACATTTTATATTTACTTAATCCTTATATAAAGCAACTTACTCATTTACCTAAGCAAAAATCAAGAACATACAGGGTAAAATCAATTTCATGAAAAAGCAATCCACACATCTCGATTTCAACATCAACTCTGTTCTCGAACTCAATTAAAAGCAAAAGAGTTAAATCTACCATTTACCTAGCTCATTAGTCATCAACCTTAGTCCAATAGCTAAACCTCAACATTTGTTATATTTGAACTCCCATCTTTTATAAATTAGAACCAAAGACTTGTGTGGATTATCCGAGAAACTAATCCCATTTAGTTTATAGGTGTTAGCAGAGTTAACACATCACCCTCTATACTATCATACTAACAGATTAACTAACATCACACGAAGGTACTTAGTTAACAGGAGACTCAACACTTAACAAGTGAAATAGGACTTATCAACACCATTAATTAAACTGATATTAACTAGGTCAACGATCTTTTAATCAAGCTAAGTAAATAGGCTATATCAATTAGTTAACTAAGATGATCTAACATACAACTACATGATTGTGCTAACCATTATCACAACATACAAACCATAACTTAAACCAACTAACAAACACACAAGCACATAAAATTGCGAGAAAAAGGAAGTAGAATTACCTTTTCTTGGTCGGGGATGGAGTTTGAGGAATCCTTTGAGCTCCTTAGCAACCCACAAAAAGCAAGCAAAATGTTTAGAAAATAAAACTAATTTTCCTCTAAATAAAACTAAGTTCATATATTAACGCATATCAAGTCCTATTTTTACTCGTATACTAGTAAACAAAAGGGGAAGGGAAAAGGATCATGCTTATAGGAACAAGAAAGTTATTTTGAAATCTTAAATCAAATCTCATAAATTTGAAACATTCTTGCTTCAAAAACCAAGCTTTGCAAGTTAATGGCCTTACACGAAGTAACAAGTGAAGACACATGCAAAATATCACATTTTATATTTACTTAATCCTTATATAAAGCAACTTACTCATTTACTTAAGCAAAAATCAAGAACATACAGGGTAAAATCAATTTCATGAAAAAGCAATCCACACATCCGATTTCAACATCAACTCGTTTCGAACTCAATTAAAAGCTAAAGAGTTAAATCTACCATTTACCTAGCTCTTTAGTCATCAACCTTAGTCCAATAGCTAAACCTCAACATTTGTTATATTTGAACTCCCATCTTTTATAAATTAGAACCAAAGACTTGTGTGGATTATCCGAGAAACTAATCCCATTTAGTTTATAGGTGTTAGCAGAGTTAACACATCACCCTCTATACTATCATACTAACAGATTAACTAACATCACACGAAGGTACTTAGTTAACAGGAGACTCAACACTTAACAATATGTGAAATAGGACTTATCAACACCATTAATTAAACTGATATTAACTAGGTCAACTGATCTTTTAATCAAGCTAAGTAAATAGGCTATATCAATTAGTTAACTAAGATGATCTAACATACAACTACATGATTGTGCTAACCATTATCACAACATACAAACCATAACTTAAACCAACTAACAAACACACAAGCACATAAAATTGCAGAAAAAGGAAGTAGAATTACCTTTTCTTGGTCGGGGATGGAGTTTGAGGAATCCTTTGAGCTCCTTAGCAACCCACAAAAAGCAAGCAAAATGTTTAGAAAATAAAAGTAATTTTCCTCTAAATAAAACTAAGTTCATATATTAACGCATATCAAGTCCTATTTTTACTCAGATACTAGTAAACAAAAGGGGAAGGGAAAAGGATCACGCTTATAGGAACAAGAAAGTTATTTTGAAATCATTAATCAAATCTCATAAATTTGAAACATTCTTGCTTCAAAAACCAAGCTTTGCAAGTTAATGGCCTTACACTAGTAACAAGTGAAGACACATGCAAAATATCACATTTTATATTTACTTAATCCTTATATAAAGCAACTTACTCATTTACTTAAGCAAAAATCAAGAACATACAGGGTAAAATCAATTTCATGAAAAAGCAATCCACACATCTGATTTCAACATCAACTCGTTCTAACTCAATTAAAAGCTAAAGAGTTAAATCTACCATTTACCTAGCTCATTAGTCATCAACCTTAGTCCAATAGCTAAACCTCAACATTTGTTATATTTGAACTCCCATATTTTATAAATTAGAACCAAAGACTTGTGTGGATTATCCGAGAAACTAATCCCATTTAGTTTATAGGTGTTAGCAGTTAACACATCACCCTCTATACTATCATACTAACACATTAACTAACATCACACGAAGGAACTTAGTTAACAGTAGACTCAACACTTAACAGTATGTGAAAACAGACTTATCAACACCATTAATTTAACTGATATTAACTAGGTCTACTGATATTTTAATCAAGTTAAGTAAATAGGCTATATCAATTAGTTAACTAAGATGATCTAACATACAACTACATGATTGTGCTAACCATTATCACAACATACAAACCATAACTTAAACCAACTAACAAACACACAAGCACATAAAATTGCAGAAAAAGGAAGTAGAATTACCTTTTCTTGGTCGGGGATGGAGTTTGAGGAATCCTTTGAGCTCCTTAGCAACCCACAAAAAGCAAGCAAAATGTTTAGAAAATAAAACAAATTTTCCTCTAAATAAAACTAAGTTCATATATTAACGCATATCAAGTCCTAGTTTTACTCATATAGTAGTAAACAAAAGGGGAAGGGAAAAGGATCACGCTTATAGGAACAAGAAAGTTATTTTGAAATCATTAATCAAATCTCATAAATTTGAAACATTCTTGCTTCAAAAACCAAGCTTTGCAAGTTAATGGCCTTACACAGAAGTAACAAGTGAAGACACATGCAAAATATCACATTTTATATTTACTTAATCCTTATATAAAGCAACTTACTCATTTACCTAAGCAAAAATCAAGAACATACAGGGTAAAATCAATTTCATGAAAAAGCAATCCACACATCTCGATTTCAACATCAACTCTTTCGAACTCAATTATAAGCTAAAGAGTTAAATCTACCATTTACCTAGCTCATTAGTCATCAACCTTAGTCCAATAGCTAAACCTCAACATTTGTTATATTTGAACTCCCATCTTTTATAAATTAGAACCAAAGACTTGTGTGGATTATCCGAGAAACTAATCCCATTTAGTTTATAGGTGTTAACAGAGTTAACACATCAATTTCTATACTATCATACTAACACATTAACTAACATCACACGAAGGAACTTAGTTAACAGTAGACTCAACACTTAACAGTATGTGAAAACGGACTTATCAACACCATTAATTTAACTGATATTAACTAGGTCTACTGATATTTTAATCAAGCTAAGTAAATAGGCTATATCAATTAGTTAACTAAGATGATCTAACATACAACTACATGATTGTGCTAACCATTATCACAACATACAAACCATTACTTAAACCAACTAACAAACACACAAGCACATAAAATTGCAGAAAAAAGGAAGTAGAATTACCTTTTCTTGGTCGGGGATGGAGTTTGAGGAATCCTTTGAGCTCCTTAGCAACCCACAAAAAGCAAGCAAAATGTTTAGAAAATAAAAGTAATTTTCCTCTAAATAAAACTAAGTTCATATATTAACGCATATCAAGTCCTATTTTTACTCAGATACTAGTAAACAAAAGGGGAAGGGAAAAGGATCACGCTTATAGGAACAAGAAAGTTATTTTGAAATCATTAATCAAATCTCATAAATTTGAAACATTCTTGCTTCAAAAACCAAGCTTTGCAAGTTAATGGCCTTACACAAGTAACAAGTGAAGACACATGCAAAATATCACATTTTATATTTACTTAATCCTTATATAAAGCAACTTACTCATTTACCTAAGCAAAAATCAAGAACATACAGGGTAAAATCAATTTCATGAAAAAGCAATCCACACATCCGATTTCAACATCAACTCGTTCGAACTCAATTAAAAGCTAAAGAGTTAAATCTACCATTTACCTAGCTCTTTAGTCATCAACCTTAGTCCAATAGCTAAACCTCAACATTTGTTATATTTGAACTCCCATCTTTTATAAATTAGAACCAAAGACTTGTGTGGATTATCCGAGAAACTAATCCCATTTAGTTTATAGGTGTTAGCAGAGTTAACACATCACCCTCTATACTATCATACTAACAGATTAACTAACATCACACGAAGGTACTTAGTTAACAGAGACTCAACACTTAACAAGATGTGAAATAGGACTTATCAACACCATTAATTAAACTCGATATTAACTAGGTCAACTGATATTTTAATCAACCTAAGTAAATACGCTATATCAATTAGATAACTAAGATGATCTAACATACAACTACATGATTGTGCTAACCATTATCACAACATACAAACCATAACTTAAACCAACTAACAAACACACAAGCACATAAAATTGCGAAAAAGGAAGTAGAATTACCTTTTCTTGGTCGGGGATGGAGTTTGAGGAATCCTTTGAGCTCCTTAGCAACCCACAAAAAGCAAGCAAAATGTTTAGAAAATAAAAGTAATTTTCCTCTAAATAAAACTAAGTTCATATATTAACGCATATCAAGTCCTATTTTTACTCAGATACTAGTAAACAAAAGGGGAAGGGAAAAGGATCACGCTTATAGGAACAAGAAAGTTATTTTGAAATCATTAATCAAATCTCATAAATTTGAAACATTCTTGCTTCAAAAACCAAGCTTTGCAAGTTAATGGCCTTACACAGAAGTAACAAGTGAAGACACATGCAAAATATCACATTTTATATTTACTTAATCCTTATATAAAGCAACTTACTCATTTACCTAAGCAAAAATCAAGAACATACAGGGTAAAATCAATTTCATGAAAAAGCAATCCACACATCTGATTTCAACATCAACTCTGTTCTGAACTCAATTAAAAGCTAAAGAGTTAAATCTACCATTTACCTAGCTCTTTAGTCATCAACCTTAGTCCAATAGCTAAACCTCAACATTTGTTATATTTGAACTCCCATCTTTTATAAATTAGAACCAAAACTTGTGTGGATTATCCGAGAAACTAATCCCATTTAGTTTATAGGTGTTAGCAGAGTTAACACATCACCCTCTATACTATCATACTAACACATTAACTAACATCACACGAAGGTACTTAGTTAACAGGAGACTCAACACTTAACAGTATGTGAAATAGGACTTATCAACACCATTAATTAAACTGATATTAACTAGGTCTACTGATATTTTAATCAAGCTAAGTAAATAGGCTATATCAATTAGTTAACTAAGATGATCTAACATACAACTACATGATTGTGCTAACCATTATCACAACATACAAACCATTACTTAAACCAACTAACAAACACACAAGCACATAAAATTGCAGAAAAAGGAAGTAGAATTACCTTTTCTTGGTCGGGGATGGAGTTTGAGGAATCCTTTGAGCTCCTTAGCAACCCACAAAAAGCAAGCAAAATGTTTAGAAAATAAAAGTAATTTTCCTCTAAATAAAACTAAGTTCATATATTAACGCATATCAAGTCCTATTTTTACTCAGATACTAGTAAACAAAAGGGGAAGGGAAAAGGATCACGCTTATAGGAACAAGAAAGTTATTTTGAAATCATTAATCAAATCTCATAAATTTGAAACATTCTTGCTTCAAAAACCAAGCTTTGCAAGTTAATGGCCTTACACAGAAGTAACAAGTGAAGACACATGCAAAATATCACATTTTATATTTACTTAATCCTTATATAAAGCAACTTACTCATTTACCTAAGCAAAAATCAAGAACATACAGGGGTACAAATCAATTTCATGAAAAAGCAATCCACACATCTGATTTCAACATCAACTCTGTTCTGAACTCAATTAAAAGCTAAAGAGTTAAATCTACCATTTACCTAGCTCTTTAGTCATCAACCTTAGTCCAATAGCTAAACCTCAACATTTGTTATATTTGAACTCCCTTCTTTTATAAATTAGAACCAAAAACTTGTGTGGATTATCCGAGAAACTAATCCCATTTAGTTTATAGGTGTTAGCAGAGTTAACACATCACCCTCTATACTATCATACTAACAGATTAACAAACATCACACGAAGGTACTTAGTTAACAGGAGACTCAACACTTAACAGTATGTGAAATAGGACTTATCAACACCATTAATTAAACTGATATTAACTAGGTCAACGATATTTTAATCAAGGTAAGTAAATAGGCTATATCAATTAGTTAACTAAGATGATCTAACATACAACTACATGATTGTGCTAACCATTATCACAACATACAAACCATTACTTAAACCAACTAACAAACACACAAGCACATAAAATTGCAGAAAAAGGAAGTAGAATTACCTTTTTGGTCGGGGATGGAGTTTGAGGAATCCTTTGAGCTCCTTAGCAACCCACAAAAAGCAAGCAAAATGTTTAGAAAATAAAAGTAATTTTCCTCTAAATAAAACTAAGTTCATATATTAACGCATATCAAGTCCTATTTTTACTCAGATACTAGTAAACAAAAGGGGAAGGGAAAAGGATCACGCTTATAGGAACAAGAAAGTTATTTTGAAATCATTAATCAAATCTCATAAATTTGAAACATTCTTGCTTCAAAAACCAAGCTTTGCAAGTTAATGGCCTTACACAAGTAACAAGTGAAGACACATGCAAAATATCACATTTTATATTTACTTAATCCTTATATAAAGCAACTTACTCATTTACCTAAGCAAAAATCAAGAACATACAGGGTCAAATCAATTTCATGAAAAAGCAATCCACACATCGGATTTCAACATCAACTCTGTTCTGAACTCAATTAAAAGCTAAAGAGTTAAATCTACCATTTACCTAGCTTCTTAGTCATCAACCTTAGTCCAATAGCTAAACCTCAACATTTGTTATATTTGAACTCCCATCTTTTATAAATTAGAACCAAAGACTTGTGTGGATTATCCGAGAAACTAATCCCATTTAGTTTATAGGTGTTAGCAGAGTTAACACATCACCCTCTATACTATCATACTAACAGATTAACAAACATCACACGAAGGTACTTAGTTAACAGGAGACTCAACACTTAACAAAAGATGTGAAATAGGACTTATCAACACCATTAATTAAACTGATATTAACTAGGTCTACTGATATTTTAATCAAGGTAAGTAAATAGGCTATATCAATTAGTTAACTAAGATGATCTAACATACAACTACATGATTGTGCTAACCATTATCACAACATACAAACCATTACTTAAACCAACTAACAAACACACAAGCACATAAAATTGCGAAAAAGGAAGTAGAATTACCTTTTCTTGGTCGGGGATGGAGTTTGAGGAATCCTTTGAGCTCCTTAGCAACCCACAAAAAGCAAGCAAAATGTTTAGAAAATAAAAGTAATTTTCCTCTAAATAAAACTAAGTTCATATATTAACGCATATCAAGTCCTATTTTTACTCAGATACTAGTAAACAAAAGGGGAAGGGAAAAGGATCACGCTTATAGGAACAAGAAAGTTATTTTGAAATCATTAATCAAATCTCATAAATTTGAAACATTCTTGCTTCAAAAACCAAGCTTTGCAAGTTAATGGCCTTACACAGAAGTAACAAGTGAAGACACATGCAAAATATCACATTTTATATTTACTTAATCCTTATATAAAGCAACTTACTCATTTACCTAAGCAAAAATCAAGAACATACAGGGTCAAATCAATTTCATGAAAAAGCAATCCACACATCGGATTTCAACATCAACTCTGTTCTGAACTCAATTAAAAGCTAAAGAGTTAAATCTACCATTTACCTAGCTCTTTAGTCATCAACCTTAGTCCAATAGCTAAACCTCAACATTTGTTATATTTGAACTCCCTTCTTTTATAAATTAGAACCAAAAACTTGTGTGGATTATCCGAGAAACTAATCCCATTTAGTTTATAGGTGTTAGCAGAGTTAACACATCACCCTCTATACTATCATACTAACAGATTAACAAACATCACACGAAGGTACTTAGTTAACAGGAGACTCAACACTTAACAGTATGTGAAATAGGACTTATCAACACCATTAATTAAACCGATATTAACTAGGTCTACTGATATTTTAATCAAGGTAAGTAAATAGGCTATATCAATTAGTTAACTAAGATGATCTAACATACAACTACATGATTGTGCTAACCATTATCACAACATACAAACCATTACTTAAACCAACTAACAAACACACAAGCACATAAAATTGCAGAAAAAGGAAGTAGAATTACCTTTTCTTGGTCGGGGATGGAGTTTGAGGAATCCTTTGAGCTCCTTAGCAACCCACAAAAAGCAAGCAAAATGTTTAGAAAATAAAAGTAATTTTCCTCTAAATAAAACTAAGTTCATATATTAACGCATATCAAGTCCTATTTTTACTCAGATACTAGTAAACAAAAGGGGAAGGGAAAAGGATCACGCTTATAGGAACAAGAAAGTTATTTTGAAATCATTAATCAAATCTCATAAATTTGAAACATTCTTGCTTCAAAAACCAAGCTTTGCAAGTTAATGGCCTTACACAGAAGTAACAAGTGAAGACACATGCAAAATATCACATTTTATATTTACTTAATCCTTATATAAAGCAACTTACTCATTTACCTAAGCAAAAATCAAGAACATACAGGGTCAAATCAATTTCATGAAAAAGCAATCCACACATCTGATTTCAACATCAACTCTGTTCTGAACTCAATTAAAAGCTAAAGAGTTAAATCTACCATTTACCTAGCTCTTTAGTCATCAACCTTAGTCCAATAGCTAAACCTCAACATTTGTTATATTTGAACTCCCTTCTTTTATAAATTAGAACCAAAAACTTGTGTGGATTATCCGAGAAACTAATCCCATTTAGTTTATAGGTGTTAGCAGAGTTAACACATCACCCTCTATACTATCATACTAACAGATTAACAAACATCACACGAAGGTACTTAGTTAACAGGAGACTCAACACTTAACAGTATGTGAAATAGGACTTATCAACACCATTAATTAAACTGATATTAACTAGGTCTACTGATATTTTAATCAAGGTAAGTAAATAGGCTATATCAATTAGTTAACTAAGATGATCTAACATACAACTACATGATTGTGCTAACCATTATCACAACATACAAACCATTACTTAAACCAACTAACAAACACACAAGCACATAAAATTGCAGAAAAAGGAAGTAGAATTACCTTTTCTTGGTCGGGGATGGAGTTTGAGGAATCCTTTGAGCTCCTTAGCAACCCACAAAAAGCAAGCAAAATGTTTAGAAAATAAAAGTAATTTTCCTCTAAATAAAACTAAGTTCATATATTAACGCATATCAAGTCCTATTTTTACTCAGATACTAGTAAACAAAAGGGGAAGGGAAAAGGATCACGCTTATAGGAACAAGAAAGTTATTTTGAAATCATTAATCAAATCTCATAAATTTGAAACATTCTTGCTTCAAAAACCAAGCTTTGCAAGTTAATGGCCTTACACGAAGTAACAAGTGAAGACACATGCAAAATATCACATTTTATATTTACTTAATCCTTATATAAAGCAACTTACTCATTTACCTAAGCAAAAATCAAGAACATACAGGGTCAAATCAATTTCATGAAAAAGCAATCCACACATCTGATTTCAACATCAACTCTGTTCTGAACTCAATTAAAAGCTAAAAGAGTTAAATCTACCATTTACCTAGCTCTTTAGTCATCAACCTTAGTCCAATAGCTAAACCTCAACATTTGTTATATTTGAACTCCCTTCTTTTATAAATTAGAACCAAAAACTTGTGTGGATTATCCGAGAAACTAATCCCATTTAGTTTATAGGTGTTAGCAGAGTTAACACATCACCCTCTATACTATCATACTAACAGATTAACTAACATCACACGAAGGTACTTAGTTAACAGGAGACTCAACACTTAACAATATGTGAAATAGGACTTATCAACACCATTAATTAAACTGATATTAACTAGGTCAACTGATATTTTAATAAAGCTAAGAAAATAGGCTATATCAATTAGTTAACTAAGATGATCTAACATACAACTACATGATTGTGCTAACCATTATCACAACATACAAACCATAACTTAAACCAACTAACAAACACACAAGCACATAAAATTGCAGAAAAAGGAAGTAGAATTACCTTTTCTTGGTCGGGGATGGAGTTTGAGGAATCCTTTGAGCTCCTTAGCAACCCACAAAAAGCAAGCAAAATGTTTAGAAAATAAAACTAATTTTCCTCTAAATAAAACTAAGTTCATATATTAACGCATATCAAGTCCTATTTTTACTCATATACTAGTAAACAAAAGGGGAAGGGAAAAGGATCACGCTTATAGGAACAAGAAAGTAATTTTGAAATCTTAAATCAAATCTCATAAATTTGAAACATTCTTACTTCAAAAACCAAGCTTTGCAAGTTAATGGCCTTACACAGAAGTAACAAGTGAAGACACATGCAAATATCACATTTTATATTTACTTAATCCTTATATAAAGCAACTTACTCATTTACTTAAGCAAAAATCAAGAACATACAGGGGTAAAATCAATTTCATGAAAAAGCAATCCACACATCTGATTTCAACATCAACTCTGTTCTGAACTCAATTAAAAGCAAAAGAGTTAAATCTACCATTTACCTAGCTCATTAGTCATCAACCTTAGTCCAATAGCTAAACCTCAACATTTGTTATATTTGAACTCCCATCTTTTATAAATTAGAACCAAAGACTTGTGTGGATTATCCGAGAAACTAATCCCATTTAGTTTATAGGTGTTAGCAGAGTTAACACATCACCCTCTATA